>CM042167.1:82968918-83051418 GCA_023376005.1 Doryteuthis pealeii
TTGACCTTCTTCAGGACACAAATATAGTTCTCGCTTCAACGAAGGGCATTTTCAAAATGGTGAAAACAGTAGGTTGTCAGTAGGGGCAGGGCTGGTTGGGGTGGGTAGTGTATTTTCTTCTCTCTAGATGGGGAGTGTTTATATGGCGATGCAGGTGCAATGCAGGTGTGGGTCATTGAAGCTAGCACTCACTTGTATGGACTGGGCACAGGGCCTCGTTTTAACGTGGGCCCACCCACAAGCCGAAGCTCATGGGTGGGAAAGAACAAAAATAGCGTCGATCCCTTAGGTATTCCCCCTCTAGGGGGCGCCTCAGGCGCTGGGCAATAAACCCAGCCCTGCTCCCAAGGGGGCAGGTAATGCCTGGGAGGAAAGCCACCTGGGATCGACGCTATTATTTGTACCTTACCGGTCACACTGGACCCCCGCCCCGAAGGGATAAAAAGAGGAGAGCCTTTTCTTTACAGAGCAGGTAAAAAAAATATTTTAAAAATATTTAAAAAAAAAAAGATGCATTTTTTTTACAAATGAAAGTTGTAATACAAGAGATATGTGAAAAGAAATTTAAAAAAGAATTAAACAATATATTTCACCTCATCTTCACAGTGATAAAAGAAAAACAATTTCTAAGCAATGATCTTATTATACAATGAATGTAATGCAATTATACAATTAGATCTTTTGTTGTTGTCATTCTAACAATGAAAACAGCAGCAGCAGCTGGATATCTTATTATAATGGAGATTGTGTGTTTTTCTGTCTGTAACCGAAACTAAATCACGACTCAAGTCACAATTCCCTTAGTAATTGACCTCACATTCACCATGAATTTATCCTTATTTTAACCTCAATTATTAATAAAATTGTCTTACATTATTTATACTGTTAACCATATCTACATTCTAATAAAATGCAATTGTATTTATATATACAACAAAATAACGGTTTACAGTGTGAACAGGAAGGCTAATTTGCATATTGATATTAAAAATGTAATTTTAATAAATATATGCTTACTATTATGGGTTTCTAACTGTTTGGATTTATTTTAATGAATATAAGCAAAAATCTCTTCAATGAATCTTAAATGAAATACATTAACAAGAAAAGATAACTGTCATTTTATTCTTTACTTCCTCTTTTAACTAAATACTTAGATTAGAAAAAATAACAATGAAAGACGAGAGTGATGGAAGAGTAAGTTTCAGTTGTTCTATTTTTCGATTATATCCCTCTCTGTTTCAAATCTTTTTATCTGCATTCTTATTTAGTTTCATTAGCGTTTCTAATTTAATACAATATTTTATTACATTAAAACTTAAATACTTGCACCCGGAGGGTGCATATATTAGCTAGTAGATAAAAAGAAAAAAAAAGGACCTGCCATTATGTTAATTTTTGAAATGTCACCTTTTAAAAAGCAGGTAAGTTGTTATTGAAGTTAAAATCTATTAGAAAATGACATTCAATGGAAAAAGAAGAAAAGTCAATAGAAAACTAAAAACTGAACAAATGCATTGAATGGAAAATAATTTTTCAGCATTTGTCAAAAGTTGATGAGGATAATCTCTTTAGAGATTCTAAATGGACGAAGCGTTGAATGAATTCTGACGAAATAGAAAAAAATAAGGAAAATAGGCAGTTTAGAACATCAGGTTGAAACATTTAGGTTGGTTTCACTAAAGGTCCAGCATCATCAGAATAACATCCACCCTTTCGGCTGCGACAGAAGTGTTGCACCGGCCGTTCCTACAGTGGAGAATATACACCGGTTCTCACTATAAATAGTGAGACACCGACTGAAAGGTTGTACTGTTACCGTTTAACGGCAAGCTAGCCGTTCCTGTACCATTATTGTAAATACACTTGTCTTATTTTACCCTACCTCGACTTGACTTCTTTTTTACTGTTGGATTAACATCACAACAAGAAGAATACACTGCACCTCTGTAGAAGGGTAAAAACCCACCCCCAGTGGTGCCACCTGTTGGCCGTAGATAGCGAATCGTGATGTTTATGACGGAATCCTGGTGACTGGAATAATGTTTGCCTCTCAAAACATATTTCATGGGAGTGGAGTGAGAAAAACATTATTCCAGTGACGAGGAAGTGAAATCTGTAGTGAAGTGACTCAAAGAACAGTTAACAGCAGTTTACGGAAGAGGAATACAGGCTCTCGTTCGAAGGTGGAACATTGCTATTGAGAGAAACGGTGACTAGTTGGAAAAGTAAGGTTGTCATCCACAGAGGAACAGATTCCTTTTGATGTATGATACATGTTCCTGTTTTGGTAATTATACCTGTCCTAAACAAAATGGCATTACTTTTTTACTCATCTATGTGGAGAAGTAGGGATGTGATCCACGGAGGATCAGTTTCATTTTGATGTATGGATACATGTTTCTTTGGTGGTTATTATACCTGTCCTAAACAAAATAGCATTACTTTTTGACTCACCTTTGTATACACACACACACACACACACACACACACACACATATATATATATATATATATATAATATATAAAGTAATTGGTAATTTGCTTGAAGCATTGTTAAGTATGTTATAATGTATTAATTTGAAAGCAATTACAATGCAAGTAAAAAATAAAAACAAAACGATGTTATTTTTTGTGTCCTATCGATTTCAAAGTAAAACTTTAAAGTTTTACTTTGAAATCGATAGGACACAAAAAATAACATCTTTTTGTTTTTATTTTTTACTTGCATTGTAATTGCTTTCAAATTAATACATTATAATATATATATATATATATATTATATATATATATATATATATGTGTGTGTGTGTAAACACGGTTTGTTTTGAATGGCTTTTTGCCGATAATTTTTGGGAGAATAAGTGCTTAATTGGAGTCGTACCTAATTTTGAAAATTAATTAATTAATAATGAATTAGGCGGGAATACCTATTAAATGTATGGCTAAACAAATCGAGAAAAATCAATCTCTGTATGTACATTTCGGCCTATTAGGCCTCATCAGCAGAGCTATAGATCGGAAGACCGCCCTGTGCGTGATTTGAAACCGACCGATGACAGGCCGATCCCATAACCTCTACACTAAACGGACTTTCGGCCTGTCAGCTTGGCAGTCCGGTTTCAAATCACGCACAGGGCGGTCTTCCGATCTATAGCTCTGCTGATGAGGCCTAATAGGCCGAAATGTACATACAGAGATTGATTTTTCTCGATTTGTTTAGCCATACATTTAATAGGTATTCCCGCCTAATTCATTATTAATTAATTAATTTTCAAAATTAGGTACGACTCCAATTAAGCACTTATATATATATATATATATATATATATATATAAGGGTTTTGTAATTTGCTTGAAGCATTGTGTTTATATTGGTTTGTTGGTTGGTTTTGAAGGCTGTCACAATGCGAGTGTAAAGAAAAAAGAAGGTAACTATGATGTTTCGGGATGAAAATTCCCATCATCAGAAGAATTCTTCTGATAATGGGAATTTTCATCCCGAAATATTAAGGAATAAAATGACTGGTTAACAAAAAACATCATAGTTACCTTCTTTTTTCTTTGCACTCACATTGTGACAGCCTTCAAAACCAACCAACAAACCAATATATATATATATATATATATATATATATATATATGGAGAAAAGTAGACAAACACGGGATGTTATGGAAACTGGATGTTTATTGTCACGATGCAGCGTTTCGGTCATTTTGACCTTCTTCAGGACGCAAATATAGTTCTAGCTTCAATGAAGGGCATTTTCAAAATGGTGAAAACAGTAGGTTGTCAGTAGGGGCAGGGGTGGTTGGGTGTGGGTAGTGGATTTTCTTCTCTGTAGATGGGGAGTGTTTATATGGCGATGCAGGTGCAATGCAGGTGTTGGTCATTGAAGCTAGAACTATATTTGTGTCCTGAAGAAGGTCAAAATGACCGAAACGCTGCATCGTCGACAATAAACATCCAGTTTCCATAACATTCCGTGTTTGTCTATTTTTCTCCACATATTGTCGGATTAACCTCCTCATATTTCTCCCATATATATATATATATATATATATATATATATATATATATATATATTTGCTACACATGAACATTTACTCACATTTCGCCTCTAAAATACTTAGCTACACATAAACATTTACTCACATAAATTAATATATGCCCACACCAATTGACCCATCAACCACTGTCACCGCCCCAGCACTTCAAACAAACATCCTCTACCCCTCCACTCAACTGACCCAGCGACCCCATCCTACCCAAAATTCCCCCCTCCTCCTTATCCCACATCACTACACACTCACCCACTTGACCTCCCCGGCGCCACCGCCGCCACTTGTATTTAAACGTATGCTTTGCTTTAATAAAGTCAAAAATGACTGAGGACGTCTGTGAACACAGACGAAACATTTCACCCTGTGACTTGTTTTGAGTTGTTCATTTCTTGACCACTTTCCTTCTATCTACAGCATATCGTCGGATCCTAAACCCATCCACCCTTCCTTCATATATATATATATATATATATATATACTAGCAAATATATGCACCCTCCGGGTGCAAGTATTTAAGTTTTAATGTAATAAAATATCGTATTAAATTAGAAACGCTAATGAAACTAAATAAGAATGCAGATAAAAAGATTTGAAACAGAGGGGGATATAATCGAAAAATAGAACAACTGAAACTTACTCTTTCATCACTCTCGTCTTTCATTGTTATTTTTTCTAATTTAAGTATTTAGTTAAAAGAGGAAGTAAAGAATAAAATGACAGTTATCTTTTCTTGTTAATGTATTTCATTTAAGATTCATTGAAGAGATTTTTGCTTATATTCATTAATATAAATCCAAACAGTTAGAAACCAATAATACTAAGCATATATTTATTAAAATTACATTTTTAATATCAATATGCAAATTAGCCTTCCCGTTCACACTGTAAACCGTTATTTTGTTGTATATATAAATACAATTGCATTTTATTAGAATGTAGATATGGTTAACAGTATAAATAATGTAAGACAATTTTATTATTAATTGAGGTTAAAATAAGGATAAATTCATGGTGAATGTGACGTCAATTACTAAGGGAATTGTGACTTGAGTCGTGATTTAGTTTCGGTTACAGACAGAAAAACACACAATCTCCATTATAATAAGATATATATATATATGTGTGTGTGTGGTGTGTGTGTGTGTGTTATGCGGATATACCACTACTGTAACAATGACGTCACGATGATGATTATCACGTGACGCTCTCAACCAGAACAAGGAGTGGAAGAAAAAGGGGAAAAGGCAAAAGGGAATGTTTTTCGTGAACATTTCAAGATGAACATCTCGTGGAATTACCTGTCTATTTGCCGCTCTTTTTTTTTTCTTCAGACCCTGGAATGATTGAGGGACTTTGCTTTGACTCTTTCCATCCGATCTCAACTGTCCGTGTCTTCGTCTCGCGATTATCTCACTTATCGTTAAATGCTTTTAAGAGACTTTTTCGCTTTAACACTAAGTAGAGCCGAATTCTCAACTGGGAAAAGGATATTTGAAACTGACAAAATGCGCGCTGCTTTCTTTCACTTGATTTTAGATTCTCAAAAAAAAAAAAAAAAGAAGAAATTGACAGCAGCTTTCAAAAGAAGAAGACTTGAAGTGTAAGGGAATCTGACCGGTGAGGGAATGAGGCGGTCCAGTTTCATGAAAATTGCATGAATTAAGGACGTTTTAACTGAATAGGTTCTTGCCCACCATTAACAGTAACACTAAAACGCTACTGTTTGTCAAATACGCTTTTTAGCATCATTTTGGTTTGTTTTGTTTTAGGGCATATCAACCTCAGTGGGTCATTTAATGCCGATAAAGTTTTGAAATAAATCAATTCTTAATGGATAATACAATTTTTTTATTAACACATTTTTCTATTTAACCCATAGATGGGACCCTAACAGGTACTACCACTCCGGTTCAGAGTGGACCAGGGAGCAATGGTGATGAATGGGGTGCTCCACATTCCCCAAACCTCCAAAACTGGAATCTCATCATCAGATAGAGTTTAACGTCATTCCCAGGACATGTAGACCCGCAGCCACCGCCTTCTAGCACCCATATGATAAAAAGGGGTTGGGTCTTGCCATAAGAGTAATAGGGTTGGGAAAATCATATAGGTGCTAGGGCTTGACGTGACCAGCCGATTGATCGGAGGGGGCCTCTCCGACCGACCGTCTAGCCCAAGATAGGGCCAAAGTGGAGTATTGCAAGTCATGAATTGCTCATCCACCTGGGCTCTATCCTTAAGCATCACGGGTCGCCACCCACGGTCAACAGGTGGCCCCATTGGGGGAGTCTTACCCCTCTGCAGAGGTGCAGTCGGTGCATTCTAACGCCCCAGCCGACAGGGCGGTAGAATCATTTTAAACATTTTATAGTTTTGGTTTGATTTGGTTTATTTTATTTTATTTTATTTTGGCGGGTACAGATGCAGAATAGCCTACACGTCACGATGACGATTATCACGTGACAGTCTTAAGCAGAAGTAGGAGTGAAAGAAAAAGAAAGAAAAGGAATATTTTCCCTGAACATTTCAAGATGAACATCTTGTAGAATTACCTGTCTATTTCCCGCTCTTTTTCTCATTCATCTCAGTCGGTATAGCATCCGGTTCGGAACCAAAAGGTTATGGGTTCAATAATGACCTTCGCCGACTCAGCGTATCAGTAGCTCAGGGATCTGTGCTTTAAAGTGGGGAGCTAATGGTAGTTGTGGCGCTCCACCTCAGATGCAAAAACAATCTCCCTGGACTAGCGCTAGTGAAAAGGGAACAGACTCCCTTGCTGTCGGGCTGATACCGACAATAGGCCACTCCGTCGGTTCAATACTGACCTTCGCCAACTCAGCGTATGAGTAGCTCAGGGATCTGTGCTTTAAAGTGGGGAGCTAATGGTAGTTGTGGCACTCCACCTCAGATGCAAAAACAATCTCCCTGGACTAGCGCTAGTGAAAAGGGAAGAGATCCCTTGCTGTCGGGCTGATACCGACAATAGGCTACTCCGTCGACTTACTTACATATAAAAAGCATTATATTTCTTTACATTTCACGAAAAAAAACGAAATTTTTGAGACGCTAGAATTATGTTATGGATAAAAGTTAGGGCTATAATATATGGTCAGGGTTAGTGTTATTGCTAGGGTTACGGTTAAGCTAATTCGGAGTTTCGAACATCTAATGCTATTCATACGTAAAAATATAGTTTTATTGACGATAATTTATTGACACAACACGTATATATACATATATATACATATATACATACAATCCATCCGCCACACCTAACATGCGATAGCGCTAACATCATATATTACATATACTGCACACAATGCACGAATAGCGGATATGTGGGAGAGAAATCTACATCTTTTAGACTAAGATTAAATAACCACAAATCCACAATAAAACTCAAATCCCCGCATAGTACAATAGCACTTCACTTTAACACCCTACCACACAACCTTACACACATAAAATGCATTCTAATAGAACACGCATTTCCAACAACGCAATCTCGAAAACAAGCAGAAACTAAATGGATTCTAAAAGTACAAACTCACGTGAGGGGACTGAACGCTGACATCAGAATACTCCGTTATTATAATTTTTTACAGACGCTGCCGCTGTCAATAACAACAGAGACAAAAGATCTGTTAAACAGGAGCAACAGTCATTTGAAAAAGGGTATCTAACGAACCCGAAAAATTATGATAAAAATAATAATAAAAAAATAAGTGAATCCAATACTCCATAACATCGAGTTCATTCTTTTATTTTTAGATGCTTCGTAATAACGCCCAACTTTTAAAAAAAACATAAATATATATATATATATATATATATATATAGATAGATAGATAGATAGATAGATAGAGAGAGAGAGAGAGAGAGAGATTGATAGATTTAAGCCATTGTTTCGTAGGAAGGTTTTCGGTAATATACATGGATTTGCTTATACCTGAAGATGCCGCAGTAATGCGGTTGAAATAAATTATTGTAATGAAGCAAATTTAAAGTATTTTCCTTCATTTATTGAATATATATATATATATATATATATATATATATATATATATATATATATAGACAAAACGTGACCCGTTGGGTTACCCATTAAGCTCTCGCTAGCTAATTGAGATTAGTGGAAAAAATATTAGTGCCTGCCAAAATGTTTTCGTTTAAAAAACTAATTAAAAGTAATTACATCGATTATTTATGGTCAAATTTTGGTCTAAAAGTCGAAAAGAAGTAACATAATGAGCATCAGTAAAATAAAAAGTGGAATAATATCATGCATGTAATTTATTTTTAATACAGTTTATTCTATTTTCCGGTCAATTTTGCTCAAATATATCTTAAACATGGCCGCCAAATATGATGTAAAATCCATATTTTACAAAAAAAATTTAACTTCCTCCATCCCCGCGATTGAAAATAAATTACCAAAAATCAAGGAAGTATCCGGGAGGTGGGTAACTTTGTTTTGTAAAACACGAATTTTTCAGCAACTTTGATAAAGCCTGAAAAAGAGAGTTTGCAAACTGAATTGAATGAATCAAATAAAAAAGATAAAATCATACGGCAAGAGATTAAAAAAACAAAAAATATACGGACGCAGAGTTAAAAAAAAAAACATACGGCCGGAGAGTTAAAAAAAACATACGGCCAGTTAGTTTTTAAATATCCATTAAAATCATTTCTAAGAAAAAAACGGTTGACCTAATTTAAATTGAAATGGCTCATGGAATTTTATTACGTACGGGCCTTAGCTGCTGGTGTGAATCTTCTCTCCGATCTCCCCTTTACTCGCATAGATAAACTACCACATTGAACGAGGGGTTAATCAAAAGATACATAGGGAGGGAGAGAATGATAGGCAGGGACGGGTCAGCTTTTGACTTAATTGCAAATTACGACTTATTAGAACCAATTAAAATGGAATTTCTTTCAAACGTAATTCAATCATAAAACCAAGGAATAATTTAGTATGACTTTCATGTAATTAAACTAAACAGTAAAAAAAGCCTGTCGATTCGCTCAGGTTTAGTAGAATAACTAGACAAAAAGTGACCCGTTGGATCACCTGTTAAGCTCTCGCTAGATGATTGGGATTAGGAAAAAGAGTAGGATCTGCCAAAATATCGTGTGCTTTTCATTTTAAAAATGAATTAAAATTCATTAAAACGATTATTTAAGGTCAAATTTTTGTCTAAGTCGAAAAAGTAGCATAATGAGCATCAGCAAAAAAGCAAAATAATATTACACATGTAATTTATTTTTGATACATTTAAAACGATGTTTTCGGTCAATTTCGATCAAGATGTCTGCCAAGACGCTACTTAAAATCCGTTTTTACAAAATAAATTCTAACTTTTGCGATTGAAAAAGATTCATACTGGATTGTCTAATTAGACATATAACCTAGTAGATAAAGGAGTTAGGTTAAGACAGTCCTAAATGATAGTTATCTCTAGACTGCAGGTTCAATCCTGGTCAGGGGCAGCAGTAACATAGAATAATAATTAACATAGCTTAACACCTGTACCCCAGCTATTGTTGGTGGAATGAGAACAGGATACCCCCCGTGGGCTGAATAAAGTGTTAGGTTCAAAGTTCCATGATGGCTCCCTTTTACAAGAAGGTTCCTGTGTCCGACAAGAAATACCTGAAGAAGTCCGGAGGGCACATCGGCCGAAACGCTGTACAGATAACAATGAAGACGAGGACAATAGTCTGAATAAATCAAATAATGGTAATCTTTGCAGAGTTCCGTCCTGGTCTCCTGCCTCAAAAACTGCTAGCCGCAGACTGCTGAAAAAACAACACCAGCTACGATTGAAGTCCGTAGCCGAAGCGGTATCACTTGAAAAAAAGAAAAAGAAAACAACTTGGGGCGTTTTTCCTGAAAACACAACCCCAACTCCCTCTAGTTAAAATTAAGTTTTATTACAAAATTTGTGGTTCTGTTCACCCAAATTATTTATTTATTTTCCATTAAACTAACCCTAAACCCAAACCCCAACCCTAACCTAGCCCTAAACCCTAACTCTATTTTTTACACCGCTTCGGCTACGGACTTCAATCGTAGCTTGTGTTTTTTTTCAGCAGTCAATTGCAAATTACGACTAATTAGAACCAATTAAACTGGATTTTTTCAAACATTTTGTAATCCTAAAACTAAGGAATAATTTATGACAAATTTCGTGTGATCAAGGTCACCAGCAAAAGAGCCTTTAGGGATTGAAAGCTCAAAATCTCAGCTTTAGTATAATAATAGATAGATATATGATGTTGTCATGGCGATCATGTATGTATAATTGTCGGTATATATGTTGAACCGAAACATTGTGTATATAAAAATAAAGTTGGAATAGTCCGAAATATCTAAATAATGAAAAAATATCAAGCTTCATCATAAAATATTGAAACAAATGATATTCATTAGTATTTGAGAAGAGACCAGATTTTCCTCGAATATTTTGATATTTGTATAATGTCCCATTTGACAACAGCCCTAAAATGAATTCATACACGTTTCTCGGACGACGGGGAATTGAATAATAAAATATATTTAAATTTAAATTCAAATAGAAATTATGGACATGCTACAAAGAAAATATATAAGAAAGAAAGAAAGGAAGAAAGAAAGAAAGAAAAAAGAGTAGGGGAAACATAGAGACTGGGGTGAGCGCGTGGAAGTGATAACACTAATCTGTTTTACTCGAACATAATGAAAGATGAAAAGAAGAACAGAAAGAAAAAAAATGTGAGTGAGAGCTGTATTAAGTTTATCTTATTTTTTACATATTGAACTATTTGCTGTAGTTCTGAAGTAAAAAATATCAAACGTAATAATTAAATCATCATACTGTTGTTTATCCACAGGTCCTGCTGCTATTCATTAGTATTTGACAAGGGACTTGATTTTCTTCGAATATTTTAATATTTGTATAATGTCCCATTTGACAACAGCCCTAAAAATAAATTCATACACGATTCTTGGACGACGGGGAATTGACTAATTAAAGATATTTAAATTGAAATTGAAATTCGAATAGAAATAATGGACATGATACAAAGAAAATATATAATAAGAAAGAAAGAAAGAAAGAAAGAGAGAAAGAAAAAGAGTAGGGGAAACATAGAGAGAGGGGTGAATGCGCGGAAGTGATAATGCTAATCTAGTTTAATCGAACATAATGAAAAGGTGAAAAGAAAGAAAGAAAGATAAAAAGTGAGTGAGAGCTATATCAAGTTTATCATTCTTTTTACATATTGAACTATCCTGCAGTAGTTCTTAAGTATAAGAAAATATCAAACGTTGTAATAATTGAATCATCATACTGTTGTTTATCCACAGGTCCTGCTACTATTCATTAGTATTTAACAAGGGACAAGATTTCCCTCGAATATTTTAATATTTGTACAATGTCCCATTTGACAACAGCCCTAAAATGAATTCATATACGATTCTTGGGCGACGGGGAATTGACTAAGAAAAGATATTTAAATTGAAATTCGAATAGAAATAATGGACATGATGCAAAGAAAATATATAATAAGAAAAAAGAAAGAAAGAAAAAGAAGAAAAAGAGAAGGGGAAACATAGAGACTGGGGTGAGCGCGTGGAAGTGATAACGCTAATCTGTTTTACTCGAACATAATGAAAAGATGAAAAGAAGGACAGAAAGAAAAAAGAGTGAGTGAGAGCTGTATTAAGTTTATTATACTTTTTACATATTGAACTATCTTGCAGTAGCTCTTAAGTAAAAAAATATCAAACGTAATAATTAAATCATCATACTGTTGTTTATCCACAGGTCCTACTGCTATTCATTAGTACTTGACAAGGGACTTGATTTTCTTCGAATATTTTAATATTTGTATAATGTCCCATTTGACAACAGCCCTAAAATGAATTCATATACGATTCTTGGTGATAATGTTAATCTGTTGACTAAGAAAAGATTTTTAAATTGAAATTCGAATAGAAATAATGAACATGCTACCAAGAAAATATATAAGAAAGAAAGAAAGAAAGAAAAAGAGAACAAAAGAGAGTAGAGGAAACATAGAGAGAAGGGTAAGCGCACGGAAGCGATAACGCTATTCTGTTTTACTCGAACATAATGAAAAAACGAAAAGAAGGGAAAAAAAGAATGAGCGAGGGCTATATCAAATTTATCATACCTTTTACATATTGAACTATTGCAATAGCTTTTAATTAAAAATATCAAACGTTGTAATGATTAAGTCATCATACTGTTGTATATACACAGGTCCTGCTAGTATTCATGGGTATTTGACAAGAGACAATTTTCTTTGCATATCTTTATATTTGTACGTCATTTGATAACAGTCCTAAAATGAATTCCAATATTGCTTGCCAAGGTAACCAGTCTAGGAGAAAGACAACTCTGAATTCAAACCTGTTAAACTCCGCTTAAGAAATTGACCTTGTGTCACATCCTACTCGTGCGGAGGGGTTGGTAAATATGTATAAAAATAAAGTTGATATCAACAGTCCGAAATATCTAAATAATAACAAAATTATCAAGCCTCATCAAAACATTGTGACAAATAATTATTTGACAAGGGACAAGATTTTCCTCGAATATTTTAATATTTGTACAATGTCACATTTGACAACAACCCTAAAACGAATTCAAACATTGCTTGCCTAGGTAACCAGTCTAGGAGAAGGAAAACTCTGAATTCAAACCTATTAAACTCTGCGTGTGAAATTGACCTTGTTTCACCTCCTACTCGTACGGATGGGTTGGTATATATATATATATATATATATATATATATATATATATATCTTATTATAATGGAGATTGTGTGTTTTTCTGTCTGTAACCGAAACTAAATCACTATTCAAGTCACAATTCCCTTAGTAATTGACGTCACATTCACCATGAATTTATCCTTATTTTAACCTCAATTATTAATAAAATTGTTTTACATTATTTATACTGTTAACCATATCTACATACTTGCAACATGCAATTATATTTATATATACAACAGAATAGCGGTTTACAGTGTGAACGGGAAGGCTAATTTGCATATTGATATTAAAAATGTAATTTTAATAAATGTGTGCTTAGTATAATTGATTTCTAACTGTTTGGCTTTATTTTAATGAATATAAGCAAAAATCTCTTCAATGAATCTTAAATGAAATCCATTAACAAGAAAAGATAACTGTCATTTTATTCTTCACTTAACTAAATACTTAAATTAGAAAAAATAACAATGAAAGACGAGCGTGATGGAAGAGTAAGTTTCAGTTATTCCATTTTTTTATTATACTCCCTCTGTTTCAAATCTTTTTATCTGCATTCTTATTTAGTTTCATTAGCGTTTCTAATTTAATACGATATTTCGTTACATTAAAACTTAAATACTTGCACCCGGAGGGTGCATATATTTGCTAGTATATATAAAGTTGATAAGAACAGTCCGAAATATCTAAATAAAAAATTATCAAGCCTCATCTAAAAAAAATGAGACACATATGTATTTGACATTTTCCTTGAATATTTTGATATTTGTTAAATGTCGCATTTGACAACAGCCCTAAAATGAATTCATACACGTTTTTCCTACGAAGGAGCAATTGACAAATAAAAGATATTAAAATTGAATTTTGAAAAGACATAATAGACATGCTACAGAGAAAACATATCAGAAAGAAAGGAAGAAAGAGAGAAAGTAGGAGACCATAGAGAGAGAGGGGTGAGCGCGCGGAAGTGATAATGTTAATCTGTTTTAATCGAACATAATGAAAGGATGGAAAGATGGAAATAAAGATAAAAGAGTGAGTGAGAGCAATATTAAGTTTATCATACTTTATACATATTGAACTATCTAGCAATATCTCTGAGTAAAATATCAAACGTCGATATAATTAATTTATCATACTGTTATATATCCACAGGTCCTGCTAGTATTTATTAGTATTTAACAAGAGACAATTTTCATTGCATATTTTGATATCTGTACAATGTCATTTGATAACAGAAGTAAGATGAATTCAAACACGATTCTCTTACTGTTATATAATTCATAGTAGCTTATGAATTATGTATGTAACTGTAGTTAGAATATTTGAATTAGGGCCCGTTTATTCAATATAACGGGGTCCTATGGAAAGTTACCCGACAGTTATAGACGGGTAGTAACCTTTGTACTTGACTCCTTGAAAGCGCACGATTAGGTATGAGATAGAATTAGTTTGAGATGCGGTAGAGAAATCAGAGTGAGTGGATCTGTCGGTCTGAGCCGGTTTCGATCCGCGGCGGATGAATATGGGCTGGGTTTGGAAAAAAAAGCTTTATCAAAGAAAACAACGAGACATGTTTTTTAAGTTGATATTAAAATAAGTACTGACCAGCCCAACACGAATAATTCAACAATAAAGAACCACCCTAAATTGATGTTATTAATAGATAGTAAAAACCTTGAGTCTCATTGAAGGAATTTAATTGATTTTGTAAATTCCATGGAAAATAAATACTGATATTTTATGAAGGTAGAATAGTAGTAATGGAGTGTGTGTGTTTGAAAAGCTAAGGAGGGGGGGGGGCATAAGTTTTTTTAGTAACTCGTCCGATTGAACGTCACCCCCTCCCACCACAAAAAAAAACGTCAATGGATTCAGCAACAAAGTCCAGAAAGAGTTGTTGGAAAAAAAAATCATCACCACCCCCAATCCACAGGAAACAAACAAATAAACAAAGGAACAAAAACCCACGGTCCGGTTTAAGTTAAGAGTTTAATGGATCATTTAAGTGTTTTAAAAGGAATGGATGGGCGGATCCCAGAGGGAGGATCCCAGAGAGAGGATCTCAGAATGAGGATCTCAGAGGGAGGGGAAAAAATGAAGGAAGCGGGTCGAAATGGATGAAGAGATACAACATAAGGCAGAATGGAAGAAGAAGAAGAAGAAAAGAGAGAGAATGGAAGAAGAAGAAGAAGAAGAAGAAGAAGAAGAAGAAGAAGAAGAAGAGAGAGAGATAGAGAGAGAAAATTGAAAAATGTATTCTTTATAACTTCCAGTAAGATTTCTTTTTTGATCACCCTCATATCCAGATAAGTGATCAGATGTGATTTTGTATATACAAGAAGCCCAATTAGATCGATGGAAGAACATGGCGACCGAGTTAGCAGGAACCAATAAGCAGAAGTTAACAACTAAGAACCATTATCTCATCATGTGTTCTATCTATCTATCTATCTATCTATCTATCTATCTATCGTTTATATACTCGATGTCTTATAGGGAGTATACAACACTGCGACGGGGGAATTGACTAATAAAAGAATATTTAAATTGAAATTCGAATAGAAATAAAGGACATCAATGTTTTGACTGGAAGAATCCATGTTTTTTTTGTTCTTTTTCTCTTGCGACTTGTATGCCTCTAAATAAACCATTCGATCACTGCAAATTTCGAACATATACGAACACCTGTGATCAATTCTGGCAATGTACTCGCAATGGGAACATTGATTTTACTTGTAGGATTTCATTGCTTTCGGCACAACCGCGCGTATGTGTACGCAACATTTCCTCGCAGGCGTGTCTGTGCATTGATCACTGTTTCCGAACTTTGAAGTTTGCTGTGTCTTTACTTTCAAAATATTTGTTGCCTTATCGATTTTGCTGGAGAAAGTTGTGTAGTTCTCGTTTTATTGAGACCAAGTGACTAAAGAGTCAAATACTAATGCCGTGGAACCTTGACTTACAATGTCATCGGCATTGCAGTCTCGGAAGACTATATAGTTCTTGTGCCCCTAAAGTTACAGCGCCTCCTGTGACTGTAGAGTCCGATGTTTGAAAAACATTCTCGATCACAGATGTCGTATTTCAAATACTGTCCATGAAGATGTTGATGTGTCAGTGCTTTGTTGCCGCCGCTTTCTTCTGTGCCTCTTGGCCTCACAGTGTGTTGTATATTGAAGACATTCAAAAGAAGGTGAACACGGAAATAGGGTCTTCCGGTTGGATCGAGGCAGGGAGAAGACGAAAAGAGTAACAAAGGACTTTTTCCGTGTAAAGCGAACAAAGAATGATGGGTAACAATAAGTTCGGAAATAGAATTGTCCGCTGATAAAGATAACAAAAGAAAACGCGAAGGCGTTTGATATATCTAAAAGGAAGTCAGGGATCCCAGGAGAGTTAGTCAGACAGGAGACAGAAGACGGAGAAAAAGTGAGCGACAGACGCTCACGGTCCATCGCTGCCAGCGGGCAGTGAGGTTCGTCCACCCTCCACTTCACCAACGCTAGTCATCCCAACAGCAGTAGTAGTCATTGTCAGCGTTCGCCACCCACTACCTGAGGAAGAGAAATAAAGTCAACTCCTACTATACCCATGTGTTGTGGTTTCTTAAGTCCAACTACATACTTTGCCACGTGATATACATACCCGCCACGACTACTTACACGATTTAGTGTAGCGTAGAAGGCCGCTACGTAACATATACATATTTGATGCCAGTATACAACAAGTGTTGCGCTGTTTTTCCCATTGAAATAAATTTAAATGTTAATAATCCGTAGCTCCCCTACGCCCAAAACACCTTAATTTTTTTGTTACGCCAATCAGAAATACTGTTTATGACAAAAATAATCATTAAAACGTTAACTCTGTCGGTAGAGCATCCGCCTAGGAACCACTAGGTTCCGTATTCGATACCGACCCTCCCCAACTCAGCGCATTAGTAGCACAGCTTTGATTCGTGAGGTAAAATGGGGAGCTCATGGTAGTTTTGGCACTCCACTGCAGACGCAAAAACAATTTCCCAGATCAAATAAAAAGGAGAAAGACTCACTCGCTGTCCGGCTGATACAATCTATAGGCTACTCTGCCGATTTTATTTTCGGTCTAGCGTTAGGGAAAAGGAGATAGACTCCATCACTGGTCGACTCATACCGGTAATAGGCCACTCCAGCGACTTTATTATTTTTACTCCAGCACATAATTCATTACATCTTTTTATTATATTTTTTTAATAAAATATTTATGTATAAAAACGTAACAAAAAATTAAGTTTTTTTGCGTCTGTGGGGGGAGGGGCGGATTAATGGCTTTTCAGTTTATTTCAGTGGCGAAAATTTTTTTGATATACTAGCAAATATATGCACCCTCTAGGGGCCAGTAATTAAGTTTTAATGCAATAAAATATTATATTAAATTCGAAAGGCTAATCAAACTAAATAAGAATGCAGATAAAAAGATTTGAAACAGAGGTGGGTATAATAAAAAAATCGAAATACTGAAACTTACGCTTCCATCACTCCCGTCTTTAATTGCTAAATTTTTCCAACTTAACTATTTAGTTAGAATAGGAAGTAAAGAATGAAATTACTGTTAGTTCTTCTTGTTAATGGATTTCTTTTCAGATTTATCCCCGAAATAATTGTACATATTTATTAGAATAAAACCAAACAATCAGAAGTCAATAATACTAAGCACATACTTATTAAAACCAAATTTTTAATATCAATATGTAAATTAGCCTTACCATTCACATTGCATTGTGTATAAATACAATTGCATGTTATTAGTGTGTAAATTAAACCAACAGTATTAATAATATAAAACAATTTTATTAAAAATGAAGGTTTAAATGAAAAATAAAATCATGGAGAATTTGACGTAAATAAGAAAGGGAATTGAGACATGATTAGTGACATAGTTTTGGTACAGTTAGTGATATAGTTTCGGTTTTGGTTACAGACAGAAAAACACACAATCTCCATTATATATATTTACCCCCCCCCCGCACGGGCAGGATGTGACACAAGGTCAATATCTTAAGCAAAGTTCAACAGGTTTGAATTCAGAGTTTTCCTTCCTCTAGACCGGTTGCTTAACCAAGATTAAACAGCCCAGTCTGCTCTACTATTTATCTATAGCTGGAGGGAGAGTAGGATTCCTACCTTTCCCAAGGGTATTAGCGTTAAGTGAAATGCAAATACCACGTCCAGGATTTGAACTCGGGGCGACGAGTCAATTTTCAATGACTTTAACCATTACACCACGCGCTTCCTTTATATCTCCATTATAATAAGATGAGAAAATTGACTTACGAACGGAAGAAATTAAACTCGTATATCAAGGTACCAGTCCGCCCTGTCGGTGGGGCGTTAGAATGCACCGACTGCAGAGGGGTAAGACTCACCCAATGGGGCCACCTGTTGGCCGTGGGTGGCGACCCGTGATGCTTAAGGATAGAGCCCAGGTGGATGAACAGTTCATGACATGCAATACTCCACTTTGGCCTTATCTTGGGCTAGACGGGCGGTCGGAGAGGCCCCCTCCGATCAATCGGCTGGTCACGTCAAGCCCTAGCACCTATATGATTTTCCCAACCCTATTGCCCTTATGGCAAGCCCCAACCCCTTTTTTATCATATGGGTGCTAGAAGGCGCTGGCTGCGGGCCTACATGTCCTGGGAATGACGTTAAACTCTATCTGATGGTGAGGTTCCAGTTTTGGAGGTTTGGGGAATGTGGAGCACCCCATTCATTACCATTGCTCCCTGGTCCACTCTGACCCGATGTGGTAGTACCTGTTAGGGTCCTATCTATGGGTTAAATAGAAAAATGTATTTATAAAAAAATTGTATTATCCATTAAGAATTGATTTATTTCAAAACTTTATCGGCATTAAATGACCCACTGAGGTTGATATGCCGTAAAACAAAACAAACCAAACCAAACCAAACCAAGGTACCAGTGTATTTCTGAACTCTGATGTTTGCTATGTCTTCATTTTGAAAATATGTGTTGTCTTATCGATTTTCCGGGGAAAGTTGTGTAGTTCCCGGCTTATTACGACCGAGTGACTAAAGAGACCAGTACTACTAGTTTAGTTACATGTTACGCTGATTATATATGTACACAGTGATGAATGTGATTGCAAAGGTGTGTCCAATAAAAAGAAGGAAAACATGTTTGGGATTTATACAAATCGTTATTTAACGGTGTAGAAAATCAGCAATGCTGATTGAGATTTCTTTAGAATGAGGCTTGAATATTCAGGAAGTTGTAATCTCAGAAATACCGGAAGCTTTTACTGCACAGGCGCTAATGCCTAGACGTGCTTGCATACATAGAGCTAGTTTTTTTTATATGCTTTTTTTGGTAATCAGGAACTTTAGTTTGGTAAATTCCTACCCTAAAATTATGCTTGCGCATTATCTGAAATGAACTTAATTGTTATCAAGAACACATTTTATGATATTTTTGTGTTAAAGCATGCAGTTGTATTGATTCGAACAAGTTTGTTTTTTGTGTTGTTTATATCGTACGATAATTCAAAATGTGTTCTTAATAACAATTAAGTTCATTTCAGATGGCGCATTATCTGAAATAAGCTTAAATGTTATTAAGAACACATTTTATGATATTTTTGTGTTAAAGCATGAAATTGTATTGTATCGAACAAGTTTGTATTTTTTTGTTTATATCGTACGATAATTCAAAATGTGTTCTTAATAACATTTAAGCTCATTTCAGATAATGCGCAAACAATATCTGAAATGAGCTTGAATAAACTTAAATTGAATTATTGTACAATATAAACCAAAAAATACAAATTTGTTCGAATCAATACAACTGCATGCTTTAACAGAAAACATATAAAATGTGTTCTTAATAACAATTAAGTTCATTTCAGATAACGTGCAAGCATAATTTAATGGTAGGAATTTACCAAACTAAAGTTCATGATTACCACTTTTTTTAGACCAGGTATATAATAGGCACCCCAGCTGGGAGCTGTTTTGAAAAGAACACCTTTTGTTTTTCACCCTAAACTCCCGGTTGTTTTTTTACAAACAGCAGACGATTTTTTTTTTTGCATTAGAATTTCACTGTAAGATTTTTTAAAAGTTTGTTCATGTATATTTACAGCCCAAAGGCACGTTTTTATACTAAAATAGTTTTCGATTTTAATTTTTAAAAATAAGTTATTTCATGTTGTTAATTCAATTGGAATTTTTAATTGTTTGGCAGCCTTCCGTCTAAGAGAGACGATGGAATAGTGTCAAGGTTGTTTTTTGTTTTTTTTTTTTTTTTTTTTTTTTTTTGTTTTTTTTTTTTTGGGGGGGGGTAAAAAAATTTTCACAACATAGTCTGGACGGGTTCATATGGAGGATGAGCTGTTGCCCATGCAGCAAATCCCCTCTCCACACTGCCGCTGTTATCCAAAGGAAAGGTAAGGGACCAATGCAGTTTGCAAACGGTAGTGTCGCAGGAGTTGACGGGTAGCACTGGATTTCAGCATCACACCACCTTAGGGACTCTGGCTCCTGATTTATTTTCAGGGTTTACTCCCCTAGCCTTTCCTTGGAAGCCAGCAAAGGTTTTGTGTCGGACTTCTCCTTGAGTTGATGGGTATGCGACCAAGGCTCAGGAGCCCCTTAAAACCCATTTGGGGATTTATGCGAGTAGTAAGTACTAAAATCATACTACTATTGGTGTTCCTGAAAAATGAAGTGAGTTTAGGAATGCGGTATATTTTGCATTTGTGTATCAGATAAGCAACAGCACCTTCAGGTCAGGTTTTGTTTTTTTTTTGGGGGGGGTAGGGATAGGTCCACTAGAGGCGTCAAGATGTTTCTGGTGTTCGCTGTTTTTATATAACATACATACGTGAAACACACTCGTTCATGTACACGTGTGGTTATATCAGCGCTGTTGAATTAAAGTTACGACTTAGTATAAGTCAACATGCCGTTTACGACGTTCGAAAATCCAGCTTTGAATGGTCAAAGCTCCAAGCTACTGTTTTTATCTCTTAAGTTACCCTGGCAAAAAGGGGGGGGGGCTAGCACGTGGAGACATGGGAATGAAATAAAGAGGAATTAACTGAAAGAAAATGTAAGAAGTAATAAGATAAACAAGGAAAATTAATTAAAAAATAAAATGAAATAAAAGTCATATTCCCTTAACAGAAATTTGACGGAACTTGCCAGCTTGGGTTAAGTCTGCAAATATAATTTAAAAGGGCCATGTAAGACTTTCAAAATCCTACTTTGAATGGTGAAAGCTCCAAGCTACTGTTGACATGTTTTTAAATTAAAAAAATATTTTTTTTATATTAAAATAGTTTTTATTTAATCAGAAGAGAAATGCAGATATGTTTATTTAAATGAAAATCGAAATATTGTTCAATATCAGCTATGTTATAAAATATTTTCACTTTAACAGCATTTTGTGGTGTTTTCATATCTTTATATATATATATTATATATATAATATATATATATATATATATATATATATATATATATATATATATATACTGTAGTGTGAGATGGTCACTATTTCAGCTTTTGCTGGAATGGTGTACCAAAGGCAGTATTAATTGGTAGAGTGCTCAATATAAATAGAGCTGTTATATAATATAATAAGATAATATATAGGTTTTACATATCTATTTTATTGGGTGACAAAGGAACTTTTCACAACCATATTGGTTTCATGCGATGCATTCATCAGGTGAAGATGTTTCAAATGTGACACATTTGAAACATCTTCACCTGATGAATGCATCGCATGAAACCAAATATGGTTGTGAAAAGTTCCTTTGTCACCCAATAAATAGATATGTAAAACCTATATATTTATCTTATTATATTATATATATATATATATATATATATATATATATATATATATGTAAATTGAAAAATGGAAGTGAATCCGACGGTATGTTAAAAAGAGAAAGAAAGGAAAGAAAGTATTAAATGGATAAAATAGGATTATTTGCTGAACATTTCTATATTTTTTTCTATTATTTTTATTTTATTTCATTTTTTTATTTAAAAATAATGATACATAGAATAATGTACACATGTATAAACTCCTGACCGAAACACATGTAAGTTAAATCAATTAAAATAATCCTATTTTATCCATTCAATACTTTCTTTCCTTTATTTCTCTTTTCAACATATATATATATATATATATATATATATATATATGTTTATATATATATTATATATATATATATATATATATATATTATATATATATAATTGGAAGATAGTAGAGAGATGAGAGGAGAGGAGATGGGTTCTTATTTTTCTTACTTGTTCTTGTTTGATCTTTCCTATGTTGGGATGATTTCTTTCTTCTTCTGTGGCTTTGGTCGTCTGTGATAATTTCTTGTTTGTAATAAATAAGCAATACTTTGTTGTCTATTGTTCTTTATTAATAACCCACAACCCAAAAGTGTTTCTAGCCACGTGGTGAACAGTTGGCCTCCAGGGAGCGAAGATCCTAACGTCTGCTCCCGTTGACTAACTGCCAAAATCTGCTAACTAACTCTGATTTTCTTTTACATGCCTTTCCTTCAGCCAATCAGAAGTCGGCGTACAGGCCAGCGAAAGGTTAACTACTGTCAATAACTATAATAAAAAAGTCGACGGGGCGGCCTCAAATCGGTATCAGCAAGTCAGCGAGGAAGTCTATCCCCTTTTCAATAGCGCTAGACCAAGGAGATTGTTTTTAGCATCTGAGGTGGAGCACCAGACCTTCCATCAGCTGCTTACTTTACCACACAGATCCCTGTGCTACTCATACGCTGAGTTGGCGAGGACCGGTA
This sequence comes from Doryteuthis pealeii, assembly GCA_023376005.1. NCBI lineage: Eukaryota > Metazoa > Mollusca > Cephalopoda > Myopsida > Loliginidae > Doryteuthis > Doryteuthis pealeii. The sequence continues at coordinate 82,991,608 of CM042167.1, forward strand.
TCGAACTAGGAACCTTCTGGTTTCTAGCCGAACGCTCTACCGACTGAGCTAACCCGGCCTCAAACTATAATATAACTATAATAGCTAACGATAACTTTCCATTTAAATCCCTCCGATTTTGAATATTCAACGAAATGCTATTTAAAATCTAACTACAGTTATATACATAATTCCTAGGCTGCCCACGATATTATGTAACAAACCAACCAACCAACCAAGCAACCGATTAAATAACAAAATAAACAACAGGTCGCCCGTTTCAAATATTTGTTTTTCCCGTTAATCGCAAACACAATTTAATTGAATCTTTAGACAGATTCATCAGACGGCTTTTTAAAAAAAGTGCGTTGTTTACTTAAAAGTTGTAATTATGTAGTTTTATTTTCAAAGTGATTGAAAACTGTCTTTTTGACAGAAAACCTGTTTTGTAGCACACTCCAAAAGATAAGTATCAAAGAGTGTCCGTTTTGTTTTTTTTGTTTTTTTCGAAGCCGTTGTTGAATGGCTATCTTTAAATCGGTGACAGGACAAGTCATGTTGACAGAGAAGAAGTGAAGTAAAGCACCTGTTAATCAGATAGTTTTCGTTCTTATCTGATTTTCGGAATTCTAAAAAAAAAATGACGCCTCTCTTGTCTTGTTCAAATGACAAAACAATTCTTTTGAACGACAGGAAAAACATTGATATTTCTGTTTTTATTTGGAAATGTTTTTTGATAAGCAAAGGACTTCGGTTGTTTACATTACCTGCTGTTCCTTAAGTGTGGTCGCCCAATTAATTATAAACATCGTTAAGCAATGACCAACCGCAACACACGAAGAAATTGTTGTATTGTTGAGGTGGTAAAAGATAACACACGAAAATAGTGTGCTTGATATATATTTTATTCAGCACTTGTATCTGGTGTTTAAACCGATACTTATAACATTTTCTATGCATGTTATAGTAAAAATCATTTCAGTGCATTTTTATAGTAAAAATAATTTCCATGCATTTTTATAGTAAAAAATCATTTCCAATGCATTTTTATAGTAAAAATAATTTCCAATGCATTTTTATAGTAAAAATCATTTCAATGCATTTTCATAATAAAAATCATTGCCATACATTTTTATAAGTAAAAATCATTGCCAATGCATTTTTTATGTAAAAATCATTTTCCAGTGCATTTTTAATATAGTAAAAATCATTTCCAGCGCATTTTTTATAGTAAATATCTTTTCCAGTGCATTTTTTTATAGTAAAATCTTTTGCCATCAGTGCATTTTTATTAGTAAAAATCATTTCCAATACATTTTTTATAGTAAAAATCATTTCCAGTGCATCTTTATAGTAAAAATCATTTTCCGGTGCATTTTTATAGTAAAAATCATTTCCAGTGCATCTTTATAGTAAAAATCATTTTCCAATGCATTTTCATAGTAAAAATCATTGCCATGCATTTTTATAGTAAAAATCATTTCCAGTGGCATCTTTATAGTAAAAAATCATTTTCCAGTGCATTTTTATAGTAAAAAATCATTTTCAGTGCATTTTTATAGTAAAAATCATTTTCCAGTGCATTTTATAGTAAAATCATTTCCAGTGCATCTTTATAGTAAAAAAATCATTTTCCGTGCATTTTCATAGAAAAATCATTTCCAATGCATTTTCAATAGTAAAAAATCATTTCCAAATGCATTTTCATAGTAAAAATCATTTTCCAGTGCATTTTTATAGTAAAAATCATTTTCCAGTGCATTTTCATAGTAAAAATCATTTCCAGTGAATTTTTATAGTAAAAATCATTTCCAGTGCATCTTTATAGTAAAAATCATTTTCCAGTGCATTTTTATAGTAAAAATCATTTCCAGTGCATCTTTATAGTAAAAATCATTTTCCAGTGCATTTTTATAGTAAAAATCATTTCCAGTGCATCTTTATAGTAAAAATCATTTTCCAGTGCATTTTATAGTAAAAATCATTTCCAATGCATTTTTATAGTAAAAATCATTTCCAATGCAATTAAGTATTGAACACGCTAATCACTGCTTAACATCGTTAAGCAATGACCAACCCAACACGAAGAAATTGTTGTATCGTTGAGGTGGTAAAAGATACTATAGAAGAGGGGAAAATATATGGGGCGAAATAGACCTTCGAATCAACAAGCTCCCGCCGAGGGGGAACCAAAACAAGCGAGTTCTCCGTCTTCTCACAAGAATGTGGTCAACACATTCTTCGTCTAGCAGCTGGAAAATCCGTCGTCGTAGTCGAAATAATCTTTAGCAGTTCAAAATCACATTTCCTATTTAGTTTTGTTTCTGTTCGACTAAATTCAATTTCTTTACTGAAAAGCGCTTCATCGTCGACTGCTTCTGCTGCTGCTGACTGCCGACTGCCCAGCGCTCGACTCACTTGTTATTTTATGGGCATATTAGCCAAACATCAGGGCTCATCAGTCGAACCTCGCGTCCGTCCAGTGCCCAAAACGCATTTGTTTTTGCATGCGGAAGGACGCGAGTTCGATCCCGGCAGGCAAGACAATGTCTTGCTCTTTTTCCCTTCTGGCTCTCCGCCACAGAAATAGTATGCTTGATATATATTTTATTCAGCACTTGTATCTGATGCTAACAGATACTTATAACATAAAACAAGAAGTAGTACAATTCACAAGACAAGTGTACAAGAATGAGGAGGGTCAAATATCTAAAGTCAAACGCAATGATCTCGTCCGAATATATCTTTCCCGACTTTATCATTTCTACGTCGACTCTTATTATGAGCCAGTCCATTTCTACGTCGACTCTTATTATGAGCCAGTCCATCTTGTAGGGGTGTTAACTCCTCTACAACAGAAATCACCAAAGAAAATTAAACCCAGCAGAATGCCCTGAGGAGAAAATGGCGGCTAAATTAGAACCAATTTTTTTTTTTTTTGATAATTGTGAAATACTGAGCCAAATGTAGAACTTCAGGATGAATGAATGGAATAGCCTGTATGTTTTATGGCTCTAGATCACTCATTTCTTTGTTAGGCTAAGAACTTTCCAGCACTCCCTTTATATATATTAGCTGGTAATAACTAGTGTTGCTTAGGGGAAAAGCAGTAACCAACACTGAATTTTATTGAATAAAATATGATTCTTGCCTTTTCCTTGCCTTCTGTATAACACGAAGTCTGCCCAAAAAGAATCGAGGTAGTTCTGGACTGTGCGACATATCTAGTTTAGCTTCGGCAGCTCCTTTGATATGAATCCGATCCTCATGGCCGCATAATATGGCAATGACCTGTCGTTCGAATCAAATTCGTTACAGCATGGCCCGAAGAAAATTTCCCATTTAAAAGTACACCCCAGTTTCAAAAGTCATTATAAATATAAACATCCCTGTCTACAGTCTGGAACCCTCTGGGTTTCTTGTCTTTTACTCCGCCCTGTCGTCTGGGGCGTTAGAGTGTACCGACTGCACCTCTGCAGAGGGGTAAATTCCCCAGTGGGGCCACCTGTTGGCCGTGGGTGGCGACCCGTGATGTTTAAGGATAGAGCCCAGGTGGATGAGCAGTTCATGACATGCAATACTCCTCTTTGGCGGTGGCTGCGGGTTTTACATGTCTGGGAATGACGTTAACTCTATCTGATGGTGAGGTTTCCAGTTTTGGAGGTTTGGGGAATGTGGAGCACCCCTTCATCCCCATTGCTCCCTGGTCCACTCTGACCCGGAGTGGTAGTACCTGTTAGGGTCCCATCTATGGATTAAATAGAAAAATGTATTTATAAAAAATTGTATTATCCATTAAGAATTGATTTATTTCAAAACTTTATCGGCATTAAATGACCCACTGAGGTTGATATGCCGCAAAACAAAACAAACCAAACCAAATTGTCTTTTACTTGCGTTTAGATATTGTGTTCCTGCGTTTCGAAATCCAAAAACACTCATTCCAGCAAACAATCAATTTTTCCTGCTAGCAAATTTAAGAACACCAATTCCCTACTTATCAGAACTGTCCATCTTGTTTTCGGTCCGACCCCTTTCCCCCCAACTCCCCAACATATGATTAGAATAAAAAGAATAACATAGTAAATAGAATGGTGATAAAAACTGTTTTTATATTGAGAATGCTTCTGGCTAAATAACATTAATGGTCTTTTATTTTTTGAGGCAAGTATGAACAGGTTGTTTGTACTCTTGAATAAGCCATTCTATAGTCAAGCTATTATCTCTTCCCACTTGGCCAAAAATAGCAGCTTTGATCCTAAGTTGACCTGAGGTCACATCATGTATTAGATGTCCATCGTCAAGTCAAGTTATCATTATAGACTAATTTCCAGCCCTCAGGGTTCGACCATTTGACGGCCCATAAGCAGTAATCAGAATGTAACAAGTCAGAACTATTATCTATCTATCTGTTTATATAAGTAAAACATTATATAAGTAAAAAATAGTAAAAGTCATATAAGTAAAAAAAAAGTAAAGTCGTCAGGGTGGCCTAAAGTCGGTAAAATCCGTAAAAAATTATATAAGTAAAAAAAAGTAAAAATTATATAATTAAAAAAAAGTAAAAATTATATAAGTAAAAAAAAGTAAAAATTATATAAGTAAAAAAAAAGTAAAGTCATCGGGTGACCTAAAGTCGGTAACAGCCAATCAGCGAGGGAGTCTATCCCCTTTTCACTAGGCTAGACCAAGGAGATTATTATAGCATTTGAGGTGGAGCGCCATACCTACCATCAGCTCCCTTACTTTACCGCACAGATCCCCTGCTACTCATACGCTGAGTTGGCGAGAACCGGTTTCGAACTAGGAACCTTGTGGTTTTGGAACCTTGTGGATTGAGCAACAAGCAAAGGATTCTTCACTAAGGATCAGCCTCTGTTTAAGACAAGGGATCTCCACTGTAAAGTGCTCTCACTTGAAGCCTAAACAGACCACAAAAATCGTAATAATAATGGTTTGACTTAATAACAGTTCTTAGTAACAATCATCTGTAGGTTGAAGGTTCAATCCTAACTAGAAGTGAAAATAACATGTAATACTATAATATGATATAGCTTTCTATAGGATATCTACCTAGCCAACTTACTCATAAGATCATCCGCTCGTGTGTCATGATTATTTTCTATAATTATCGATTTTATACGATATGCGCATTTAATTGCCTCAAGCAAATATAAATAATAATATATACTTTAATCAACATGCTTCTAAAACAAACATCTAAAATCTTATACCTTATTTATTTATTTACTCATTTATTTATTTTTTATTTTGAGGACTAGGTTAAGAAACGTTTGTATTATTTAGCTTGTTCGGAGTGTTTATCTTTATCTTTAATTGTACTTACACAACGTTTAAGCCGATATGCCATCCGGCCTTCCTCGGGTGTTTCTTGTCTTACTCCGGAAGCTTTTTTATCGAACTCAGGAAGATTCGTATTATTTGTATTATTCGGACTATTGTCCTCATATTCATTGTTATCTGTACAACGTTTCGGCTGATGTGCCCTCTGGCTTTCTTCAGGTTTTTTTGTCGGACACGGGAACCTTCTCGGACTCGGGAACCATCTCGAACTCGAAGAAGAAGGCTGGAGGGCACATCGACCGAAACGTTGTACAGATAACAATGAAGATGAGAATAATAGCCCGAACAATACTACTATCAAGCCACTTCTCAAAAATTCAGAAAAATCGGGGTAGATTCATGTTGAAATCGGTTCCCAACTTCGACGAGAAGGTTCCGGAATTCTCAAAACATTGATATTTATTTGCACGATTTCTCTTCTTCACACACAAATGGTTAATGAATATTGTTTTTCATTGAACATGAAATTATTATTCATAGACAGAATTAGAGTTATTAAATGCTATTCTGTTGGAATAATCTCATTTTCTTATAATATCAAAACTGTTAACAGATACGTATTTTCACAACGGATCCTCCGCGAGCAGAATGCCACATAAAGCCAATTTTCTAATAGATATAATAGGTCTACAGGAAGAAAAAAATAACATACATTGCGCCCTACAGGGTTTTTTTAAGGGCTTTAAGAAACTGAATTCCTGTCAGAAAATCTCAGTGATGAGGTGTTTGTTTATTAAATTAAAACTGCCCAAGAACTTGTGGTTTAAACAATTTTCATAGCCATATGGAACCTTACCGAACCACTTAAAAAAAGGAAAAAAGAGAAGAGGGGGAATGATAATAATAATAATAATAATAATAATAATAATAATAAAAATAATAAATAAATACAAAAAAAAATTACAATAACAAAATAACAATAATGATAATATTAGTAATGCTAATAAAAATTAAAGAAACAAATGTGACTTTGTGTATTTCTTTACTGGACCAGCCCACCTTATACCAAAAAAGGGGGAGTGTTGGAATATTGTGTGTATATAAGGTGTGCTACAATCAGTGGACGAGGGCATAAGAATCAGGCTGCCAAACGGTCAGTCTGAGTTCGACCTAGACAAAGATAGTTGTGTCTAGCCTCTGAAGAGGCGTGAAACGCCGAAACACGTTTTGTCGATGACTTATTAATATATATATATATATATATATATTTATATATAATATATATATATTATATTTAAACAATTATTGGTACAACTGATTTTATATAAAACTTATATAGTATCATACTTTATTCGGTTCGATCAACTAATGTAACCCAAAAGTGGGATTCACCCAATTTATACACTTTGACCATTAAACAAGTTACCGGTTGTAATCTTTTGATTATGCACTGGTCGAAAGGGCCCTTAAGACTCCATTTTCTTTTGGTTTTTTTTCAACTCCTTTAAAACTCCATTTTAGTGGTTTAAATATAGTTGACGAACTGAATCAAATATGATACTATTTAAGTTATAATATATTTATATATATTATATATATATATATATATATATATATATATATATATATATTCATCATTTTCCTTCTCCTAGACTTGTTCCTTACAAGTTTAAAGAGATCAATTTTCCGCACTATTTACCCATGAACTTGAGGGAGAATAGTCGGAACAATACCTTTCCTAAAGGTATTAGCGCGATGTGAAATGCAAACAGCTTACGTCCAAGATTTGAACCCGTCTCGACTTGTCCATTTCTTACGACACTAACCGTTACCGACTCGTCTCTTAAAGGAACCAATGTATGTAATGATTATTTTAGATAATTTCATTGATCACAGGTGATTCCTTCACTGGAATCAAATCATTGGATTCAGTTGTTTTGCGGTGAAATATATATAATGCAGTAAATGGAAGGACAGGTGTATTCCAGGTGAATGACCAGACATGGAGAGACGGTTGGCATTCACGAATCACATAACTCCTCTGAGACGTAGGCTCAATGTCCAGCTATGCGATGCACAACTTTTGTCCACGTCAGCCAGTCTAATGTCTGATCCACTCACCGTTGGGATGTTATTTGCCCACATCATCTTCTTTCCTGTCACACACTTCCGCTTTCTCTATTCTCTGGCCAGTTGACCGCTGCTGTGTCGTTGTCACGTGGTCATTTCCACGTCAGAATTTTATTCTTTATTTGTCTCAGTTTGTTTTATTTGGTTAAATGATATATCAACTCCTTCTGGGTTATCTAATGCCGAAGTTTGATTCATTTCTAAATGTTTTATCATGATAGAGAAGAAGATAGAACAATAGGAGAAATATATATATATATATATATATATATATATAATATACCAAACTTGTTGGTAAATCCTCGCGGTGAGAAAAAAAAACAGAAAATAGTTTGATTGTAAAAATATACTACCAAACATCAGCCGGGAAGAAACAATTTTTTGTAAAAAAGAAAAGACCAAGATAATCGTACCAACAAAAAATAATCTATTAGTACAATATTTTGGAAAAAAAAATTTATATGCATATTATATATATATATATATATATATATATATATATATATTATATATTCATACAAAACGCCAGGAGACTAAAGCTATAAGTAAAAAGTGCTCAATACCTAAGTAGAGGCAAATGATAAAGATAAATCTAATGAGTCAGGACGAACCTACTAAAAGTTTCACTTAATGCTCTTGAGGGCTAAGGTCTGACTCTGATATATATTATATATTATATATAATATATATAATATATATAGTGAGAGAGAGAGGGGGGGTTGTTTCATTCTTCAACGTAATATCAAAATCCTTATGGGTTTTTAATGCCGAAGTTTAATTTATTTCCAAAAAGAAGGAGAGAGATAGATAGATAGAGAGAGGGAGGGAGGGAGGGGTGAGAGATAGTGAGAGAGAAGAGAAAGAAGCAGAGGCAGATAGAGGGGGGATTGGTTTGTTTCATTCTTAAACGTATATCAAATCCTTATGGGTTATTTAATGCCGAATTTAATTTATTTCCAAAAAAGAAGGAGAGAGATAGATAGATAGAGAGAGGGAGGGAGGGAGGGGTGAGAGATAGAGAGAGAGAGAAAGAGAAAGAGACAGATAAAGGGGGAAGTGGTTTGTTTCATTCTTTAAACGTAATATCAGTCCATTAGGGTTATTTAAAATGCCGAAATTTAAATTGCCTTCTAATAACAAGAAGAAGGCGAGAGAGAGCACGAGAGAGAGAGGAGAGAGAAGCAGAGAGAGACAGGAGACAGACAGACAGACAAGAGCAGAGAGCGGGAATTGGTTTGGTTCATCCTTTAAACGTAAATCAAAATCCTTATGGTTTATTTTGAATGCGTGCTATTCTAATTCCTTTCTAAAAAAGAAGAAGGAGACAGAGAGATAGATAGATAGAGTAGATAGATAAGATAGAGAGAGAGAGAGAGAGAGGAGAGAGACAAAAGAAAGTATCGTATTATTTCTAAAAAAAATAAGGAAATATTGGCAGCGCAAATTCCTCATTGGTCCATATCAACTTTTGCATATTATTAACCACCCCTGCCGCACGAGCAAGGATGTGACAAAAGGTCTTTTTAATGGGTTAACTCAGAATTTTTAAATCAGAGTTTTCCTTGTCCTAGACCAAAAATTGAAGCGCCTAAGTCTGCCTATCTATTTATCTATAGTAGCAGGGAGAATAGTCTGATTAACATATCTTGTCCCACAGGGTTATTAGTTCCATAGGAAATGGCAACGCAGCACGCGTTCCAGATCTGAACACGTATCACGTTGTCGCATCTTCCTTCGGACGAGTAACCATTACGCCACTGGCAACCTTCCTAGGTGATCAGACTTGTGTGTGGGCAGGCCAAATTTTTTTTTCTGCCAGACAATATTAGCGTCTACTATAAAATAGATATGTGGGGAAGTCATATGTGTGACTTTGGCTGTGTTCTTTAATTCAGCAATTAGTATCAACTGTCACTTTCAGTTCCCTCAGCCCTTTTACGCTCTCGTTCAAAGATCCCAAGAATTTGTTTCTCCGCTTTGGTTTTGTATGTTACGCCTATGGTTCAAACGGTATTGGCAATATCAACCAATAACCGCAGTTTCCGAATCGAAATTGAATGACAATTTTTGAGGGGGGCTATATTCGCATTGAACGTATATATCATGAATCCATGAGACATTGATCAGTAACTGGGATAATACTAGGGAATGCTTCGCTTTATAGAACTATGTTGTCAATGGAAGTCTGAACTAGGAGTGAAAAACGGCAGGGAAAATGAGAGCGCCACAGCAGAAGAAAGCCAGAAGGAAATGAGAAGACAACAGGCTCCAGCCAAGTATCACTGTCTATTTGCAGTCACTGGGTACCGCCAGACGATTGGCCATTCCAAAAATGGGCCTGGTTCAGTCACTCGCACAGGGTGCAGGTACCTGAAATGGATCACTATGCTTGTAGAATTAAGTCATTACCTAAATTCCAATTAAGTAAGTGCAGTATAGTTATTACCCCCCTCTCTCTTCTCTCTCTCGTCACCTCGTCTCTCTCTCTCTCTCTCTCTGCTCTCTCTCATCGTCTCTCTCTCTCTCGTCCTGTCTCCTCGCCTTCGGTTTCTCACGTCTCTTCCATCTCCTCTTTCTTGAAACGATTTTATAAGATGATTTTTCTATCCTCTTTTCCGTTCTTTGAAACGATAGTAACTCTAGCAAAAATATCTGAAAAAGATTTTTAAAAACAAAATAGAGAATACAAAAGGAGACAAAATAGTAATTCAACAAAATTTATTCAGTAACCAAATAAGAGAAAACTAATGGCTTGCATAAGTTATGTCCTTTATGCTACCTAGCAAATACTATGCAACCCTCCGGGTAAAAGTATTTAAGTTTTAACTGTAATAAACATATTGTTATATTAAATTAGAAAGTCTAACGGAAACTAAATAAAATACAGATAAAAGTTGTGAAACAGAGGGAGTATAATAAAAGATTTGAAACAGAGGGAGTATAATAAAAAAATGAAGCAACTGAAACTTACTCCTATCAATGCACTCTCGTCTTCATTGTTATTGTTTTTCTAATTTAAGGCATTTAGTTATAAGAGAGAGAAGTAAAGAATAAAATGACAGGTTTTTTTAACTTGTTAATGGATTCTTCATTTAAGATTTATTGAATGTAATTTTTGCTTATATTCATTAAATAGAAACCAAACAATTAGAATCAATAATACTAGAGCACATATTTCAATAAATCACATTTTTAATATCAATGAATGGGGGGGGTGATGCAAAATTAGCCTTCCGCGATTCACGACTGTAAACGCGCTATTTTTGTATATATAAATACAATTGCATGTTTGTTTGTAGTGTAGATATGAACAAAACTAATAAAAAGGTGAAGGGCAATTTTTTTAATAATTNTGTAATAATGAATCATTCATACTGTTGTTTTCATCCACACGGTCCTGCTAGTAATTCATTAGTATTTTAACAAAGGGACAAGTATTTCCCTCGAATATTTTAATATGTGTACAATGTCCATTTGACCAACAAGCCCTAAAAATGAATTCATATACGATTCTTTGGGCGACGGGAATTGACTAAGAAAAGATTATTTAAATTGAAATTCGAATAGAAATAATGGACATGATACCAAAAAATATATAATAGAAAAAAAGAAAGAAAGCAAAGAAAGAAAGAAAGAAAAAAGGAGAAGAGGAAACATAGAGACTGGGGTGAGCCGTGGAAGTGATAACGCTAATTCTGTTTTACTCGAACATAATTGAAAAAGATTGAAAAGAAGGACAGAAAGGAAAAAAAGAGTGACGTGAGAGCTGTATTTATAGTTTATTATACTTTTTACCATATTGAACATCCTGCAGTAGCTCCTTAAGAAAAAAAATATCAAACGTAATAATTAAATCATCATACTGTTGTTTATCCACAGGGTCCTACTTGCATCATTAGTACTTGAGCCAAGGGACTTGATTTTCTTCGAATATTTTTAATATTTGTATAATGTCCCATTTGACAACAGCCCTAAAATGAATTCGATATACGATTCTTGTGATAATGTTTAATCTTGTTGACTAAGAAAAGATTTTAAATTTGAAATTCGAATAGAAATAATGAACATGCTACCAAGAAAATATATAAGAAGAAGAAAGAAAGAAAAAGAGACAAAGAGAGAGTAGAGGAACTCATAGAGAGAAGGGTAAGCGCACGGAAGCGAAACGCTAATCTGTTTACTCGAAACATAATGAAAAACGAAAGAAGGGAAAAAAGAATGAGCGAGGCTATATCAAATTTATCATTTACCTTTACATAGCCTAAACGATTCTGCAAAGCTTTAATTAAAAATATCAAACGTTTGTGAATGATTAAGTCATCATACTGTTGTATATACACAGGCCTTGCTAAGTATTTCATGGGTTTGACAAGAGACAATTTTCTTAGCATATTTTATTATTGTACGTCATTGATAACAGTCCTTTAAAATGAATTCCAATATTGCTTGCCAAGGTACCAGTCTAGAGAAAAGACTACCTCTGGAATTCAAACCTCTTAAACTCCCTTTAAGAAATGACCTTTGTGTCACATCCTACTTCGGCGGAGACCCTACCGGCAAGGGGTTGGTACATATTGTTAAAAATAAAGTTGATATAACAGTCCCCGAAATTATCTAGAATAATAACCAAAATTTCAACGTGCCCTCACAAACCCATCCATTAGTGACGAAATATTAACTTTGTGACACGACGGGGACCAATGATTTTCCTCGAATATTTTACATTATTTGTACAATGTCACATTTGACAACAACTCCTAGAAACGAATTTAAATAACATTGCTTTGCCTAATATCGGTGACTCCAACCAGTCGTACTGGAGAGTGCAAACTTCTTGAACTCAAACCTATAAACTACGCTTTGAAATTTGGACATTGTTTTCACCTCCTATACTCGTACGGATGGTAAGTTGGCTTATATATAGATAGTATTATATATATATATTTATATATATATATATCTTATTATAATGGAGATGTGTGTTTTTCTGTTTCGTAACCGAAACTAAACCAATCACTATTCAGAGTTCACAATCCTACCACTCTAGGTAATTGCGAATTCGTTCAGCCCGCAATTATTGTCATCACCATTGAGAATTTATCTTAGATTTATAAGAACCTCAAATCGAATAATAAATTGGTTTTACATTAATTCCTATACTGTTAACCATATCTACATCACTTGCACACATTTACAAATTACTAGTGGAACCTTAATATTTTGCTTTAACTACAGAAGTCCCAATCGAGCTCGTGTGTCTCTACAGCTCATGTTCGTGATACTGGCCAAGGTGCCTAATTTGTGCATATTGATCATACTAATAATGTAAGTTTTTAATAACCATGTAGCTACAACCCTCTGTCTTGTATGGATATAATTGATTTCCTTAACTGTTTGGCTTTTTTTAATGAATATAAGCAAAAAATCTCTTCACATGAATCTTAAATGAAATCCATTAACAAAGAAAAAGATAACTGTCATTTCTCATTCCACTTAACTAAATACTTAATTAACGAAAAATAATAACAATGAAAGACGAGTGGATGGAAGAGTAAGTTTCAGTCCATTCCAGTCTTTTTATCTTGTACTCTCCCCTGTCTTCAAACATCTCGTACGATTTAATCTGACATTCTTATTTCACGATTAGTCGCTTCTAATTTAATACGATATTCGTCCCTTTTTTATCATTAAAACTTAAATTCTCTTGCACCCTGAGGGATGACATATATTTGCTACTATATATTAATCCACAAAGTTTAGATGACAGAACAGTCCGAAATATCTAAATAAAAAATATATCAAGCCCATCTAAAAAATAAGGACAAGTATGATTTGGACATTTCCTTTCGTTGAATATTTTAAATATTTGTTTTCAAATGTCGCATTCTGACAACAGCCCGCTAAAATGAATTCATACACGTTTTTTTCCTAGGAAGAGGCAATTGACTAATAAAAAGATATTAAAAATGAAATTTTGAAAAGACATAATGGACATGCTACAGAGGAAAAACCATATCAAAAAAACAAAAGAAAGGAGAACAGAGACAAGCGTAGACCATAGAGAGAGGGGGGTGAGCGCGCGGGAAAGTATAATGTAATCTGTTTTAATCGAACATAATGAAAAGATGGAAAAGAAGGAAAGAAAGATAAAAGATGAGTGAGAGCAAATCAAGTTTATCAGACTTTTTACATATTGAACTATCTAGCCAATATCTCTGAAGTTAAAACATATCAAACGTCGATATAATTTAATTCATCATACTGTTATATATCCACAGGTCCTCTAGTATTTATTAGTATTTAACAAGAGACAAATTTTCATTGCATATTTGATATCTGTACAATGTCATTTGATAACAGCCTAAAATGAATTCAAAACACATTCTCTTACTGTCATAGTAGCTTATGAATTATGTATGTTAACTGTAGTTAGAATATTTTAATTAGGGCCCGTTTATTCAATATAACGGGGTCCTATGGAAAGTTACCGACAGTTATAGACGGGTAGTAACCTTTGTACTTGACTCCTTGAAAGCGCACGATTAGGTATGAGATAGAATTAGTTTGAGATGCGGTAGAGAGAAATCAGAGTGAGTGGATCTGTCGGTCTGAGCCGGTTTCGATCCGTGGTGGATGAATATGGGCTGGGTTTGGAAAAAAAAGCTTTATCAAAGAAAACAACGAGACATGTTTTTTAAGTTGATATTAAAACAAGTACTGACCAGCCCAACACGAAGAAATCAACAATAAAGAACCACCCTAAATTGATGTTATTAAGAGATAGTAAAAACATTGAGTCTCATTGAAGGAATTTAATTGATTTTGTAAATTCCATGGAAAATAAATACTGATATTTTATGAAGGTAGAGTAGTAGTAATGGAGTGTGTGTGTTTGAAAAGCTAAGGAAGGGGGGTATACGTTTTTTTAGTAACTCGTCCGTTTGAACATCACCCCCCCACCACCACCACCACCACCACAAAAAATGTCAATGGATTCAGCAACAAAGTCCAGAAAGAGTTGTTGGAAAAAAATTATCACCACCCCCAATCCACAGGAAACAAACAAATAGACAAAGGAAAAAAACCCACGGTCCGGTTTAAGTTTAAGAGTTTAATGGATCATTTAAGTGTTTTAAAAGGAATGGATGGGCGGATCCCAGAGGGAGGATCCCAGAATGAGGATCTCAGAGGGAGGGGAAAAAATGAAGGAAGCGGGTCGAGATGGATGAAGAGATACAACATAAGGCAGAATGGAAGAAGAAGAAAAGAGAGAGAATGGAAGAAAGAGAGAGAGAGAGAGAGAGAGAGAGAAACAGAGTGAAAGAGAGAGTGAAAGAGAGAGAAGAGAGAGAGAGTGAAAGAGCGAGAGAGAAACAGAGTGAAAGAGAGAGTGAAAGAGAGAGAGAGAGAGAGAGAGAGAGAGAGAAATTGAAAAATGTATTCTTTATAACTTCCAGTAAGATTTTTTTTGATCACCCTCATATCCAGATAAGTGATTTTGTATATACAAGAAGCCAATTAGATCGATGGAAGAACATGGCGACCGGTTAGCAGGAACCAATAAGCAGAAAGTTAACAACTAAGAACCATTATCTCATCATGTGTTCTATCTATCTATCTATCTATCTATCTCCCCGTTTTATACTCGATGTCTTATAGGGAGTATACAACACTGCGACGGGGGAATTGACTAATAAAGAATATTTAAATTGAAATTCGAATAGAAATAAAGGACATCAATGTTTTGACTGGAAGATCCATGTTTTTTTTGTTCTTTTTCTCTGCGACTTGTATGCCTCTAAATAAACCATTCGATCACTGCAAATTTCGAACATATACGAAACCTGTGATCAATTCTGGCAATGTACTCGCAATGGGAACATTGATTTTACTTGTAGGATTTCATTGCTTTCGGCACAACCGCGCGTATGTGTACGCAACATTTCCTCGCAGGCGTGTCTGTGCATTGATCACTGTTTCCGAACTTTGAAGTTTGCTGTGTCTTTACTTTCAAAATATTTGTTGCCTTATCGATTTTGCTGGAGAAAGTTGTGTAGCTCTCGTTTTATTGAGACCAAGTGACTAAAGAGTCAAATACTAATGCAGTGGAACCTTGACTTACAATGTCATCGGCATTGCAGTCTCGGATGACTATATAGTTATTGTGCCCCTAAAGTTACAGCGCTGCCTGTGACTGTAGAGTCCGATGTTTGAAAAACATTCTCGATCACAGATGTCGTATTTCAAATACTGTCCCTGAAGATGTTGATGTGTCAGTGCTTTGTTGCCGCCGCTTTCTTCTGGGCCTCTTGGCCTCACAGTGTGTTGTATATTAAAGATATTTAAAAGAAGGTGAAAACGGAAATAGGGTCTTCCAGTTGGATCGAGGCAGGAAGAAGACGAAAAGAATAACAAAGGACTTTTTCCGGGTAAAGCGAACAAAGAAGGATGGGTAACAATAAGTTCGGAAATAGATTTGTCCGCTGATAAAGATAACAAAAGAAAACGCGTAGGCGTTTGATATATATAAAAAGGGGTCAGGGATCCAAGGAGAGTCAGCCAGACAGGAGACAGCGGACGGAGAACAAGTGAGCGACAGACGCTCAAGGTCCATCGCTGCCAGCGGGCAGTGAGGTTCGTCCACCCTCCACCTCACCAACGCTAGTCATCCCAACAGCAGTAGTAGTCATTGTCAGCGTTCGCCACCCACCACCCGAGGGAGGGAAATAAAGTTAACTCCTACTATACCCATGTGTTGTGGTTTCTTAAGTCCGACTACATACTTCGCCACGTGATATATATATACCCGCAACGACTACTTACATGATTTAGAGTAGCGAAGAAGGCCGCTACGTAACATATAGATATTTGATGCCAGTATACAACAAGTGTTGCGCTGTTTTCCCCATTGAAATAAATTGAAATGTTAATAATCCGTAGCTCCCCTACGCCCAAAACACCTTAATTTTTTTGTTACGCTAAAGAGAAATATTGTTTATGACAAAAATAATCATTAAAACGTTAACTCTGTCGGTAGAGCATCCGCCTAGGAACCACTAGGTTCCGTATTCGATACCGATCCTCTCCATCGTAGCGCATTAGTAGCACAGCTTTGATTCGTGGTGTAAAATAGGGAGCTAATGGTAGTTTTGGCACTCTACTGCAGACGCAAAAAACAATTTCCCAGATCAAATAAAAAGGGGAAAGACTCACTCGCTGTCCGGCTGATACAATCTATAGGCTACTCCGCCGACTTTATTTTTCGGTCTAGCGTTAGGGAAAAGGAGATAGACTCCATCACTGGTCGACTCATACCGGTAATAGGCCACTCCAGCGACTTTTACTATTTTTACTCCAGCAGATAATTCATTACATCTTTTTTATTATGTTTTTTTTTTTAATAAAATATTTATGTATAAAAACGTAACAAAAAATTAAGTTTTTTTGCGTCTGTTGGGGGCGGATTAATGGATTTTCAGTTTATTTCAGTGGCGAAAATTTTTTTGATATACTAGCAAATATATGCACCCTCTAGGGGCCAGTATTTAAGTTTTAATGCAATAAAATAGTATATTAAATTCGAAAGGCTAATGAAACTAAATAAGAATGCTGATAAAAA
Source organism: Doryteuthis pealeii (assembly GCA_023376005.1). Classification (NCBI taxonomy): domain Eukaryota; kingdom Metazoa; phylum Mollusca; class Cephalopoda; order Myopsida; family Loliginidae; genus Doryteuthis; species Doryteuthis pealeii. Next base: position 83,008,640 of record CM042167.1, read on the forward strand.
GATTTGAAACAGAGGTGGGTATAATAAAAAAATCGAAATACTAAAACTTACGCTTCCATCACTCCCGTCTTTCATTGCTAAATTTTTCCAACTTAACTATTTAGTTAGAATAGGAAATAAATAATAAAATTACAGTTAGTTCTTCTTGTTAATGGATTTGTTTTCAGATTTATCCCCGAAATAATTGCTCATACTTATTAGAATAAAACCAAACAATTAGAAGTCAATAATATTAAGCATATATTTATTAAAACCAAATTTTTAATATCAATATGCAAATTAGCCTTACAATTCACACTGCATTGTGTATAAATACAATTGCATGTTATTAGTGTGTAAATCAAATCAACAGTATTAATAATATAAAAGGATTTTATCAAAAATGAAGGTTTAAATGAAAAATAAAATCATGGAGAATTTGACGTAAATAAGAAAGGGAATTGAGACATGATTAGTGATATAGTTTTGGTACAGTTAGTGATATAGTTTCGGTTTCGGTTACATACAGAAAAAACACACAATCTCCATTATATATATTTACCCCCCCCCCTACACACACACACGGGCAGGATGTGACACAAGGTCAATTTCTTAAGCAGAGTTCAACGGGTTTGAATTCAGAGTTTTCCTTCCTCTAGACCGGTTGCTTAACCAAGATTAAACAGCCCAGTCTGCTCTATTATTTATCTATAGCTGGAAGGAGAGTAGAATTCATACCTTTCCCAAGGGTATTAGCGTTAAGTGAAATGCAAATACCACGTCCAGGATTTGAACTCGGGGCGACGAGTCCATTTCCCATGACTTTAACCATTACAACACGCGCTTCCTTTATATCTCCATTGTAATAAGAGGAGAAAATTGACTTACGAACGGAACAAATTAAACTCGTATATCAAGGTACCAGTCTGCCCTGTCGGTGGGGCGTTAGAATGCACCGACTGCACCTCTGCAGAGGGGTAAGACTCCTCCAATGGGGCTACCTGTTGGCGAACCGTGATGCTTAAGGATAGAGCCCAGGTGGATGAGCAGTTCATGACATGCAATACTCCACTTTGGCCCTATCTTGGGCTAGACGGGCGGTCGGAGAGGCCCCCTCCGATCAATCGGCTGGTCACGTCAAGCTCTAGCACCTATATGATTTTCCCAACCCTATTGCCCTCATGGCAAGCCCCAACCCCTTTTTTATCATATGGGTGCTAGTAGGCGGTGGCTGCGGTCTACATGTCCTTGGAATGACGTTAAACTCTATCTGATGGTGAGGTTCCAGTTTTGGAGGTTTGGGGTATGTGGAGCACCCCTTCATCACCATTGCTCCCTGGTCCACTCTGACCCGGGGTGGTAGTATCTGTTAGGGTCCCATCTATGGGTTAAATAGAAAAATGTATTTATAAAAAAATTGTCTTATCCATTAAGAATTGATTTATTTCAAAACTTTATCGGCATTAAATGACCCACTGAGGTTGATATGCCGTAAAACAAAACCAAACCAAATCTTTCTCATTCTCTGTCTTTCTCACATCTATTTTATTTCTTTATTTCTTTATTTCTAATTCTCTCCCGGTTTCTCTAATATATTTTACTACGTTATTTCTAAGTCTGTCTGTCTGTCTGTCTGTCTGTCTGTCTGTCTCTCTCTCTCTCTCTCTCTCTCTATAATATATATATATATATATATATATATATATAATAATATCCCAATAAAATTATTGTTAGATGGAAATAAAGGGTCTACCATCGTTTCAATCAAAAAATGATCTCCTCAGGACCCCAATGCGACCCCAATGCAGGGAAAAGTTAAAGCGGTAATCGGATACTATATATATATATATATATATATATATATATATATATATATATATATATATATATATATGTTTGAGATTATTACTTATTCTTATTCTTACACAGTCTGAAGAAGAGAGCAATAAAAAATCCTGAAAATTTACTACTACTAAATAAACCAAACCAAACCAAACCAAGGTACCAGTGTATTTCTGAACTCTGATGTTTGCTATGTCTTCATTTTGAAAATATGTGTTGCCTTATTGATTTCCCGGAGAAAGTTGTGTAGTTCCCGGCTTATTACGACCGAGTGACTAAAGAGACCAGTACTAATAGTTTAGTTACATGTTACGCTGATTATATATGTACACAGTGATGAATGTGATTGCAAAGGTGTGTCCAATAAAAAGAAGGAAAACATGTTTGGGATTTATACAAATCGTTATTTAACGGTGTAGAAAATCAGCAGCGCTGATTGAGATTTCTTTAGAATGAGGCTTGAATATTCAGGAAGTTGTAATCTCAGAAATACCGGAAGCTTTTACTGCACAGGCGCTAATGCCTAGACGTGCTTGCATACATAGAGCTAGCTTTTTTTTATATGCTTTTTTTGGTAATCATGAACTTTAGTTTGGTAAATTCCTACCCTAAAATTATGCTTGCGCATTATCTGAAATGAACTTAATTGTTATCAAGAACACATTTTATGATATTTTTGTGTTAAAGCATGCAGTTGTATTGATTCGAACAAGTTTGAATTTTTTGTTTTGTTTATATCGTACGATAATTCAAAATGTGTTCTTAATAACAATTAAGTTCATTTCAGATTGCGCATTATCTGAAATAAGCTTAAATGTTATTAAGAACATTTTATGATATTTTTGTGTTAAAGCATGAATTGTATTGTATCGAACAAGTTTGTATTTTTTTTGTTTATATCGTACGATAATTCAAAATGTGTTCTTAATAACATTTAAGCTCATTTCAGATAATGCGCAAACAATATCTGAAATGAGCTTGAATAAACTTAAATTGAATTATTGTACAATATAAACCAAAATACAAATTTGTTCGAATCAATACAACTGCATGCTTTAAAAAAACATATAAAATGTGTTTCTTAATAACAATTAAGTTCATTTCAGATAACGTGCAAGCATAATTTAATGGTAGGAATTTACCAAACTAAAGTTCATGATTACCACTTTTTTTAGACCAGGTATATAATAGGCACCCCAGCTGGGAGCTGTTTTGAAAAGACCTTTTGCTTTTCACCCTAAACTCCCGGTTGTTTTTTTACAAACAGCAGACGATTTTTTTTTGCATTAGAATTTCACTGTAAGATTTTTTAAAAGTTTGTTCATGTATATTTACAATCCAAAAGGCACGTTTTTATACTAAAATAGTTTTCGATTTTAATTTTTAAAAATTAGTTATTTCATGTTGTTAATTCAATTGGAATTTTTAATTGTTTGGCAGCCTTCCGTCTAAGAGAGACGATGGAGTAGTGTCAAGGTTTGTTTTTTTGTTTTTTTTTGGGCGGGGGTAAAAATTTTTTCACTACATAGCCTGGGCAGGTTCATATGGAGGATGAGCTGTTGCCCATGCAGCAAATCCCCCCTCTCCACACTGCCCATGTGATCCAAAGGAAAGGTAAGGGACCAATGCAGTTTGCAAACGATAGTGTCGCAGGAGTTGACGGGTAGCACTGGATTTCAACATCACGCCACCTTAGGGACTCCGGCTCCTGATTTATTTTCAGGGTTTACTCCCCTAGCCTTTCCTTGGAATCCAGCAAAGGTTTTTTGTCGGACTTCTCCTTGAGTTGATGGGTATCCGACCAAGGCTAAGGAACCCCTTAAAACCCATTTGGAGATTTATGCGAGTAGTAAGTACTAAAATCCTACAACTATCGGTGTTCCTGAAAAATGAAGTGAGTTTAGGAATGCGGTATATTTTGCATTTGTGTATCAGATAAGCAACAGCACCTTCAGGTCAGGTTTTGTTTTTTGTTTTTTTTGTGGGGTAGGGATAGGTCCACTAGAGGCGTCAAGATGTTTCTGGTGTTCGCTGATTTTATATAACATACATACGTGAAACACACCCGTTCATGTACACGTGTGGTTATATCAGCGCTGTTGAATTAAAGTTACGACTTAGTATAAGTCAACATGCCGTTTACGACGTTCGAAAATCCAGCTTTGAATGGTCAAAGCTCCAAGCTACTGTTTTTATCTTTTAAGTTACTCGGGTAAAAAAGGGGTGGGGTGGCTAGCACGTGGATACATGGGAATGAAATACAGAGGAATTAACTGAAAAAAAAGGTAAGAAGTAATAAGATAAACAAGGAAAATTAATTAAAAAATAAAATAAAATAAAAGTCATATTTCCTTAACAGAAATTTGACGGAACTTGCCAGCTTGGGTTAAGTCTGCAAATATAATTTAAAAGGGCCATGTAAGACTTTCAAAATCCTACTTTGAATGGTGAAAGCTCCAAGCTACTGTTGACATGTTTTTAAATTAAAAAAATATTTTTTATATTAAAATAGTTTTTATTTAATCAGAAGAGAAATGCAGATATGTTTATTTAAATGAAAATCGAAATATTGTTCAATATCAGCTAAGTTATAAAATGTTTTCACTTTAACAGCATTTTGTGGTGTTTTCATATCTTTATATATATATATATATATTATATATATATATATATATTATATATATATATATATATATATATATGTATGTAAATTGAAAATGGAAGTGAATCCGACGATATGTTGAAAAGAGAAAGAAAGGAAAGAAAGTATTAAATGGATAAAATAGGATTATTTGCTGAACATTTCTATATTTTTTTCTATTATTATTATTTTATTTCATTTTTTTATTTAAAAATAATAATACATAGAATAATGTACACATGTATAAGCTCCTGACCGAAACACATGTAAGTTAAATCAATTAAAATAATCCTATTTTATCCATTCAATACTTTCTTTCCTTTATTTCTCTTTTCAACATATATATGTATATGTTTATATATATATATATATATGTGTTTATATATATATATATATTTATATATATGTTTATATATGTATATTCATATATGATAAATATATATATATATATATATATATATATATATATATATATATATATATATAATTGGGAGAGAGTAGAGAGATGAGAGGAGAGATGAGTTCTTATTTTTCTTACTTGTTCTGGTTTGATCTTTTCTATGTTCGGATGATTTATTTCTTCTTCTGTGGTTTTTGTCGTCTGTGATAATTTCTTGTGTGTAATAAATAAGCAATACTTTGTTGTCTATTATTCGTTATTAATAACCCCCAACCCAAAAGTGTTTCTAACCACGTGGTGAACAGTCGACCTCCAGGGTGCGAAGATCCAAACGTCTGCTCCCGTTGACTAACTGCCAAAATCTGCTAACTAACTCTGATTTTCTTTTACATGCCTTTCCATCAGCCAATCAGAAGTCGGCGTACAGGTCAGCGAAAGGTTAACTACTGTCAATAACTATAATAAAAAAGGCGACGGGGCGGCCTCAAATCGGTATCAGCAAGTCAGCGAGGGAGTCTATCCCCTTTTCAATAGCGCTAGACCAAGGAGATTGTTTTTAGCATCTGAGGTGGAGCGCCAGACCTTCCATCAGCTGCTTACTTTACCACACAGATCCCTGTGCTACTCATACGCTGAGTTGGCGAGGACCGGTATCGAACTAGGAACCTTCTGGTTTCTAGCCGAACGCTCTACCGACTGAGCTAACTATAATAGCTAACGATAACTTTCTATTTAAATCCCTCCGATTTTGAATCTTCAACGAAATGCTATTTAAAATCTAGCTACACTTATATACATAATTCCTAGGCCGCCCACGATATTATGTAACAAACCAACCAACCAACCGACCAACCAACAAAATAAACAACAGTTCGCACGTTTCAAATATTTGTTTTTCCCGTTAATCACAAACACAATTTAATTGAATCTTTAGACAGATTCATCAGACGGCTTTAAAAAAAAGTGCGTTGTTAACTTAAAAGTGTAATTATGTAGTTTTATTTTCAAAGTGATTGAAACTGTCTTTTGACAGAAAACCTGTTTTGTAGCACACTCCAAAAGATAAGTATCAAAAGAGTGTCCGTTTTTGTTTTTTTTGGTTTTTTCGAAGCCGTTGTTGAATGGCCTATCTTTAATCGGTGACAGGACAAAGTCATGTTGACAGAGAGAAGTGAAGTAAAGCACCTGTTAATCAGATAGTTTCGTTCTTATCTGATTTGGAATTCTAAAAAAAAAATGACGCCTCTCTTGTCTTGTCAAATGACAAAACAATTCTTTTGAACGAAACAGGAAAACATTGATATTTCTGTTTTATTTGGAAATGTTTTTTGATAAGCAAAGGACTTCGGTTGTTTACATTACCTGCTGTTCCTTAAGTGTGGTCGCTCAATTAATTATAAACATCGTTAAGCAATGACCAACCCAACACGAAGAAATTGTTGTATTGTTGAGGTGGTAAAAGATACACACAGAAATAGTGTTCTTGATATATATTTTATTCAGCACTTGTATCTGGTGTTAAACAGATACTTATAACATTTCTAATGCATGTTTATAGTAAAAATAATTTCCAATGCATTTTTATAGTAAAAATCATTTCCAATGCATTTTTATAGTAAAAATCATTTCCAATTCATTTTTATAGTAAAAATCATTGCCAATGCATTTTCATAGTAAAAATAATTTCCAATGCATTTTCATAGTAAAAATCATTTCCAGTGCATTTTCATAGTAAAAATCATTTCCAGTGCATTTTTATACTTGTTGTATCGTTCAGGTGGTAAAAAGATACACAGAGAAATAGTGTGCTTGATATATATTTTATTCAGCACTTGTATCTGATGCTAACAGATGCTTATAACATGAAACAAGAAGTAGTACAATTCACATGACAAGTGTACAAGAATGAGGAGGGTCACATATCTAAAGTCAAATGCAATGATCTCGTCGGAATATATCTTTCCCGACTTTATCATTTGTACGTTGACTCTTATTATGAGCCAGTCCATTTCTACGTCGACTCTTATTATGAGCCAGTCCATCTTGTAGGGGTGTTAACTCCTCTACAACAGAAATCACCAAAGAAAATTAAACCCAGCAGAAGGCCCTGAGGAGAAAATGGCGGCTAAATTAGAACCAATTTTTTTTTTTGATAATTGTGAAATACTGAGACAAGTGTTGAACTTCAGGATGAATGAATGGAATAGCTTGTATGTTTTATGGCTCTAGATAATTCATTTCTTAGTTAGGCTAAGAACTTTGCAGCACTCCCTTTATATATATTAGCTGGTAATAACTAGTGTTGCTTAGGGGAAAACAGTAACCAACACTGAATTTTATTGAATAAAATATATGATTCTTGCCTTTTCATTGCCTTCTGTATAACACGAAGTGTGCCCCAAAAGAATCGAGGTAGTTCTGAACTGTGCGACATATCTAGTTAGCTTTGGCAGCTCCTTTGATCTGAATCCGATCCTCAAGGCTGCGTAACATGCAATGACCTGTCGTTCGAGTTAAAGTCGTTACAGCATGGCCCGAAGATAATTTCCCATTTAAAAGTACACCCCAGTTTCAAAAGTCATTATAAATATAAACATCCCTGTCTACAGTCTGAAACCCTCTTTGTTTCTTGTCTTTTACTCCGCCCTGTCGGCTGGGGCGTTAGAATCCACCGACTGCACCTCTGCAGAGGGGTAAGACTCCCCCAATGGGGCCACCTGTTGGCTGTGGGTGGCGACCCGTGATGCTTAAGGATAGAGCCCAGGTGGATGAGCAGTTCATGACATGCAATACTCCTCTTTGGCGGTGGCTGCGGATCTACATGTCCTGGGAATGACGTTAAACTCTATCTGATGGTGAGATTCCAGTTTTGGAGGTTTGGGGAATGTGGAGCACCCTTTCATCACCATTGCTCCCTGGTCCACTCTGACCCGGAGTGGTAGTACCTGTTAGAGTCCCATCTATGGGTTAAATAGAAAAATGTATTTATAAAAAATTGTAATATCCATTAAGAATTGATTTATTTCAAAACTTTATCGGCATTAAATGACCCACTGAGGTTGATATGCCGCAAAACAAAACAAACCAAACCAAATTGTCTTTTACTTGCGTTTAGAGATTGTTTTCCTGCGTTTCGAAATCCAAAAACACCCATTCCAACACGCAATCAATTTTTCCTGCCAGCAAATTTAAGAACACCAATTCCCTACTTATCAGAACTGTCCATCTTGTTTTCGGTCCGACCCCTTTCCCCCCAACTCCCCAACATATGATTAGAATAAAAAGAATAACATAGTAAATAGAATGGTGATAAGATGCAAAAACTGTTTTTATATTGAGAATGCTTCTGGCTAAATAACATTAATGGTCTTTTATTTTTTGAGGCAAGTATGAACAGGTTGTTTGTACTCTTGAATAAGCCATTCTATAGTCAAGCGATTATCTCTTCCCACTTGGCCAAAAATAGCAGCTTTGATCCTAAGTTGACCTGAGGTCACATCATGTATTAGATGTTCATCTTCAAGTCAAGTTATCATTATAGACTAATTTTCAGCCCTCAGGGTTCGACCATTTGACGGCCCATAAGCAGTAATCAGAATGTAACAAGTCAGAACTATCATCTATCTATCTGTTTATATAAGTAAAACATTATATAAGTAAAAAAAAGTAAAAGTTATATAAGTAAAAAAAAGTAAAGTCGTCGGGGTGACCTAAAGTCGGTAAAAGCAATAAAAAATTATATAAGTAAAAAAAAGTAAAAATTATATAAGTAAAAATAAGTAAAAATTATATAAGTAAAAAAAAAGTAAAGTCGTCGGGGTGGCCTAAAGTCGGTAACAGCCAATCAGCGAGGGAGTCTATCCCCTTTTCACTAGCGCTAGACCAAGGAGATTATTATAGCATTTGAGGTGGAGCGCCACCTACCATCAGCTCCTTACTTTACCGCACAGATCCCTGTGCTACTCATACGCTGAGTTGGCGAGAACCGGTTTCGAACTAGGAACCTTGTGGTTTTGGAACCTTGTGGATTGAGCAACAAGCAAAGGATTCTTCACTAAGGATCAGCCTCTGTTTAAGACAAGGGATCTCCACTGTAAAGTGCTCTCACTTGAAGCCTAAACAGACCACAAAAATCGTAATAATAAGGTTTGACTTAATACAGTTCTTAGTAACAATCATCTGTAGGTTGAAGGTTCAATCCTAACTAGAAGTGAAAATAACATGTAATACTATAATATGATATAGCTTTCTATAGGATTTCTCCCTAGCCAACTTACTCATAAGATCTTCCGCTCGATTGTCATGATTATTTTCTATAATTATCGGATTTTATACGATATGCGCATTTAATTGCCTTCAAGCAAAATATAAATAATAATATATACTTTAATCAACAATGCTTCTAAAAACAAACATCTAAAATCTTATACCTTATTTATTTATTTACTCATTTATTTATTTATTTATTTTGAGGACTAGGTTAAGAAACGTTTGTATTATTTAGCTTGTTCGGAGTGTTATCTTTATCTTTATTGTACTATACACAACGTTTAAGCCGATATGCCATCCGGCCTTCCTCGGGTGTTTCTTGTCTTACTCCGGAAGCTTTTTATCGAACTCAGGAAGATTCGTATTATTTGTATTATTCGGACTATTGTCCTCATATTCATTGTTATCTGTACAACGTTTCGGCTGATGTGCCCTCTGGCTTTCTTCAGGTATTTTTTGTCGGACACGGGAACCTTCTCGGACTCGGGAACCATCTCGAACTCGAGAAGAAGGCTGGAGGGCACATCGACCGAAACGTTGTACAGATAACAATGAAGATGAGAATAATAGCCCGAACAATACTACTTATCAAGCCACTTCTCAAAAATTCAGAAAAATCGGGTAGATTCATGTTGAAATCGGTTCCCAACTTCGACGAGAAGGTTCCGGAATTCTCAAAACATTGATATTTATTTGCACGATTTCTCTTCTTCACACACAAATGGTTAATGAATATTGTTTTTCATTGAACATGAAATTATTATTCATAGACAGAATTAGAGTTATTAAATGCTATTCTGTTGGAATAATCTCATTTTCTTATAATATCAAAACTGTTAACAGATACGTATTTTCACAACGGATCCTCCGCGAGCAGAATGCCACATAAAGCCAATTTTCTAAGTAGATATAATAGGTCTACAGGAAGAAAAAAAATAACATACATTGCGCCCTACAGGGTTTTTTAAGGGCTTTAAGAAACTGAATTCCTGTCAGAAAATCTCAGTGATGAGGTGTTTGTTTATTAAATTAAAACTGCCCAAGAACTTGTGGGTTTAAACAATTTTCATAGCCATATGGAACCTTACCGAACCACTTAAAAAAAAGGAAAAAAGAAGAAGAGGGGGAATGATAATAATAATAATAATAATAATAATAATAATAATAATAATAATAATAAATAACAAAAACAAAATTACAATAACAAAATAACAATAATGATAATATTAGTAATGCTAATAAAAAATTAAAGAAACAAATGTGACTTTGTGTATTTCTTACTGGACCAGCCCACCTTATACCAAAAAGGGGGAGTGTTGGAATATTGTGTGTATATAAGGTGTGCTACAATCAGTGGACGAGGGCATAAGATATCAGGCTGCCAAACGGTCAGTCTGAGTTCGACCCTAGACAAAGATAGTTGTGTCTAGCCTCTGAAGAGGCGTGAAACGCCGAAACACGTTTCTGTCGATGACTTATTAATATATATATATATATATATATATATATATATATATATATATATATATATATATATATATTTAAACAAATTATTGGTACAACTGATTTTATATAAAACTTATATAGTATCATACTTTATTCGGTTCGATCAACTATGTAAACCCCAAAAGTGGGATTCACCCAATTTATACACTTTGACCATTAAACAAGTTACCGGTTGTAATCTTTTGATTATGCACTGGTCGAAAGGGCCCTTAAGACTCCATTTTCTTTTGGTTTTTTTTCAACTCCTTTAAAACTCCATTTTAGTGTTTAAATAGTTGACCGAACTGAATCAAATATGATACTATTTAAGTTTATATATATATATATATATATATATATATATAATATATATATATATATATATATATATATATATCATCATTTTCCTTCTCCTAGACTTGTTCCTTAACCAAGTTTAAAGAGATCAATTTTCCGCACTATTTACCCATAACTTGAGGGAGAATAGTCGGAACAATACCTTTCCTAAAGGTATTAGCGCGATGTGAAATGCAAACAGCTACGTCCAAGATTTGAACCCGTCTCGACTTGTCCATTTCTTACGACACTAACCGTTACACGACTCGTCTCTTAAAGGAACCAATGTATGTAATGATTATTTTAGATATTTCATTGATCACAGGTGATTCCTTCACTGAATCAAATCATTGGATTCAGTTGTTTTGCGGTGAAATATATATAATGCAGTAAATGGAAGGACAGGTGTATTCCAGGTGAATGACCAGACATGGAGAGACGGTTGGCATTCACGAATCACATAACTCCTCTGAGACGTAGGCTCAATGTCCAGCTATGCGATGCACAACTTGTGTCCACGTCAGCCAGTCTAATGTCTGATCCACTCACCGTTGGGATGTTATTTGCCCACGTCATCTTCTTTCCTGTCACACACTTCCGCTTTCTCTATTCTCTGGCCAGTTGACCGCTGCTGTGTCGTTGTCACGTGGTCATTTCCACGTCAGAATTTTATTCTTTATTTGTCTCAGTTTGTTTTATTTGGTTAAATGATATATCAACTCCTTCTGGGTTATCTAATGCCGAAGTTTGATTCATTTCTAAATGTTTTATCATGATAGAGAAGAAGATAGAACAATAGGAGAATATATATATATATATATATATATATATATATATATATATATATATAATACCAAACTTGTTGGTAAATCCTCGTGGTGAGAAAAAACCCAGCAAATAGTTTGATTGTAAAAATATACTACCAAACATCAGCCGGGAAGAAAAATTTTTTGTAAAAAAGAAAAGACCAAGATAATCGTACCAACAAAAAATAATCTATTAGTACAATATTTTGGAAAAAAAAATTTATATGCATATATATATATATATATATATATATATATATATATATAAGATATATATATATTCATACAAAACCGCCATATATATCTTATATATATATAAGATATATATATATTCATACAAAACCGCCAGGAGACTAAAGCTAATAAGTAAAAAGTGCTCAATACCTAAGTAGAGCAAATGATAAAGATAAATCTAATGAGTTAGACGAACCTACTAAAAGTTTCACTTAATGCTCTTGAGGACTAAGATGTGACTCTGATATATATATATATATATAGTGAGAGAGAGAGGGGGGTTGTTTCATTCTTTAAACGTAATATCAAATCCTTATGGGTTATTTAATGCCGAAGTTTAATTCATTTCCAAAAAGAAGGAGAGAGATAGATAGATAGAGAGAGGGAGGGAGGAGGGGGGTGAGAGATAGAGTGAGAGAGAGAAATATCAAATCCTTATTTCCAAAAAGAAGGAGAGGATAGAGAGAGAGAGAGAGAGAGAGAGAGAGAGGAGGGAGGGGTGAGAGATAGAGAGAGAGAGAGAAGAGAAAGAGACAGATAAAGGGGGAATTGATTTGTTTCATTCTTTAAACGTAATATCAAGTCCTTATGGGTTATTTAATGCCGAAATTTAATTCCCTTCTAATAAAGAAGAAGGCGAGAGAGAGAGAGAGAGAGACAGACAGACAGACAGACAGACAGAGGCGGGATTGGTTTGGTTCATCCTTTAAACGTAATATCAAATCCTTATGGTTTATTTAATGCTGCTATTTAATTCCTTTCTAAAAAAGAAGAAGGAGACAGAGAGATAGATAGATAGATAGATAGATAGATAGAGAGAGAGAGAGAGAGAGAGAGAGAGAGAGAGAGAGAGAGAACAAAGAAAAGTATCGTATTTTCTAAAAAAAATAAGGAATATTGCAGCGCAAATTCTCATTGGTCATATCAACTTTGCATATTATTAACCCCCCCCCGCACGAGCAGGATGTGACAAAAGGTCATTTTAAATGGGGTTAACCAGATTTTAAATCAGAGTTTTCCTTTTCCTAGACCAAAAATTGAAGAGCCTAGTCTGCCCTACTATTTATCTATAGTAGCAGGGAGAATAGTCTGATTCATATTTTCCCACGGGTATTAGTTCCATAGGAAATGCAACCAGCCGCGTTCCAGATCTGAACACGTATCACCGTGTCCATTTCCTTCGACGGTAACAATTACGCCACGGGCACCTCCTAATATCGACTGTGTGTGGGCAGCCAATTTTTTTATGAAACATATTACGTCTATTATAAAATGATATGTGGGGAAGTCATTGTGTGACTTTGGCTGTGTTTTTAATTCACAATTAGTATCACTGTCACTTTCATGTTCCTTCAGCCTTTTAAGCTCTCTTACAAGATCCAAGAATTTGTTTCTCCTTTGGCTTTTTGTATGTTATGCTATGGTTCAACGGTATTGAAATATCAGACAATAACGCAATTTCCAATCGAATGAATGACAATTTTTGAGGGGGCTATATTCGCGCTGAACGTATTTCATGAATCATAGACATTATTCATGTAACGGAAATAACTAGGGAATGCTTCCTTTATAGAACTACGTTGTCAAAGAAGTCCTGAACAGGAGTGAAAAAGGCAGGAAATAAGCCGCCACAGAAAAGAAAGCCAGAAGGAAAGAGAGACAACAGCTCCAGCAAGTATCACTGTCTATTTGCAGTCACTGTACCAGAGATTGCCATTCAAAAATGGGCCTGTTCAGTCACTCGCACAGATGCAGTACGAAATGGACACTATGCTGTAGAATAATCATACTAAATTTCCAATTAGAAGTGACAAGTAAGTTATACCCCCTCTCTCTCTCTCTCTCTCTCTCTCTCTCTCTCTCTCTCTCTCTCTCTCTCTCTCTCTCTCTCTCTCTCTCTCTTGAATGATTTTAAAGATATTTTCTATCTCTTTTCCGTTCTTTTGAAACGATAGTAACTCTAGCAAAAATATTAAAAAGATTTTTAAAAACAAAATAAGAATTACAAAAGGAGACAAAATAGTAATTCAAAAAATTTATTCAGTAACCAAATAAAGAAAACTAATGCTTGCATAATATGTCCTTTATGCTAACTAGCAAATATATGCACCCTCCGGGTGCAAGTATTTAAGTTTTAATGTAATAAAATATTTTATTAAATTAGAAAGTCTAATGGAACTAAATAAGATAAATAAAAGATTTGAAACAGAGGGAGTATAATAAAGATTTGAAACAGAGGAGGAAACAACTGAAACTTACTCTTCAATCACTCTCGTCTTTCATTGTTATTTTTTTTAATTTAAGCATTTAGTTATAAGAGAAGTAAAGAATAAAATGACAGTTATTTTATCTTGTTAATGGATTTCATTTAAGATTTATTGAAGAGATTTTTTGCTTATATTCATTAAAATAAAACCAAACAATTAGAAATCAATAATACTAAGCACATATTTATAAAATCAATTTTTTAATATAAATATGCAAATTAGCCTTCCTTCACACTGTAAACCGCTATTTTGTATATATAAATACAATTGCATGTTATTTGTATGTAGATATGAACAAATAATAAAAAGTGAAGCAATTTTATTAATAATTGAGGTTTAAATAAAAATAAAATCATGGAGAATGTGATGTAAATAACGAAGGGAATTGTGACATGAGTAGTAATATAGTTTCGGTTACAGACAGAAAAACAGACAATCTCCATTATAATAAGATAAGAAAATATATCGATTTCAAAACCGATTCCCGAATAATAAATTAATGTTCCACTCACTCTGTGAGTTAAAAGCAATATTTGGAAATGCCAAATAAGCAACAGTAATTCCAGGAAAGACTATGACAAAATATTTTTTATTTTGACAATCTTCGTCTTTCCTGGTATACAAAATTTTACGTTAACTCAAAGTTAACAGAGACAGAAAGACAATCGAACTGGTCCTTTCAAAAGCAATATCCTGTCTGGCGATTTTCGCGCCTCGATAAAAAAAGGGAATTCAGCAGCGTTTCTCAAAATCCCCAAAAACACTCACATCCAATCGCAGATCGACACCGAGAATCTGAGAATTCTAAAGGGCGTTACCTGAAAAAGATAGAACTTTTACTAAAAAAAAAAAGCTCATATCTCCTCCCCAAAGGAATTACAAAATATTAACAATAATATGGAAATGTATTCAACAGATATTTCAAGTTAAAAAATTCTAAAACTCTCTCCTCTCTCTCTCTCTCTCTCTCCTCTCTCTCTCTCTCTCTCTCCTCTCTCTCTCTCTCTGTGTTAAAATACTCATTGTTTATATACCCGCAACACATGTTTGGGGGTCGTAAACTATTTTATATATATTTACCAACCCCACTGCACGACCAGGATGTGACACAAGGTCGATTTCTTAAGCGGAGTTCAACAGGCTTGAATTCAGAGATTTCCCTTTTCCTAGACCGGTTGCCTAATTAAGTGTAAAAAGCCCAGTCTGCCCTATTATTTATCCATAGTGTTACATAATAATTGGATTCCCTAATACATTTTTAAGGTAGTGTAGAAATCATTATGGCGATCAGTACAGCTGATGGCCTTGAGAGTGAGTGACAGCGTTTGACCTCACTCTGACCTTGCTTTCTGGGGATAGACCGTGAGAAACGGAACCCCGATAGAAAGCCCCCTTCCGGTTTAAGGAGTAAGCAACCCAGAGTTAGAAGTTAGAAGCCAAGCTAGCAAGATGTGAGTCTAACTGCGCAGATTGTCTGGTCTGGGGATCTACGAATAAAGTAACATCATCGTAAATCGAAGTCTTGTGTTTATTACTAAAAACTAACAATGAGACAGGGCTTCTGATAACAAGAAATCCCTAGCAACAGAAACCAGACCCGGAATCCTCAATAGAAAGACCAGACGAGACCTTAGACGATATACCAGAAGAATAGACGACCAGAGTAAGAAGTAGTAAGAAAGGTATATAACGTTATATGCTGATTTGGCTTAGTGAAAAGACCAGTATATAACATATACCTATTTAGTACCGGTAAAGAAGGCGCTATGCAACAATAGCTGGAGGGAGAGTAAGATTTATACCTTTCCCAAGGGTATTAGAGCTAAGAGTTTGGGGTCGTAAACTATTTTGTACAATATTATATTGTCGTATAATATTCAGAATGTTTCTTCACAGAAGCAACCATCGAAGGAATAATTAGTTTCCTTTTACGATAAAGTCATTTGGGCCTACATCTGTAGGCGTTACATGCTGAAAATCTTTAGGAAGAAATTTTTATTTTTTATTTTTTTTCTTGGCTCCAAAAAGCAATTATCCCTACTTCGGATTATCTGGGTAGGGAAACAATTTATCAGATTTCTTCTTGTAAATCCCAACAGCATTATTGAAAACGCAGATCTTCTTTCGATCAGAAAGAGCGATTTCATAAATTTATCCCACAAGCACAACAAATTTACAAGACTAGATGGAACCCCATTTGAAAGTCTTCGGGGAATCTTTAAAAAAACAAAAACAAAGTCTTATCACAACAATTGACGCTGTGTTCGTTGTATCGTTGCATGTAATTAGAATGGGCGCCAAAACTTGAATTTTGAAATGTTTAAAAAATTGTTACCCTATTTCAGCAAATGTGTTTTTGATCGTTATATTTGCATCAATCCTGTTGGTCGCGCTTTTTTTTCAGGTGGTATGACCCTTCCAAGAAGGATGTGCGATGATTAAGGACGGATTCCTGGTGTCTTAACAGTCATTCATATCGTTTGTTTATGTGTGTTGGTGTTAAATGTAGAGCGGATATATATATATATATATATATATATATATGTATGTATATATATATGTATGTATATATATATATAATATATATGTATATATATATATATATTATATATATGTAATATATATATATATATATATATATATATATATAATATATATATATATATTAATATATATATATATATAGAGTGAAATAAAAATTCACTCTGATGAAGATCGTAAAAAATCTCTCTGTGTACGGAATATTTTTGCATTTTTCCTATTATTATCATTATCATTATTCATCTGATTATTTTAATAATAATAATAATAGCGTAATCCGTAAACACATGTGTAAGTGATATCGATTAATGTGATATCAATTAAATTCATTTTTATCCATCTACATTGCTTTTCTTTACTCATTTTTCCTCATATTGTCGGATTCAATTCCCTTTCCATTTTTACACACACATACATATATATATATATATATATATATATATATATAGTCATCCACAGACACGTGGTTCGACTTATCAAGTCTCTTCAGTGTGGCTAGACATTTGTAAGCTACCTAGAGCCGGTATTGAAATCCGATCGGTTTAGTGTCAGTCTGTCACCTTAACCATCAGGCTGTCATCACCTACAGAATGTGAAAGGGATTTTAACTGTTTTAATACACACATCGCTTTGTATGTAAAGGCCGTCATAGAGTGCTCCATCCCTTATATAGGAGAGCGTTGCGTTTACGCTTTTAGTTGGCGGTTATCTGTGAATATGAGTGCTCAACCATAGGAGGGTTTCGACCTAGTTAAAAATATTTCCCCTAATATGTTTTAGGAAAGAATACTAAAGCTGAATAAGTATAAACATTTTTGTGATGTGATTCTGAAAGGATGTTTCATAGAATTTTTTAAAAGTCTCTAGGCATAACCTGTATGTTTAAAATCAATTGATTCAATGGTGCAAAAATGTAAATTTTCATTATTTTGGGAGGCTGAAAAATATATATTTTTAAATTATCAGTTTTTTCAAAAAATGTTTCTTCTTTTGAATGGTTCAAAAACTTTGACGATGATATTAATCTCTATTAACGTTTCATTATCTATACATATATAAATAAATATCACCAGGGCTTGGTTTTTGAGCAAAAACAATAACGATTTTATTTATGTTTGGGAAAAGGATTAAAAAATAAAATTTCAATGAAAACAGAAAGGAATATTTTTCTGCATTTAATATTTTTGAATAGTAGACATTAAAGTTTATTTTCAGAGTGGCTGGATCAATGCAAGGCCTTTTTTTTACATAGGGATTTTAATGGGGGCATCTGACGAGGATCCAACTCACGATTGATTAATAATGGTTCCGCGGGACTAACTTTAAAAAAATCTCCCCTCTACCCTGGCGATGCCGGGTGGCTGCTTCTAGTATTAAATATAGGGATGTAATTTTACTCATTGAATGGAAGGTCATTATACGACGGTTGACAACAGAAATTGTTGGACATGCGCATGTTAATGTTAGACAATCCCCAAAAATTGAGCTTCCAATTCCAAAAATTGGCGGAGTTATGTTGATTTTTAGCTCTCCAAATATGGTGGGATTTTTTCATAGCAACATCAATATCCCGATGTGGCACTGCATCTATGACACAAATTTTTTTATTATTTTACATATATTGAATATTATTTGTACTAAAAAGATAGTTTGGTTTTTTGCTCAGAACAGAATCTACAACATCAGTTAAAATTTTGAACTTTTATGTTTTTCAAATTCTATTTCGAATTAAACTATATGAATATTACTTTTTTGTAAATAATTTTTTCGTAAAACTCTATACATTGAATAACTTTGAATATATGTTAAAATAAAACAAACTATGTATAATTTCTCTGAAGGTTTGAAATGAGGCTTGAAGATTAGTATTATCTGTGTTATTCGGACTATTTCCTCATCTTTATTGTTATTTGTACAACGTTTCGGCCGATATACCCTCCGGCCTTCTTCGGGTATTTCTTGTCGGACTCGGGAACCTTCTTTTCGAACTCGGGAACTTTCTTGTCGTATTCAAATTTCGTTAGGTTCAAAGTTCCGCGATGGCTCTCGAATACGACAAGAAAGTTCCCCAGTTCGAAAAGAAGGTTCCCGAATCCGAGAAGGTTCCCGAGTCCGACAAGAAATACCTGAAGAAGGCCGGAGGGTATATCGGCCGACACGTTGTACAAATAGCAATGAAGATGGGGACAATAGTCCGAATAACACAGATAATACTAAACTATGTATAAATCACTAATACCGGGCATGAATTTATCAAAAAATATCTTTAAAACACGGTACACCATCAAAGGTTGCGTACTAACTTTCTGAGTATATATATATATATAATAGTGGTGTACTATATTTTATTTAGTAATGGTATTGACTATAGATTAAATACTCATTGATAAACTTACTTATTCCTGAAATTACTGCACGTCAGCAATGACGTAGTTTCGGTTACAGACAAATCGAGACGTAATCTGCACAATATATAGATATATTTAACCCACGGATGTTTTAAAGATATGTTAAACTCTAATCACCAAAAATCAATTTCAATGCAAGCTTTTTATTGTCTACTGATTTATAAAGGGTTATATTCTCAAATAATCTTATCATTATAATGGAGATTGTGTGTTTATCTGTCTGTAACCGAAACTATATTACTACTCAAGTCACAATTCCCTTTGTTATTTACATCACATTCTCCAATGTCTTTCAAACATTTTGGGTCTCTGTTTTCAAACTTTTTGGGTCCCCTTATCTACTTCAGAGTCTTCCTCGTGTAGCCTCATATAAAAATGAAAGGGAAATATCGTTTGCCCTCATATCTCTTATTATAGTAGAGATTGTGTGTTTGTCTGTCTGTAACCAAAACTATATTACTGCAAAAGTCACAATTCCCTTAATTATTTACGTCTCATTCTCCATGATTTTATTTTTAATTTAAACCTCAATTATCCATCAAATTGTTTTACATTATTAATACTGTTGGCTACATCTACATTTATTTACCTCATACCCCACGTGTATGGGTTGGACACAAGGTCTCGTTTTTATGCGGGACCATCCACAAGCCGAGACTCATGGGTGGCAGGTGGTAAAAATTGCGTCAATCCCTCGGCATTCCCCTCAAGGGGGCGCCTCAGGCGCTGGGCAATAAATCCGACCCTGTCCTTTTAAATCAAGGGGGCAGGTATTGCCTGGGGGGATAGCCCCCTGGGATCGACGCTATTAACTTGTAAAGATCCAGGGCCGAAGCCACTGGATCCCGACGTTGGCCAATCTACATACTAATAACATGCAATTGTAATTATATATACAACAAAACAGTCTTACGGTGTGAACGGGAAGGCTAATTTGCATATTGATATTAAGAATTTGATTTTAATAAATATGTGATTAGTATTATTGATTTGTAATTGTTTGGTTATATCTTAATGAACAAGAGCAATAATCTCGGGGGATAAATCTTAAAAGAAATCCATTAACAAGAAGAAATAACTGTAATTTATTCTTTACTTCCTAATCTAACTAAATAGTTAGATTAGGAAAATTTAGAAATGAAAGACGGGAATGATGGAAAAGTAAGTTTAAGTTATTCTCTTTTTCGATTATACCTCCCTCTGTTTCAAATCTGCATTCTTATTTAGTTTCATCAGCCCTTCTAATTTATTGTTTGTTTGTTTTGTTTTGTTTTACGGCATATCAACCTCAGTGGGTTATTTAATGCCGATAAAGTTTGGAAATAAATCATTTTTTAATGGATAACACATCTTTTTATAAATACATTTTTCTATTTAACCCATAGATGGGACCCTAACAGGTACTACCACTCCGGGCCAGAGTGGACCAGGGAGCAATGGTGATGAAGGGGTGCTTCACATTCCCCAAACCTCCAAAAGTGGAACCTCACCATCAGAGTTTAACGTCATTCCCAGGACATGTAGACCCGCAGCCACGCCTTCTAGCACCCATATGATAAAGAGGAGTTGGGGCTTGCCATGAGGGCAATAGGGTTGGGAAAATCATATAGGTGCTAGGGCTTGACATGACCAGCCGAGTGATCGGAGGGGGGGCCTCTCCGACCGCCCGTCTAGCCCAAGATAGGGCCAAAGTGGAGTATTGCAACTCATGAACTGCTCATCCACCTGGGTTCTATCCTTAAGCATCACGGGTCGCCACCCACGACCAACAGGTGGCCCCATTGGGGGAGGCTTACCCCTCTGCAGAGGTGCAGTCGGTGCATTCTAAAGCTCCAGCCGACAGGGTGGCCTTTCTAATTTAATATAATATTGTATTACATTAAATTAAAATACATGCACCCGGAGGATGCATATATTTGCTAGTATTCATAATGTGTGTTCGTGGATGCATTACATAATTATTTTCCCTTGAGTTACTGTCATTGAGGCTATTCCTAGTAACACATGATAGTTTTCAAGTAATATTCTTTTAATAGTAATTATATTTTGACTAACTGTAATTCATTTAATTCATTAAGAGAATTTTGAATAGAAATTTGATAAGCATCTCCCATGAGAAAATATAATCGCCGTTGTACGCGAGAATATAGATGATATTTTAAAGTTGTAAATTAGATGGGTGGGTTGGTGTACCGTTGTGGTATATTTTCACGGTACCAAAATGATATAAGTAACGTTGTCCTTTTTTTCGAGCGCTACTACGATAACTGTAAGGTGGCGGCGGCGTATATATTATATAGCGGGTCTCGTCCACGTGCCTCCAAATTCACAGTGCTAAAATGGTGTTGATAGAAATTACAACACGAGAAATATGTAGTCACAACTGCTCCTTTATTATCGTGCTCGTCTAGTGGGCTCATACCAGAGAGAAGGAAAGGCAGAGAGAAAGAGAGAGAGAACACTACTTGAATATTGGGACCCCACACTAGCCACTAGAGGCCCGATCCGCACCCTACGACGGCCGAAGGCAAAAAGAAACCGATCCCTTTCCTCGTTGTTCCACGTCACTACGTGACTTCCGGTCAACACCCGAAGTTTTCGGTTCCGGTCAACACCCGACTTCCGCTTGACACTCAATTCTCCATTCGGGGTCATGCTACGGTCAAATCATCGTTCATCCTGTTTTGGCTCATCACTATTTTTTAAACCTTTGTCATCTCTTATTTATTTATTTCTTCCTCCCCCTTCCATTAGTAGTCCTAGCTCACAAAAGTCAGGATAATATACCCATCTTGCAACATTGGTTGGATGGTTGGTTGTGCTTTAGGGCATGTTCATATTTGGGCCGAAGATGATTTTGTTCTATTCATTATTGTTGGTTTGTTTTACGGCATATAAACCTCAGTGGGTCATTTAATGCCGATAAAGTTTTGAAATAAATCAATTCTTAATGGATAATACAATTTTTTTTATAAATACATTTTTCTATTTAACCCATATATGGGATCCTAACAGGTACTACCACTCCTGGTCAGAGTGGACCAGGGAGCAATGGTGATGAAGGGGTGCTCTACATTTCCCAAACCTTCAAAACTGGAACCTCATCATCAGATAGAGTTTAACGTCATTACCAGGACATGAAGACCCTCATTCACAGGGTTTGGGGTTGCCATAAGGGCAATAGGGTTGGGGCAGTCCTATAGGTGCTAAGAGAGAGGGAGAGAGCGAGAAAATACATCAAGTGTGTGTGTGTGTGAGAGAGAGAGAGAGAGATAGAGATACTAGGAGGGCGAGAGAGAGAGAGAATGCCTCCCGTGTGTGTCGAGCAAATGAAGAAAAGAAATAGTGTGTGTCTGTGTGTGTGTGTGAGAGAGAGAGAGAGAGAGAGAGAAAAAGAGAAAGAGAGAGGGGCGGGAGAAAATACATCAAGTGAGTGTGTGTGTGAGAGAGAGATATATACTAGGAGGAGAGAGAGAGAGAGAGAGAGAGAGAGAGGGCCTCCATGTATGTATATCGAGCGAATGAAGAAGGAAAGAAAGAGAGAGAAGACATAAAGTGTGTGTGTGAGAGAGGGAGAGAGAGAGAGAGAGAGAGAGAGTGCTTTCATGTGTGTATATCGAGCAAATGAAGGAAGAAAGAAAGAAATTGTGTGTGAGAGAGAGAGGAAGAAAGAGAGAGAAAGAACAAATAGTGAGTTTGTGTGTACGAGAGGGATAGAAAGAGATAGAGGAGGAGGAGGGGAAGAAGAGAGAGAGCGATGTGTGTCTGTCAAGCTAATGACGAAGAAGGAAATAGAGAGAGAAAGAGAGCGAGAGAGAGAGAAAGAAAAATAAAGTGCGTTTCTGAGAGACAGAAAATGTGTGTGTTTTGTGTGTGTTGTGTGTGTGTGGAGAGAAGAGAGAGAGAGAGAGAGTGGATGAGGAGGATGAGAAGAGAGGGATTCCAAATGTGTATGTCGAGCAAATGAAGAAGAAGAGAAATAGAATGAGTGAGAGAGGGAGGGAAAGAAAGAGAAAGAAAATACATAGAGTGTGTGTGTGTGTTCGTGTGTTTGCGTAAGAGTGAGAAAGAGATAATATATATATATAGATAGATAGATAGAAAGAGAGTTTAGAGAGATAGAGAGAAAGAAATATATATATATATATATATATATATATATATATATAAGAGAGAGAGAGAGAGAGAGAGAGAGAGAGAGAGAGAGAGAGAGAGAGTTTGGTTTTGTTTGGTTTGTTTTGTTTTACGGCATATCAACCTCAGTGGGTCATTTAATGCCGATAAAGTTTTGAAATAAATCAATTCTTAATGGATAAAACAATTTGTTTTATAAATACATTTTTCTATTTAACCCATAGATGGGAGAGAGAGAGAGAGAGAGAGAGAGAGAGAGAGAGAAGAGAGAGAGAGAAGAGAAGAGAGAAAAGAGAGAGAGAGGGAGAAAATACAGATAGAGAGAGAGAAAAAGACAGAGAGAAAAGACAGAGAGAGCGAAAAAAGACAGATAGAGAAAGACAGAGAGAGAGACACACACAGAGAGAGAGAGAGAGAGAGAGAGAGAGAGAGAAAATACAGAGAGAGAGAGAAGACAGAGAGAGAGAGAAAGAGAGAGAGAGAGAGAGAAAAGACAGAGAGAGAGAGAAAGACAGAGAGAGAGAGAAAAGACAGAGAGAGAGAGAGAGAGAAAAAACAGATGAAGAGAGAGAGAGAGAGAGAGAAAAGACAGATAGATAGAGAGAGAGAGAGAGAAAAGACACAGAGAGAGAAGACAGAGAGAGAAAAGAGAGAGAGAGAGAGAAAGACTGAGAGAGAGAGAGAGAGAAAGACCGAGAGAGAGAGAGAGAGCGAGAAAGGACAAGAGAAAGAGAGAGAGAGAGAGAGAGCGAGAAAGGACAGAGAGAAAGAGAGAGAGAGAGAGATAGTGAAGGAAGGGGTAAGAGTTTGAGAGAGCCAGAATTAATCCGTCCTAAAATGTGGAATATTCTTTATGTAGAAATATTTCTAGATTCACCTTCATTGATTGTCGGAAATCAAAGTTAGTAAAACCAGATAATAAAACATATTTGAAAAATCCAATTGTGACGTTGCTTTAAGGAATTCCATCCGGTTGCCTGCGAAGAAGGTTTGGTGCAGAAAGGTGAACTTTTTCAAAAATGGCACAAGCACTGAGAAACGCAGTAAGAATGGGAAAAGAGCAACTCACCCAGACGACCAAGGCGGAAGTCAGAATGGCTATTAATGGAGTCAGATCCAAATATGGCTTGGTTGTTGGTAGTCTTTGTTTCTCTCCGTTGAACAACGTTGCCTAATATACATACATATATATAAATATATATATATATATATATAATATATAATATATATATATATAGGTTGTGTGTGGTGTGTGTGTGTGTGTGGATAAAGGAGATGCAAATAAGTAAGTATATAAAAAGTTCATCGATAATAATACAGCACGGCAGGTTGTAAACACCGAAAATATATGAAGTATTAATTCTTCAAGTCAATTTCTTGACATTCCATGTAGAGACATAATCATAAGACGGATATATATATATATCTATATATCTATATCTATCTATCTATATATATATATATATATATATATATATGAAAAGAAAATATTTTAAAAATACTAGCAAATATATGCACCCTCCGGGTGCAAGTATTTAAGTTTTAATGTAATAAAATATTATGTTAACTTAGAAAGGGTAATGGAACTAAATAAGATGCCGATAAAAAGATTTGAAACAGAGGGGAACAACTAAAACTTGCTTTTTCTTCCCTCCCGTCTTTCATTGCTAAATTTTCATAATTTAACTATTTAGTTAAATTAGGAAGTAAAGAATAGAATTACTGTTAATATTGTTAATGGATGATTGGAGAGATTTTTGCTCATATTCATTAAGATAAAACCAAACAATTAGAAATCAATAATACTGAGCACAATATTTATTAAAATCAAATTTTTAATATCAATATGCAAATTAGCCTTCCCTGCACACTGCAAACCACTATATTTTGTATATATAAATACAATTGCATGTTAATAATATGTGGATATGGTCAACAGTATTAATAATGTAAAACAATTTTATTAATAATTGAGGTTTGAATAAAAATAAAATCATGGAGAATGTGATGTATAATAACTAAGGGAATTGTGACTCGATTAGTAATATAGTTTCGGTTACAGACAGAAAAACACACAATCTCCATTATAATAAGATAACAAACACAGGATGTTACGATCAGGAAACAATTTTTAGTGTCAATACTTAAGTATTTCGGTATTTTATACCATCTTCAGGACACTGTTAGGTGAGGAACAGAATGAAAGATGTTAGGTGTATGGTGGTTGTGTGAATCTGATGCTATTATCCGTTAATTTTCATATGCGAGTTTGTTTACGAAAAGCAAATGACGTGATCAATGCATGTGCAAAAATGGAAGGCGATATATATATATGCACATATTCACATATACACATTCATACGCATACACATACATATATATATATACATACGCGCATACATATACATACGCATATACATACGTACACACACATAAATATGCAAAATGCATACATGTATGCACAGACGTGTCATGTTATACAGTTTTGACCGGGGTTTGCAATCTTATAACCAACGATTATTAATCTGCCTATGTGTTTGGATATGTTGAAGAAGCCAGGCCTATAGTTAACATTGTCAATGTTGCTTATAGCACTAGCTTCAAAAATCTGTCTACACACATATATATATTATATATATATATATATATATATATATATATATAAGAGAGTTTTATAGTTTGCTTGTAGCATTGTGTATATATTGGTTAGGAGATTGATTTAGAAGGCTATCACAATGCAGATATAAGAAAAATAATAATACGGTAACAATGATGTTTGTGTGTTAATCTGTATTTTTTTCTTGAATTTTCGAGATAACATCTCTTTTTCAAAGATCACTGGAACTGAAGTAGACTAGTTATGGCATTTCTATTTAAATGAATTTTTTTTGTTGAAAATGATGGTATTTTTTTATATAACTGTATTCTCGTGTTGCATGTTTACGTGAATGCTGTTTTTTTTGTACGCGTGTGTATGTTGTCATGCGCGTGTCCATGAAAATGCGTGTTGGCTGTGACGTATGACCGTGTCCTAGCGCGGGAGTGCACGTGTGTATGTGCGTATGAAAGAGCATATTTGTGTTTGGTGGCCATGGTGATGTATGATATATCGTGTTGGATGTAATATAAATCAATTTATCATTTATTATTAATATTATTATTATTATTATTATTATTATCATTAATATTATTATTAATATATTATCAATATTATTATATTTATTTGTTTATTTGCTTATTTATATCTAATTTAATTTATCTTTTTATATTTTAAAATATTTTATATATATATATTATTTATTTATTTAATTTTTTTTTAAATATGTTTTTTTAATCTTTCATATTTACCTTGTCCATAAGTGTGTAAGTGAGTGTATGTGTGTGCATTAGATAAAAAGGTAAAATAGTTAAATTCATCAATATCTAGTGTAAATCTTATTCGTTAACAACTAGTGTGCAATGGCTTGTGTGTTTGTATGTGTGGGCGGGTTGCTGGGCTATAGATTTGAGTGCGTGTTTTGCATTAGTCTTCTCGTTGTATATTTCTTTCATTAATAATTCTGCATTGTGCATGTGGGTATGTCTTTCCTGCGCGTGTGCATATACAGTTACATGTGCGCGTATATATATATATATATATATATATATATATATATATATGATTATGTATGTTATGTTCTTGTAAACGTTGTTTGTTTGGTCTTTTGAAGCATTGGAAAAAAGAACAAAAACGAGAAAAACAGAACAAAAATCTAAAAATGTTTATATATTCAACCGTTGCTCTGTTCCTGGTTTAATCTATTCCGATATTTCGGGTGAACCTACACCCTTTCTCAAGATATATCAGACATGGATTGATAGATGGATAGATAAATAAATGAACAAATAAAAGGTTTAGCTTTTATCTATCAAAATATGAGAGAAAGTAAATAAACAATGTGTCTATTTGATATGGCTTTTAGCCGACAATTTTTGGAGGATATGTGCCTAATTGAAGTTATACCTAATTTTGAAAATTAATTAGTTTTTAATTTAATTTAGGCGGGCATATATGTTCAAATGTAGGCTAAACAATCGAGGAAATGTCAATCACTGAATGTACATTTCGACCTATTAGGTCTCATCAGCAAGGTTATAGACATGGGAGACTGCTCCGTGTGAGACTCGAAATCTCGTCTGCCAAGCTACCAAGCATGACATATGAACAATCTTTACGACCGAGCGGTTTCATGCTAGTGCATTCGTCAGGTAAACGAAATAGATTTTGAAAATAAAAGAAACCGTACAAATGGTTAAATGTGTGCGTTTTTTAACTGTATTCTCGTGTTTACGTGATGTCGGATGTGCTTTTTTGTTTTTACGTGTGCGTATGTTGTCATGAGCATGCATATGAAAATGCGTATAGACTGTGATGTTATGATCGTATCCTTGCGCGTGTGTGCGTATGAATATGCGTATTTACGTATGGAATCCTTGGTTACCTATGTTTTGTGTGTATAGGACCTATAATCAACTGTTTATCTCGAAAAAAAAACACACACGTGAAATCGACTGCAATTAATCAATATCTTGATTAATCCAGTGGATTTAACCCTGAAGATCCTTATCGTGAAACTCGCGTAGGTTATTACAGTGTACCTTTACGATAATATATATATAATATATATATATATATATATATATTCTCTGCATATATAATATATATATATATATATATATATATATATATATAAAGGTATTGAGCGCACTTTTTACTTATTAGCTTTAGTCTCCTGGCAGTTTTGTATGAATATATATATATCTTATATATATATGCATATAAATTGTTTTTTCTTTTGGCCAAAATATTGTACTAATAGATTATTTTTTGTTGGTACGATTATCTTGGTCTTTTCTTTTTTCCAAAATTTTTTTTTTCTTCCCGGTTGATGTTTGGTAGTATATTTTACAATCAAACTATTTGCTGGGTTTTTTCTCACCGTGAGGATTTACCAACAAGTTTTGGTATATCAAATTATATATATTAATATATATATATATATATATTATATATTATATATATTCTCTGCATATATTATATATATATATATATATATATATATATATATATATATATAATTAACGTGCCGATTTTCGTTACAGAATTCAACACAAAGAGAGGGAAAAACCGATATAGATTTCCCCCAAACAAGATTATCTCTTGAATAGGAAGTACTTTTTTTATAAGCAGATACAGACACATTAACAGTTATATTTTAAGTTCGTTAGCTTTAGATTGATAACAAAAATAAGCTGGGTTATTTAGAACATTACACATTCCAAACGATGTTTGCAGCTCTCTCCTACTTCCCGCCTTATTGATGGAAGGATGACAGGGTTGATTTCTATAGAACTATAAATATGAGTTTGGCTTAGTGGTTAGAGTAACGATTTGGTGATTTATTTTTGTGAGGTTTAATCTCCAAATAATTAATTTGCAGCACTTATTTTTTTTTTTTACATTTTTGGTAGTTAGTCTTTTACTGAGTCTTTTGGAAGTTTGGGGTTCTTTTTTGTTTTTATTAGTTTAATGCAATAGCTTCCAGAATATGTTACATAATTATTAGATACCTAATATTTATGGCAATAGTGTAGAAACATAATGGCGATTAGTGCAGCTGATAGCCTTGAGAGTGAGTGACGGTGCTTGACCTCACTCGCACCTTGCTTTCCAGGGATAAATCGTGAGAACCGAAGGCAAAGAAGACCCTGTCTTCCGGTTTAAGGATATAGTAAGTTTCAGTCAGTTAGCAAGTAGGAGCCGAGCTCGTAAGATGTAAGTCTCACTGCGCAGGTGTCTGGGTTGGGGATTGAGAATAAAGTAACATCAAAGTAAATCGAAGTCTTGTGTTTTATTACCTAAAAACTAACAATGACACAGGGCTTCTGATAAGGAGAAATCCCTAACAGAAACCAGACCCGAAGTCCAGACGCTAGACCAGACAAAGTCCAGATGCTAGAATATAGAACCAAAGCCGGCCAGAAGAAAATACGACCAGAAGTAAGAAGTAAGAAAGGGTATACAACAAATATTCTTTGAATATTACCTGTATTGTTTATACATTTATTGCCGGTGTTTGTTGTGTAATGGTTATCGTCGTAGGAAATGAACCCAGCGACTCGAGTTCAAATCCTGAAACAGACTTTGCATTTACATGGTGATAATGCTCTTGGAAAGGTATGAAACTAACTATTCGACCTCATGCCATGAACATCAATGCATGTGTAAAAAGTATGGCAGACTGGATTCTTTAATTTTGGTAAGTGCTTATTTTTTTCATACAGATAAAATACGGAAGACTGAAATGATAATGCAAACCGGGTTTGCGGAAAATTAACAGGGTTTTTATTTAACACAGGGTAGAGAATGATTATCTTTCTCTCTCTCTCTCTCTTTCTCTTTCTCTCTCTCCTCTCTCTCTCTCTCTCTCTCTCTCTCTCTCTCTCTCTCTCTTTATATATAATATATATATATATATATATATATATGGACTCGTCGATTAGAGTTCAATACCTAAACGAAGCTGTTGGCATTTACATAGCGCTAATACCCTTGGGAAAGGTATGAATCAATATATTCTCCCTAAGATATGGGTTAAATAGTAGGGCAGTCTGGCCCTTCAGCCTTGGGTAAGGTAACCAGTCTAGGAGAAGGATAACTCTGAATTCAATATTCCTGGGTTTGGTCATTGATTGGGTTTGTGGCAACCCTTGATGCACTGTCGAGCAAATGAAGAAGAAAATAGTGTGTTCTGTGTGTGATTGTGTGAGAGAGAGAGAGAGAGAGAGAGAATAAAGAGAATAGAGAGAGGGGGCCGGGAGAAAGATACATAAGTGAGTGTGTGTGTGAGAGAGAGATATATACATAGGAGGAGAAGAGAATGAGAGAGAGAGAGAGAGAAGTGCCTCAATGTATGTATATCGAGCGAATGAAGAAGGAAAAGAAAGAGAGAGAAGACATAAAGTGTGTGTGTGAGAGAGGGAGAGAGAGAAGAGAGAGGAGAGAGTGGCTTTCATGTGTGTATATCGAGCAAATGAGGAAGAAAGAAGAAATTGGTTGTGTGGAGAAAAGAGGAAGAAGAGAGAGAAAGAACAAATAGTGAGTTTGTGTGTACGAGAGGGATAGAAAGAGATTAGAGGAGGAGGAGGAAGAAGAGAGAGAGCGATGGTGTGTCTGTCAAGCTATGACGAAAAGAAGGAAGATTAGAGAGATGAAAGAGAGCGAGAGAGAGAGAAAGCGAAAAATAGTGCGTTTCTGAGAGACAGAAAATGTGTGTGTTTGGTTGTGTGTGTGTGTTTGTGTGAGAGAGAGAGAGAGAGGAGAGAGGAGTGGATGAGGAGATGAGAAGCGAGGGTTCAAATGTGTATGTGAGCAAATGAAGAAGAAGAGAAATATGAATTGAGTGAGAGAGGGAGGGAAAGAAAGAGAAAGAAAATACATAGAGTGTGTGTGTGTGTTCGTGTGTTGGCGTAGAGTGAGAAAGAGATATATATATATATTATGAAGATAGAGAAAGAGAGTTTAGAGAGTACGAAGAACGAAATATATTATATATATATATATAATATATATATAAATTATACTAGAGAGAGAGAGAGAGAGAAGAGATGAGAGAGAGAGAGAGAGAAGAGTTTGGTTTTGTTTGGTTTTGTTTGTTTTTACGGCATATCAACCTCAGTGGGGCTGCATAATGCCGATAAAGTTTTGAAAATAATCATTCTTAATTGGATAAATACAATTTGTTTATAATTAAATACATTTTTTCTATTTAACCCATAGATTGGTGAAGCGAGAGAGGAGAGAGAGAGAAGAGAGTAGAGGAGAAGAGAGAGAGAGAGGAAGAGAGAGAGAGAAGAGAGAGAGAGGGAGAAATACAGATAGAGAGAGAGAAAAAGAGCAGAGAGAAAGAAGAGAGTAGCGAAAAAAGACAGATAGAGAAAAGACAGAGAAGAGAGATCACACACAGAGAGAGTAGAGCAGAGAGAGAGAGAGAGGAGAAATACAGAGAGAGAGAGAAGACAGAGAGAGAGAGAAAAGAGAGAGAGGTAGAGAGAGAAAAGACAGAGAGAAGAGAGAAAGACAGAGAGGAGAGAGAAAAGACAGAGAGAGAGAGAGAGGAGAAAAGACAGATGAAGAGAGAGGAGACGAGGAGAGGAAAAGACAGATAATAGAGAGAGAGATGAGAGAAAGACACAGAGAGAGAAGAAGGAGAGAGAAAGAGACGAGAGAGAGAGAAAGACTGAGAGAGAGAGAGAGAGAAAAGACGAGAGAGAGAGAGAGAGCGGAAGGACAGAGAGAAAAGAGAGAGAGAGAGAGTGAGAGCGAGAAAGGAACAGAGAGAAAGAAGAGAGAGAGAGAGATAGTGAAGGAAGGGGTAAGATTTTAGAGAGCCAAGAATTAATCCGTCCTAAAATGTGGAAATTCTTTATGTGAATATTTCTAGATTCACCTTCATTGATTGCCGAAATCAAAGTTAGCTTAAATACCGATAAGTAAACATATTTGAAAAATCAATTGTGAACGTTTTGCTTTAAAGGATTCCATCCGGTTGCCTGCGAAGAAGGTTTGGTGGCAGAAGGTTGAACTTTTTTAAAAATGGCACAAGCCATGCGAACGCAGTAGAAATGGAAAGACGAGCAACTCACCCAGAGCGACAAGGCGGAAGTCAGAAATTGGCTATTATGGAGTCCAGAATCCAAATACTGCTTGGTGTTGTTGGTAGTCTTCTTGTTTCTTCTCCGTTGAACAAGTTGCCGCTAATATACATCATATATATTAAATATATATATATATATATATATATATAAATATACTATATTATATAGGTGTGTGTGTGTGTTGTGTGTGTGTGGATACAAGGAGATGCAAATAAGTAAATGTATATAAAAGTTCATCGATAATAATACAGCACGCAGGTTGTATCAACAACCGAAATATATCGAAGTTATTAATTTCTTCAAGTCAATTTTCTGACATTCACATGTAGAGACAGTAATCATAAGACGGATAATATATATATATTAATATCTAACCCCTGTCTGTTGTCTTGTCTCCGTTTTCCCGACCGCTTTGTTGCTTTTCCTGTTTTGTTACTTCCTCGTTGTTTTTTCGTGACGTCGTTCCCCACTTTTATCTATCTTTATATTAATATTATATATAATATATATATGAATAAGAAATATTTTAAAAATACTAGCAAATATATGACCTCCGGTGCAAGTATTTAAGTTTTAATGTATAAAATATTATGTTAACTTAGAAGGGGTAATGAACTAATAAGATCTCGATTAAAAGATTTTGAAACGAGGGGAACAACTAAAACTTGCTTTTCTTACCCTCCGTCTTTCATTGCTAAATTTTCATAATTTAAGCTATTTAGTTAAATTAGGCAGTAAAGAATAGAATTACTGTTTAATATTGTTAAATGGATTGATTGGAGAGCTGATTTTTGCTCTATTCATTAGATAAAACCAAACAATTAGAAATCCAAATAATACGAGCACAATATTTTATTAAAATCAATTTTTAATATGCGAATATGCAAATTAGCCTTCCCTGCACACTGCAAACCACTATATTGTCCTATATATAATACAATTGCATGTTAATATATGTGGATATGGTCACAAGTATTAATAATGTAAAACAATTTTATAATAATTGAGGTTTGAATAAAAATAAATCAAATGGAGAATGTGATGTATAATACTAAGGGAATTGTGACTGATTAGGTAATATCGTTTCGGTTACAGACAGAAGAAACACACATCTCCATTATAAGATAAAGATATACAAACCAGGAATGTTACGAATCAGGAAACAATTTTTAGTGTCAATACTTAAGTATTTCGGGTATTCTTATACCATCTTTCAGGACACTGTTAGGTTGAGGAACAGAAATGAAAGATGTTAGGTGTATGGTGGGTTGTGTGATCTGATCTTATTCATCGTTAATTTTTCATATGCGAGTTTGTTTTACGAAAAAGCAATATGAACGTGATCAATGCATGTGCAAAAATGGAGGCGATATGATATATATGCACATATTCCACTATACAGCATTCATACGCATACACATTACTATATATATATTACACATACGCGCATGACATATACATACGCATATACATAGACAACACATAATATGCAAAAATGCATACATGTTATGCAGCATTGAGCGTGTCATGTTATACCAGTTTTGACCGGGGTTTGCAATCTTATAACCAACTGATTATTAATCTGCTATGTGTTTGGATATGTTGAAGAATGCCAGGCTATAGTTATCTTGTCAATGTTGCTTATAGCACTGAGCTTCAAAAATCTGTCTACACACATATATATATATATATATATATATATATATATATATATATATATAGAGAGTTTAAATATTTGCTTGAGCATTGTGTATATATTGGTTAGGAGATTGATTTAGTAAGGCTATCACAGATATGCAGATATTAAAGAAAAATAATAATACGGTAACAATATGATTGTGTGTTAATCTGTATTTTATTCTTGAATTTTCGAGATAACATCTTTTAAAGATTCACTGAACTGAAGTAGACTATGTTATGGCCATTTCTATTTAAATGAATTTTTTTTGTTGAAAATGATGTATTTTGTATATAACACTGTATTCTCGTGTTGCATGTTTACGTGAAGTGCTGTTTTTTGTAGGCGTGTGTATGTTGTCATGCGCAGTTTGTCCAGAAATGGTGTTGGCTGTGGACGTATGACCAGTGTCCTTAGCGCGGGGAGTGCACGTGTGTTATGTGCGTATGAAACGAGCATATTTGTGTTTGGTGGCCATGGTGATGTATGATTATATGTGTTGATGTAATATAAATCAATTTATCATTTATTCATTAATATTATTAATTATTTATTATTATTATTAATCATTAATATTATTATTAATAGTATTATCAATATTATTAATTTATTTGTTTTTGCTTCTTTTATATCTAATTTAATTTATCTTTTTTATATTTTAAATATTTTATATATATATTTATATTTTATTATTTAATTTTTTTTTAAATATGTTTTTTTTTTAATCTTTCATTATTTACCTTGTCCATAAGTGTGGTAAGTGAAGTGTATGTGTGTGCATAGATTAAAAAAGGTAAAATAGTATAATTTCCATCAATATCTAGTGGTAAAATCTTATTCGTAAAACTAGTGTGCAATGGCTTGTGTGTTTTGTATGTGTGGGCGGGTTGCTTTGGGGCTATCTGATTTGAAGTGCGTGTTTTGCCTTAGTCTTCTCGTTGTTATTTCTTTCATTAATAATTACTGCTTGTGCATGTGGTAGTCTTTCTGCGCGTGTGCATATACAGTTACATGTTGCGGTTATATATTATATATATATATATATATATATATATTATGAATTATGTTATTTATGTTCTTGTAAAGATTGTTTTGTTTTGGGCTTTGAGCATGTGGAAAAAAGAACAAATAACGAGAAAAACAGAAAATCTAAAAATGTTTATATATTCAACGTTGCTCTGTTCCTCGGTTTTAATCTATTCGATATTTCGGTGAACTACACCCTTTCTCAGATATATGAAGACATGATTGATAGATGGATAGATAAAATAACACTTGGAAAAAACCCAAAATTAAAAAGGGTTTTTAGCTTTTATCTATCAAAATATGAGAGAAGTTAAATAACAATGTGTCTATTTGATATGGGCTTTTTTAGCGACAATTTTTTTTGGAGGATATGTGCTATTGAAGTTATTACTAATTTTGAAATTAATTGAGTTTTAATTTAATTTAGGCGGGTATATATGTTCAATGTAAGCTAAACAATCGAGGAAATGTCATATTCACTGAATGTACATTTCGACCTATAAGGTTCATCAGCAAGTTATAGACAAATGGGAGAACTGGCTCGTGTGAGACTCGACGATCTCGTCTGGCCAAGCTAGCCAAGGCAATGACATTATTGAACAATCTTTAACGGACCGAGGGTTTCGTGCTAGTGCATTCGTCAGGTAAGAAATAGTTTGAAAACTAAAAGAAATCGGGGATCCAGAGCCGAAGCCACTGAGATCCCGACGTTGGCCACATTCTACATACTATAACATGCAATTGTAATTATATTATACAACAAAATGTCTTTATACGGTTTGCTTGTGAACGGGAAGGCTAATTGCATATTGATATTAAGATTTGATTTTAATAAATATGGATTAGTATTACTTGATTGTAATGTTTGCGTTATATCTTAATGAACAAGAGCAATACATTCTCGCGGGGATAACTTCTTAAAGAAATCCATTAACAGAAAGAAAATAACTGTAATTTTATTCTTTACTTCCTAATCTAACTGAAAAGTTAGTTAGGAAATTTAGAAAATAAAGACGCGAATATGGAAAGTAAGTTTAAGTTATTCTCTTTTTCGATATAACATCCCTCTGTTTCAAATCTGCATTCTTATTTTAGTTTATCACCTTTGCTAATTTATTGTTTGTTTGTTCTGGTTTTTTTACGGCATATCAACCTCAGTGGGTTTATTATGCCCGATAAGTTGGAAATAAATCATTTTTTAATGGATAAACATCTTTTTTATAAATACATTTTTCTATTTAACCCACTAGCATGGGACCCTAACAGGTACTACCACTCCGGGCCCAGAGTGGACCAGGGAGCAATGGCTGATGAAGGGGTGCTATCACATTTCCCCAAACCTCCAAAAGTGAACCTCACCATTCAGAGTTTAACGTCATTCCAGGACATGTAGCACCCGCCCACGCCCTTCTAGCACATATGATAAGAGGAGTTGGGGCTTGCCAATGAGGCAATAGGGTTGGAAAATTCATATAGGTGCTAGGGCTTGACATGACCAGCCGGTGACGGAGGGGGCCTCTCCCGACCGCCGTCTAGCCAAGATAGGGCCAAATGGAGTATTGCAACTTGAACTGCTCATCCACCTGGGTTCTATCCTGAACGCATCACGGCGGTCCGGCCACCCACGACCGAACAGGTGGCCCATTGGAGGGCTTAACCCCTCTGCGAGGTCGCAGTCCGGTGCCCTTCTTAAGCTCCAGCCGACAGGGTGCCTTTCTAATTTATATAATATTGATATTACAACATTAATTAAAATACATGCACACCGGAGGATGCATATATTTGCTAGTATCATAATGTGT
Source organism: Doryteuthis pealeii (assembly GCA_023376005.1). Taxonomy (NCBI): domain Eukaryota; kingdom Metazoa; phylum Mollusca; class Cephalopoda; order Myopsida; family Loliginidae; genus Doryteuthis; species Doryteuthis pealeii. Next base: position 83,045,185 of record CM042167.1, read on the forward strand.
GTTCGTATCGGATGCCATTACATAATTTATTTTCCCTTGAGTTACTGTCATGTGAGGCTATTCCTAGTACACATGTAGGTTTTCAAAGTATAGTTCTTTTTACATTAGTAATAATTTTTTGACTAACTGTAATTCATTTAATTCATTAAGAGAATTTTGATAAAATTTGAAAGCATCTCCCATGAGGAAAATATTAATCGCCTTGTACGCCGAGAATATAGTATGATATGTTAAGTTGTAAATTAAGAGGGTGGTTGGTTGTAACGTTGTGGTATATTTCACCGGACCAAAATATATAAGTTAACGTTGTCCTTTTTTTCGAGCGCTCACTACGATAACTGTAGGTGGCGGCGGCGTTATATATATAGCGGGTCTGTCCACGTGCCATCCAAATTCACAGTGCTAAAATGGGTAGTGATACGAAATTACAACACGAGGATCATCGTAGTCACAACTGCTCCTTATTATCGTGCTCGTCTTAGTGGGCTCATACCCAGGAGAAGAAAGCACGAGAGAAGAGAGATGAGACATACTTGAAATATTGGGGACCCACACTAGCACTAGAGGCCCGATCGCACCCTACGACGGCCGAGGCAAAAAGAAACCGATCCCTTTCTCGTTGTTCCACGTCACTACTGACTTTCGGTCAAACACCCGAAGTTTTTGGTTTCCGGTCAACACCCGACTTCCGCTTGACACTCAATTCTCCATTCGGGGTCATGCTACGGTCAAATCATCGTTCATCCTGTTTTGCTCATCACTATTTTTTAAACTTTGTCATCTCTATATTTATTTCTTCCTCCCCCTTCCAATTAGTCGTCCTAGCTCACAAAGTCAGGGATAATATACCCATCTTGCAACATTGATTTTGGATGGTTTGGTTGCTTTAGGGGCATGTTCATATTTGGGCCGAAGATGATTTTGTTCTATTCATTATTGTTGGTTGTTTTACCATATAAACCTCAGTGGGTCATTTAATGCCCGATAAAGTTGAAATAAAATCAATTCTTAATGGATAATACAATTTTTTTATAAATACTACTTTTCTATTTAACCCAATATGGGATCCTAACAGGTACTACCACTCCTGGTCAGAGTGGACCAGGGAGAATGGTGATGAAGGCGGTGCTACATTTCCCAAACCTTCAAACTGGAACCTCATCATCAGATAGAGTTTAACGTCATTACCAAGGACATGAGACCCTCATTCACAGGGTTTGGGGTTGCCATAAGGGCAATAGGGTTTGGCAGTCCTATAGGTGCTAAGAGAGAGGGAGAGAGCGAGAAATACATCAAGTGTGTGTGTGTGTGATGAGAGAGAGAGAGAGATAGAGATACTAGGAGGCGCGAGAGAGAGAGAGAATGCCTCCCGTGTGTGGTCGAGCAAATGAAGAAAGAAATATGTGTGTCTGTGTGTGTGTGTGAGAGAGAGAGGGAGAGAGAGAGAGAAATAAAAGAGAAAGAGAGGGGGCGGGAGAAAATACATCAAGTGAGTGTGTTGTGAGAGAGAGATGATATACTAGGAGGAGAGAGAGAGAGAGAGAGAGAGAGAGAGTGCCTCCATGTATGTATATCGAGCGAATGAAGAAGGAAAGAAAGAGAGGAGAAGACATAAAGTGTGTGTGTGAGAGAGGGAGAGAGAGAGAGAGAGAGAGAGAGAGTGCTTTCATGTGTGTATATCGAGCAAATGAAGGAAGAAGAAAGAAATTGTGTGTGAGAGAGAGAGGAGAAAGAGAGAAAGAACAAATAGTGAGTTTGGTGTGTACGAGAGGATAGAAAGAGATAGAGAGGAGGGAGGAAGAAGAGAGAGAGCGATGTGTGTCTGTCAAGCTAATGACGAAAAGAAGGAAATAGAGAGAGAAAGAGAGCGAGAGAGAGAGAAAGAAAAATAAAGTGCGTTTCTGAGAGACAGAAAATGTGTGTGTTTTGTGTGTGTGTGTGTGTGTGTGAGAGAGAGAGAGAGAGAGAGAGAGTGGATGAGGAGGATGAGAGAGAGGGATTCCAAATTGTGTATGTCGAGCAAATGAAGAAGAAGAGAAATAGAATGAGTGAGAGAGGGAGGGAAAGAAGAGAAGAAATACATAGAGTGTGTGTGTGTGTTCGTGTGTTTGCGTAAAGAGTGGAAAGAGATATATATATATATATAGATAGATAGATAGAAAGAGTTAGAGATAGAGAGAAAAAATATATATATATATATATATATATATATATATATATATAGAGAGAGAGAGAGAGAGAGAGAGAGAGAGAGAGAGGAGAGAGAGTTTGGTTTGTTTGGTTTGTTTTGTTTTACGCATATCAACCTCAGTGGGTCATTTAATGCCGATAAGTTTTGAAATAAATCAATTCTTAATGGATAAAACAATTTTGTTTTTATAAATACATTTCTATTTAACCCATAGATGGGAGAGAGAGAGAACGAGAGGAGAGGAGAAGGAGAGAAGAGAGGAGAAGAGAGGAGAAAAAAGAGAAGAGTGGAAGAAAATACAGATAGAGAGAGAGAGAAAAGACAGAGAGAAAAGACCAGAGAGAGGCGAAAAAAAGACAGGAGAAAAGACAGAGAGAGAGACACAACAGAGAGAGAGAGAGAGAGAGAGAGGAAGAGAAGAAAATACAAGAGTAGAGAGAAAAGAGAGAGAGAGAGGGAGAAGAGAAAAGACAGAGAGAGAGGAAAAGACAGAGAGAGAGAGAGAGAGAAAGACAGAAGAAGAGAGAGAGAGAGAGAGAAAGAAAAAGACAGAGAGAGAGAGAGAAAAGACACAGAGAGAGAAGACAGAGAGAGAAAAGAAGAGAGAGAGAGAAAGAAGAGAGAGAGAGAGAGAGATGAGAGAGAGAGAGAGCGAGAAGGACAGAGAGGAGAGAGAGAGAGAGAGAGAGCGAGAAAGAGAGAGAAAGAGAGAGAGAGAGAGATAGTGAGGAAGGGTAAGAGTTTGAGAGAGCCAGAATTAATCCGTCCTAAAATGTGGAATATCTTTATGTAAATATTTCTAGATTCACCTTCATTGATTGTCGGAAATCAAAGTTAGTAAAACCAGATAATAAAACATATTTGAAAAATCCAATTGTGACGTTGCTTTAAGGAATTCCATCGGTTGCCTGCGAAGAAGGTTTGGTGCAGAAAGGTGAACTTTTTCAAAAATGGCACAAGCACTGAGAAACGCAGTAAGAATGGGAAAAGAGCAACTCACCCAGACGACCAAGGCGGAAGTCAGAATGGCTATTAATGGAGTCAGATCCAAATATGGCTTGGTTGTTTGGTAGTCTTTGTTTCTCTCCGTTGAACAACGTTGCCTAATATACATACATATATATAATATATATAATATATATATATATATTATATATATATATATATGGTGTGTGTGTGTGTGTGTGTGTGTGTGATAAAGGAGATGCAAATAAGTAAAGTATATAAAAATTTCATCGATAATAATACAGCACGGCAGGTTGTACACCGAAAATATATGAAGTATTAATTCTTCAAGTCAATTCTTGACATTCCATGTAGAGACATAATCATAAGACGGATATATATATATATCTATTATCTATATCTATCTATCTATATATATATATATATATATATATATATATGAAAGAAAATATTTTAAATACTAGCAATATATGCACCCTCCGGGTGCAAGTATTTAAGTTTAATGTAATAAAATATTTGTTAACTTAGAAGGGTAATGGAACATAAGATGCCGATAAAAAGATTTGAAAGAGGGGAACAACTAAAACTTGCTTTTTCTTCCCTCCCGTCTTTCATTGCTAAATTTTCATAATTTAACTATTTAGTTAAATTAGGAAGTAAAGAATAGAATTACTGTAATATTGTTAATGGATTGATTGGAGAGATTTTTGCTCATATTCATTAAGATAAAACCAAACAATTAGAAATCAATAATACTGAGCACATATTTATTAAAATCAAATTTTTAATAATATGCAAATTACTGCACACTGCAAACCACTATATTTTGTATATATAAATACAATTGCATGTTAATAATATGTGGATATGGTCAACGATATTAATATGTAAAACAATTTATTAATAATTGAGTTTGAATAAAAATAAATCATGGAGAATGTGATGTATATAACTAGGGAATTGTGACTCGTTAGTATATAGTTTCGGTTACAGACAGAAAAAACACAATCTCCATTTAATAAGATAACAAAACACAGGATGTTACGATCAGGAAACAATTTTAGTGTCAATACTTAAGTATTTCGGTATTTTATACCATCTTCAGGACACTGTTAGGTGAGGAACAGAATGAAAGATGTTAGGTGTATGTGGTTTGTGTGAATCTGAGCTATTATTCCGTTAATTTCATATCGCGAGTTTGTTTACGAAAAGCAAATGACGTGATCAATGCATGTTGCAAAAAGGAAGGCATATATATATATGCACATATTCACATATTACAATTCATACGCATACACATCATATATATATATTACATACGCGCATACATATACTTATACATACGTACACACACATAAATATGCAAATGCATACATGTATGCACAGACGTGTCATGTTATTTACAGTTTTGACCGGGGTTTGCAATCTTATAACCAACGATTATTAATCTGCCTATGTGTTTGGATATGTTGAAGAAGCCAGGCCTATAGTTAACATTGTCAATGTTGCTTATAGCACTAGCTTCAAAAATCTGTCTACACACATATATATATATATATTATATATTATATATATATATATATATATAAAGAGTTTTATAGTTTGCTTGTAGCATTGTGTATATATTGGTTAGGAGATTGATTTAGAAGGCTATCACAATGCAGATATAAAGAAAAAATAATAATACGGTAACAATGATGTTGTGTGTTAATCTGTATTTTATTCTTGAATTTTCGAGATAACATCTCTTTTTCAAAAGATCACTGGAACTGAAGTAGACTAGTTATGGCATTTCTATTTAAATGAATTTTTTTTTTTGAAAATGATGGTATTTTTTATATAACTGTATTCTCGTGTTGCATGTTTACGTGAATGCTGTTTTTTTGTACGCGTGTGTATGTTGTCATGCGCGTGTCCATGAAAATGCGTGTTGGCTGTGACGTATGACCGTGTCCTAGCGCGGGAGTGCACGTGTGTATGTGCGTATGAAAGAGCATATTTGTGTTTGGTGGCCATGGTGATGTATGATATATCGTGTTGGATGTAATATAAATCAATTTATCATTTATTATTAATATTATTATTATTATTATTATTATTATCATTAATATTATTATTAATATATTATCAATATTATTATATTTATTTGTTTATTTACTTATTTATATCTAATTCAATTTATCTTTTTATATTTTATAATATTTTACATATATATATTTATTTATTTAATTTTTTTTTAAATATTTATTGTCCATAAGTGTGTAAGTGTGTGTATGTGTGTGTAAGATAAAAAGGTAAAATAGTTAAATTCATCAATATCTAGTGTAAATCTTATTCGTTAACAACTAGTGTGCAATGGCTTGTGTGTTTGTATGTGTGGGCGGGTTGCTGGGCTATAGATTTGAGTGCGTGTTTTGCATTAGTCTTCTCGTTGTATATTTGTTTCATTAATAATTCTCCATTGTGCATGTGGGTATGTCTTTCCTGCGCGTGTGCATATACAGTTACATGTGCGCGTATAATATATTTAATATATATATTATATATATATATATGATTATGTATGTTATGTTCTTGTGAACGTTGTTTGTTTGGTCTTTTGAAGCATTGGTAAAAAGAACCAAAAACGAGAAAAACAGAACAAAAATCTAAAAATTTTATATATTCAACCGTTGCTCTGTTCCTGGTTTAATCTATTCCGATATTTCGGGTGAACCTACACCCTTTTCAAGATATATCAGACATGGATTGATAGATGGATAGATAAATAAATGAACAAATAAAAGGTTTAGCTTTTATCTATCAAAATATGAGAGAAAGTAAATAAACAATGTGTCTATTTGATATGGCTTTTAGCCGACAATTTTTGGAGGATATGTGCCTAATTGAAGTTATACCTAATTTTGAAAATTAATTAGTTTTAATTTAATTTAGGCGGGCATATATGTTCAAATGTAAGGCTAAACAAATCGAGGAAATGTCAATCACTGAATGTACATTTCGACCTATTAGGTCTCATCAGCAAGGTTATAGACATGGGAGACTGCTCCGTGTGAGACTCGAAATCTCGTCTGCCA
>CM042167.1:83056418-83116108 GCA_023376005.1 Doryteuthis pealeii
AAATAAAATAACTGGTGCATTATATCTTTTATTCATTAATATATCATCACTGAAAATGTAATTAGATTCGGTTAATTCCTGGATTTTTGGTATTTTTTTCTTTCGGTTGGGTGACATACGATGGTGGAATTTAGGTCCGTTAAGTTCTATTTTACCGAATGTGTTGTTTTACCCTCACTGAACAAAGTCTTTTTCATAAGGAAATGCTCACAAAAGAAAGGAAATATCAGAAGTACTTAAGCAAGCTCAAAATCTGTTTTTTTATTACTTCAAATTATATATATATATATTTACCAACCCTCCGCATGAGCAGAATGTGACACAAGGTCAATTTCTTAAGCAGAGTTCAACAGGTTTGAATTCAGAGTTTTCCTTCTCCTAGACTGGTTACCTAGCCATAGTTAAAGAACCCAGTCTGCCCCACTATTTACCCATAGCTGGAGGGAGAGTAGGATTCATTCCATTCCCAAGGGTATTAGCGCTAAGTGAAATGCAATTACCACGTCCAGGATTTGAACTCGGGGCGACGAGTCCATTTCCCATGACTTTAACCATTACACCACATTACTTCAAATTATAGAGTTTTGAGAAGATTAACTTACTATTTTGTCCAGTATTTCAAACAGAAAAAAACACTTTGGATGATTCTTGAAAAAATATTGGATGAATCAAAACAATTGTATTCGCATTCATTTCAGATACTTTAAAAGTTGTCGGGGTGGCAATGATGTCTCTCCCATTTTCAATAGCCCTTGACCAAGGAGGTTATTTTAGTTTCTGGGAGGAGCGCAACACATACAGTCAGCTCCTTACTTTACCGCAGAGATCATAATTAGATAACCTACGAAGGCTAATATGCCATTAAAAAAATAAACAACTAAATCTATCGTTCTCCCACAAAAAAAGCTATAACCTTAGATAACCTATGAAGGTTGATATGCCATTAGAAAAAGAAACCATACCAAACCTATTATTTTCCTGCAAGAATAGCCCTGGCATTGAATAACCCATTTTCGTTGATATGCCATTAAACAAAGAATCCAAACGTGTAGTTCTACAAGAATAGTTTTGGTATTAAATAACCCATCAAGGTTGATATGCCATTAAACAAGAAACCAAACCACACCTATTGTTCTCCTACAAGAATAGGCTTGGTATTAAATAACCCATTTTCGTTGATATGCCATTAAACAAAGAAACCAAACGTGTAGTTCTACAAGAATAGTTTTGGTATTAAATAACCCATGAAGGTTGATATGCCATTAAACAAAGAAACCAAACGTGTAGTTCTCCAAGAATAGTTCTGGTATTAAATAACCCATGAATATTGATATACCATTAAACAAAGAAACCAAATGTGTAGTTCTACAAGAAAGGTTTTGGTATTAAATAACCCATGAAGGTTGATATGCCATTAAACAAAGAAACCAAACGTGTAGTTCTACAAGGATAGTTTTGGTATTAGATAACCCATGAATGTTGATAAGCCATTAAACAAATAAGCCAAACGTGTAGTTCTACAAAAAAGTATTGGTATTAAATAACCCATGAAGGTTGATATGCCATTAAACAAAGAAACCAAATGTGTAGTTCTACAAGAATAGTTTTGGTATTAAATAACCCATGAACGTTGATATGCCATTAAACAAAGAAACCAATCCAAAACTATCTAGTGCAATTGTTTGATTATACATCATACATTCCTTTTCGATTGGAGATTACGTAACATCAACTAGCGCACAGCAATATTTCAACACTTCAGGACACTTTAATCTTCTGTGGTTATCGATGTAAGGTTATTAATCAAAAGAATAGATAGCGTTGCAAACAATAAACGATATATGTCTGCGCGCGTTGTGTGGCCAGGAAGTGGCACGGCGGCGCTGAAGGTCTCCTCTCGAGCAAGCTTTCTTACAAGATTTAAACAGCGAAAGTCGAGTCTCCCGTAAGTTATTCACTTTAGTCCCAATTCACCGGCTCTAATGTGAACCCGAAGCCAACAGAAGAATAGATAACCGAACGCGGTGGCAGCTGGAAGATGCTAGCCGTCTCTAAAGAGCCGAAGGTCAAAGTGGAAAATGGAAGCATATTGAAATACAAATGAAACTGGAAGTTCCTGCTGCTGCTGCTGATAGAACAAAGCATTCTCAACCGGAATAGGAAACAGACATTCGAACGGAAGAAGATTCGGAGTCAATAGGATGGATTGCGAGCAGGGGTCATTTCACTCGTCTTCAATTTAAGCTTTATACATTACTAGAAGGGCTAACCGACGTTGCCCAGTTCGAGGGAATAATATCTTATATAAAAGTGTGCCAAGAAATGCGTTCTGTAATATATTTCTTTTAAACTATCATCATCATCATGTCACGCTGTTAGCACGGATATCCATGACAATCTCTCGCCACCCTTCTCTATCATTCATATCCCAGGGAGGTCCTCTGCGCAGCATCCAGTATCCGCTCAGAGTTAGTCAATGTAGGTACTTGCTGGGCGGCCTACTTTAGCATGTCCACGTGTTGGCTTCCACAGGAGAACGTCGCTTATGAGTTCGTCCTTGCTCCTCCAGCAGTGTCCAGCATGTCTGTCGGTCTCACTCGGATGGTTTGTGAGATAGGGGCAGGTGGCCGTACAGCTGCTTCCTTATGGGGTGCTGCTTCCACGACTTGTTCAAGACTGCACGCAGCATTCTTGTGCAGCTCCTATCCAGCTTATTCTCAAGGCGCCTCGTTAGGGTCCAAGTGGTGCAGCCATACAGCAGCACAGATATAACCACGGCCTGGAAGAATCGTCTTTTTAACTGGTCAGATCGGACCTTCATATGACTGATAATCTGTTTGTGGCCGATCATGCCTTTCCTATTCGTGTATTAACATCACTCTCTGTGGATGAGATATTACTACCTAGGTATGTGAATTGTTCTACTGGCTTAAGAGGCTTACCGTCGAGTGTGGAGATGTCTACTTTCTTTTCGAGACTATAGCTATACAATTAGGAATTTATGCGTACATATGTTTGCACTTTGTTTGTGGGGTGCTGTTTCCACGCCGGGTAGCCGCTTCTAGTACATATATAAAGGGCAGTTGGTATGTATGTATATCCGGAGGAAATTATGAAAATGAAACAATTAATGTTAATGTCTTAAGTAAATATACATACACACATTCAGTATCACAAGATCTTGCTTTTCGAACAAAAATAATGAAGATTTGATTTATATTCGTGAAGATAATTCAAAAATAAAATTTTAAAAAAAAGCAGCATGGATTTTTTTGCATTTAATATTATAATTAATTAATTTAATCAATTTTTCTTTTAAGGGTGTCTGGATCAACACAAGGACTTTTTTTACGTAGGGATTTTAATTGAGCATTCTGCGAGGATCCACCTCGTGATTCAACAATAATGGATCTGCGAGACTAACTTTTTTTTTACTCCCCTACCCTGGCGACGCCGGGTAGCCGTTTCTCGTCTGGTATGAATAGAGGTACCTTGCTGCTTAGATGGAGGGACTTATAATCAGAGATTGGCCCGATACACACTGTGTGTTTAAAACGACTCGATATTTTTCTTAGAAGGTGTATTATGGATATGTAATAATCTTTCTTTATCTACGTTTCTTAATAATCTAATTTCGTCTTGTAATTAAAAACATTAAAAAAATGCGCTGTAAAAATTAATTTTTGAAAGTACTATTTCTCTGAATGTTTGAGATTAGTCTTGATGATTAGTATTATGTGCGTTATTCGGACTATTGTCCTCATCTTCATTGTTATTTGTACAACGTTTCGGCCGATAGCCCTCTGGCCTTCATCAGGCATTTCTTGTCGGACTCGGAAACCTTCTTTTCAAACTTGGGAACCTTCTTTTCGGACTCAGGAACTTTTTGTCGTAATCGGGAGCCAGCACGGAACTTTGAACCTAACCCTTTATTTATTCCATAGGGTATCCTGTTCTCATTCCACTAACCATAGCTGGGGTACAGGTGTTAAGCTGTGTTAATTATTATTCGATGTTACTGCTGCTCTTGATCAGGATTGAACCTGCAATCTTAAAATAACTGTCACTTACAACTGTCTTAACCTAACTACCTTATCCACTAGGCCATGTGTATATACTTATAAACCTAATGTCTTGTTTTCGCTAGAATATCTACCTATTCTCTTGTGTATAATTTTTTTTACCTAGACTCATATTGTTTTTGTTTTTTTCTCTTCTTTAATCTGATCTAGCCCTTTTAATTATGGGTTCCCATATTGTATTCATTTCTATGCTTGGTCGAGAAGAAATACATGAAGAAGGCCGGGGGGCATATCGACCGAAGCGGTGTACTAATAACAATGAAGATGAGGACAATAGTCCGAATAACGCAGATAATTCTAATTTTTAAAAGATATTGCGTGTGGGGGTGAAAGCTAAAAAAGTCAACGTCAGAGAGTTTGAACCCTAGTTAAGTAAAATCATCGAATTTATTAAAAGAGTAAAAAAGATGATCCAATTTGAAATGGTAACTTTAGACTTAGATGACCTATGAAGGTTGCTATATTCTGATAAGTTTAGATACATATCAAAATAAATAAAAAAAACAATATATAAATATATAATTTACCGGGTATGTATTTATTAAAACTTGGTTTTTTTTTTTAAGTGTACCGTCTAAGTTTTATGCTCAAATTTTGAGTGTATTTATTCTATATTATGACGATTTTAGGTATTGTGGCGTGAGAAGTAACGTAGTTTCGGTTACAGACAAATAGAGACCCCCATTATCAATAGATATTATATAGTTAAGCTGTTCTTCAATTAGGACCGGGTTAGCTCAGTCGGTAGAGCGCTCGGCTAGAAATCACAAGGTTCCTAGTTCGATACCGGCCCTCGCCAACTCAGCGTATGAGTAGCACAAGGATCTGTGCGGTAAATTAAGGAGCTGATGGTAGGTGTGGCGCTCCACCTCAGTTGCTAAAAACAATCTCCCCTGTCTAGCGCTATTGAAAAGGATAGACTCCCTCGCTGACTGGCTGATACCGACTTTAGGCCGCGCCGCCGACGACTTACTACTATGACGATTTTAGGTATTGTGACGTGAGAAGTAACGTAGTTTCGGTTACAGACAAATAGAGACCCCCATTATCAATAGATATTATATAGTTAAGCTGTTCTTCAATTAGGACCGGGTTAGCTCAGTCGGTAGAGCGCTCGGCTAGAAATCACAAGGTTCCTAGTTCGCTATCAGCCTTCGCCAACTCAGCGTATGAGTTGTACAGGGATCTGTGCGGTAAATTAAGGAGTTGATGGTAGGTATGGCGCTCGACCTCAGACGCAAAAACAATCTCCTTGGTCTAGCGCTAGTGAAAAGAGGATAGACTCCCTCGCTGATTGGCTGATACCGACGTTAGGCCACCCTGACGACTATAAAAAAAACTGTCTATAAGTCTTTATAAGTATTATTTAACAAAATGTGAATGATTATTTTATGAAAGACATGATTCTTTCACTTTTTTCTTTTGAATTTAGAAAATGTAAATTCTGTGCGATTAGTTACGCCTTACAATAATATGGTTTCCTCCGTGATTAATGTGTATTGTTTATTTATTTATTTATTTTACATTGTTTATTGTTATAGACGACCAATCAATAAAGAGATTTAGCTTTCCCATGAGAAAAATATTTTAAAGTTAAAACCTTCTCTTTTGTACAGTAAGTACATCTAACAAATTTATTGGCATATGTAAACCACCTGGGTTCTGTCTGGAAAAAAGATTTTTATATATATATATATATATATATATATATATATATATATATATATATATATATATATATATATATATATATATATATATATATATATATATATATATATATATATATATATATATATATATATATATATATATATATATATATATATATATATATATATATATATATATATATATATATATATATATATATATATATATATATATATATATATATATATATATATATATATATATATATATATATATATATATATATATATATATATATATATATATATATATATATATATATATATATATATATATATATATATATATATATATATATATATAATATATATATATATATATATATATATATATATATATATATATATATATATATTATATATATATATATATATATATATATATATATATATATATATATATACCAAACACTCCGCACGAGCACAAGTTCAATTTCTTAAGCGGAGTTTAACAGGCTTGAATTTAGTGTTTTCATTCTCCTAGACTGGTTACCAAGCCATGGTTAAAGGGCCCAGTCTGCCCTGCTATTTACCCATAGCTGGAGGGGAATTGAATTCATAAAAATAAATAAATAAATAATAAATATATATATATATATATATATATATATATATATATATATCAGTACCGAGACACACACATTCAGAAACACGCATGTACACACACACACACGCACACACACACACACACACGCGCACACACGCATATATATGATAATACACACACACACACACACACACACACACACATATATATATATATATATATTAGATAGATAGATAGATAGATATCAATGTGTATGGTTGGCACTTTTATAATTGAAAAAGCGGTAGTAATCCAACGTACAGTGGTATTAAAAGTGTGCTCAATATCAGTTATAGAGCGTTAATAGATAAATAAATAAAACAATTTTTAGTTTATATTTGCATTGGAACAATTTTGCTACCATTAGTTTCTTGCTGTTTAAAAGGCGCACCCGACATTAAACTCACGCAAACACGTAAGTAAACTAGTGACACGCGAATACAGTTAACCAAACGCACACATTTGACCATATTTATATCATTTGCAAAACACTTTCGTTGCCTGATGACTATTACACAGCAAGATACCAATGGTAGCAAAATTATGTCCATTTCTAAAAACCGTCTCTGATGATAAAGTTACTTTGAAATCGATAAGACTAAACATCTTTTTATTGTTTTAATTTTATACGCATTGTAATTGCTTTCCTATCATTAATATATAATAACCTATAAAATAATAAAGTAGGTAAGTAAAGTCTTCGGTAATATCGGTATCGGCCAGACAGCCAGGGAGTCTATCCCCTTTTCACAAGCGCTAGACCAAGGAGATTATTTTAGCATCTAAAGTGGAGCGCCACACCTACCAACAGCTCCTCACTTTACCGCACAGATTCCTGTGCTACTCATACGCTGAGTTGGCGAGGGCCGTTATCGAACCAAGAACTCTGTGATTCATAGCCGAACACTCTACCGACTGAGCTAAACCGGCCCTATAAAAGTATATAAATATAAAGAGAATCATCTATATATTAATATTCTTGTTCCTTAATATTCCGACTGTTATCATCCTGTGGTTAAAATTGAGATCGGCCACAATGAAATGGAAAAATGTTGATCCTCACTATCTGGTGTCGCTTCTCCACCGAATTTTATTTCTTTTGAGCGTCGTCACCTCAGTTAAATAATGGACCATTCCGTTTTTATTATAAAGAAAGAAATAGCAAGATTACACCTGATTACCTATAAATTAACCATAAAATATAATGGATAGACTTGAATTTATAAAGATCCTGATGTTTATTCTTACTCTAATGTAACCACGTGACCGATAATTTTGTTGCGTGGGGGCCAAGGTCGAGTTATAGTAGTTGTTGTTAGTAGTGGTAGCCGTCGTTAGCTCAGAGAAACAACATTCACAACTCGTATAATAAAAAAGGGGTTGTTTATTTATTTCTAGGCTCGTGGGTTCTTTTACAGAGAGAAGAAAGTAAAGTCAAGCTGTTCTATCGTAAATCACATTCATGACGCTGTTCATTCCTAGCCTAGACATGTGACCATCACTGGTCACAACCATGGCCAACAGGTCATCCCATTGGGAGGTTTTACCCCTCTGTTGAGGTGCAGTCGGTGTGTTTTAAAGCCCCGGTCAACATGTCTTTTGACAACTGATTCCGTGCAAGTTAGGATTTCATCACCCTGTGTCTTCGATGTTATTTCACACCAAATTGTAACTGGTGGTTTCTCACTGAAGACAAAGTGAAAACAAGTCTCCTCGCGTCTCCAGGACTCTCGTAAGTGTTCTAGCTGATTTTAACAGGGTTGTGGTCTGCACAGTTCTTCCGAAGATTTCCCGTTCTCCAGTCTCTTGTCCAAATTCCTGAGAATTGTTCCAAGTGCTCCAACTATAATTGGTATAATTGTCACGACATATTTAGCTCTCTGGCAAGGTCCAGGTGTCTATATAGCTTTTTGGAACGACGAAGTCCACTGTCTGACACGTTCGTTTCTTGTTGATTACAACTATGTATGGTTTTCTGGCCGGGATTGGTTGATCCTGGTTTTTAACAGAAAATCCTGTTATTAAGATGGGTGTGAAAAACTCTAATTGAGCGAAATAATAATGATAATTTGTCATCTCGTGGATTTTGCTGTCCCGGTGTATCACAGAGTGTAATTAGGGCCATTGGAATGGTTTCTAAGGGCTTAGAAAACGACGTCTGCCTCCAACCAAGGCCCCGACCAAAACGACCGATTTTCCTCTTCTTCCGTTTGTCGTCCCGGGGATGGGGAAAGGTGCACATCCGCTTCCGCCATCCGCAGAAAACCTGGGACTTCCATTTTTGCTTTGGTTTTGTTTTGTTTTGTTTTACGGCATATCAATCCCAGTGGGTCATTTAATGCCGATAAAGTTTTGAAATAAATCAATTAATGGATAATACACTTTTTTTATAAATACATTTTTCTATTTAACCCATAGATGGGACTTCCATTTTTATAAGTCATTAGTCGGTCAATATCTGGCACCCGTTGAGTGTTTACAATTCCAAACTTTAAACTCTTTTTATTCTTATTCCTTTTTCTTCTCTTTCTCCAGAAATCCGATTACCGTTTTATTTTCAATCCCCAAATTATTATCCCCATAATAATTACGCAACAATTTTAACAAATTAGGTTTGATATGTAAATTGATATTCAGTTAAATTCGTTAATCCTAATTACACAGTCATTACCATAATTGGTTTAGTAAAATGTTATCCACGTAAATTGGTTTGCTGTCTCGTTTGCCCTTGCACCGAAATTATTGTCTGGATTTTAAGATTTTTATTTTTGTCGGAGAAAATTAGACTTTAAATATTTTTCCTCTTCGCGAATTATTTCCCATAAATAGGAGTGCGAGCGGAGACTTAAAATATTCATTATTGAATATTTTTAAAGACAAGCTTTTATTATTATTATTATTATTATTATTATTATTATTATTATTAATAATATTATTATTATTGTTATGATTATTATTAGTATTGTTATTATTATAGATTGGTGAATGAGGCCATGTTTTTCAAGTTATTGAATAGAACTTTGGTTCTTATGACAATGCCTGAAAATATCTTTATTCTACGATAACAATTAAGTCTATTTACAAGAATATATTTATACCTCAATAGTTTGCATAATATAATAACGTTATATGTATATATATATATATATATATATATATATATTATATATATATATATACGTGTGTGTGAGTGTGTTTACATGTGTGTGTGTGTGTGGTGTGTGTGTTTGGTTCAGATATATATATATATATATATATATATATATATATATATTATTTATTTATATTTTTGCTTGAAGGCAATTATAAATGCATGTATCGCATAAAATTCGATAATTATAGAAAATAATCTTGACAAGTAAATCCCGCAAAGGATGGCTCGCTATGCAGAACACCGTATAGACTGTTTCGACTTTATTAAGTCTCTTCAGCAATGTATACTAACGACTCCCCTCCGACAGGAATCGAAACCGGGACTTCACAGGCATAGTCAGAGACCATATCCGTTCGGCCGCCGGTACATAGCGAACAATCCCTGCGAAATTAACCTTGTCAACGATACTATTACACGCCCCTGCCGTAGTAGGCAAGTGGACGTTTATTTAGTAAACAAACCCGGCCGTAAGCTCTTCGGCGAAGTGAATAAGATTTTTGGATGTTTGTTTTTATAGAAGCAATGTTGAATAAATTATTATTTATATTTTTGCTTGAAGGCAATTATAAATGCATGTATCGCATAAAATTCGATAATTATTAGTTTATATGCAAGTATATATATATATGTACTTATGCAATTAATCGCGTTATATATATATATATATATATATATATATATATATATATATATATATATTATGATAATGGTAAACATCATAATAAATTTGCTCTACGAACGTATTGGGCACTTTATATTTGTTATATCGCTGTTTATCATTGTGAATCTTACATCAACTAACCATTGTGATCTATTTCACCGGTAAGTCACTTTTTTCCCCAAATACTATATATATACATGTGTGTGTGTTTTTTTGTGTATGTGTCTGTGTGTGTGTTGGTTCACATAGATATAATACATTTATTATTAGTTTATATATATATATATATATATATATATATTATATATATATATATAATTTAATATACCAAGCGTGTTGGTAGATCCTTGCGGAGAGAAAAAAACCAGCAGAAAGTTTGATTGTAAAAATATACTACCAAAGATCAACCAGGAAGAAAAAACATTTTGAAAAAAAGAAAGGACCAAGATATTCGTACCAACAAAAGAAAATCTATTGGTACAGTATTTGGCCAAAAGAAAAAAACAATTTATATGTATATATATGTATATAAGATATATATATATATTCATATAACCGCTAGGAGAAAGCTAATAAGTAAAAAGTGCTCGATACCTAAGTAGAGCCAATAATAAAGATAATCTAATGAGTCAGACGAACCTACTATTAGTTTTGCATAAAGCTTTATGCGAAACTAATAGTAGGTTCGGCTGACTCATTAGATTATCTATATATATATATATATATATATATATATGTGTGTATGTGTGTGTGTGTGTGTGTGTGTGTTGTCATATGGGCTCAGTATAAGATCCAGTGGATCTCTTAATACCTGAGGCAATAATAGTGTCATTTTCTTAATAAAGAATGAAAAATACAACAAAAAGCAACTAATTGAATTTATGTGTACTATTATATGTCATTGTATAAATCCGAATCCTGAAAAGAAAAATGCAAAACAGAGATCACATGATCCATTAGATTTTCGCCCTGTCGGCTGGGGCGTTAGAATGCACCGACTGCACCTCTGCAGAGGGGTAAGACTCACCTATTGGCCGTGGATGGCTATCCGTGATGCTTAAGGATAGAGCCCGGGTGGATGAGCAGTTCATGACCTGCAATACTCCACTTTGGCCCTATCTTGGGCTAGACGAGCGGTCGGAGAGGCCCCTTCTGATCAATCGGCTGGTCACGTCAAGCCCTAGCACCTATATGATTTTCCCAACCCTATTGCCCTCATGGCAAGCCCCAACCCCTTTTTATCATATGGGTGCTAGAAGGCGGTGGCTGCGGGTCTACATGTCCTGGGAATGACGCTAAACTCTATCTGATGGTGAGGTTCCAGTTCTGGAGGTTTGGGGAATGTGGAGCACACCTTCATCACCATTGCTCCCTGGTCCACTCTGACCGGAGTGGTAGTACCTGTTAGGGTCCCATCTATGGGTTAAATAGAAAAATGTATTTAAAAAAAATTGTATTATCCATTAAGAATTGATTTATTTCAAAACTTTATCGGCATTAAATCACCCACTGAGGTTGATATGCCGTAAAACAAAACAAACCAAAAACCATTAGATTTCTCTGATACGCAATCATCACGAATCAAATCTTCATTATTTTTGCTCAAAAAGCAAGATCTGCGGATAGTGAGTATATATATATATATATATATATATATATATATATATATATATATAATCCAAAAGTCCAGAGAAGAGATCTTCCTTACGACACAAGAGTTTTATTTAAAAAACCTGTCGCATTTGAGAGCTCAATGTGTGCTCTTAATGTTAGAGTCACAGAGCAAATATATAAGTAAAGAAATAACAAAAGACTTATAGATTTAGCTTTATAGTCTATTTCAGGGAACTTAGACAAATTGCCTAATTCTCCCGACTCATCAGATGCGAATCTGATATGTAACACCATTCGCATCTGATGAGTCGGGAGAATTAGACAATTTGTCTAAGCTCCCTGAAATAGACTATAAGCTAAATCTCTAAGTCTTTTGTTATTTCTTTACTTATATATATATATATATATATATATATATATATATATATATATATGTAAGAAAGTTTTATAGAAAAACAACAAGATGTTAAACATTTTAGCTAAAATGTTTAACATGTTGTTTTTCTATAAAACTTTCTTACATATTGTCGGATTCAATATCCATTTTTACCTTCAATATATATATATATATATATATATATATATATATATATATATATATACATGGTCGTTAATTGTTTTATTTTCGTTGTTTTCTCCGGACATACATACACCAGCTGCCCTTTATATATGTATAGAGGTGCGTGGTCTAATGGTTAGAGTCTTAGGAAATGGACACGTCGACTTGAGTTAAATTCCTGGACGAAGCTGTTTGTATTTCACATGGCACTGATGACCTGGAATCAAATTCTCCCTCCAGCTATGGATAAATAGCAGGACAGACTGTGCTCTTTAATCTTGGCTAGGTGACCAGTCTAGGAGAAGGATAACTCTGAATTCAAACTTGCTAAACTCCGCTTAAGAAATTGACCTCGTGTGACACCCTCCTCGGGCGGAAGGGTTTGGTAAAATATATATTATATATATATATATAATATATATATATATAAGATTTTTGGATGTTTGTTTTTATAGAAGCAATGTTGATTTTTGCTTGAAGGCAATTATAAATGCATGTATCGCATAAAATTCGATAATTATAGAAAATAATCTTGAAAAGTAAATATGGCTCGCTATGCAGAACACCGTACAGACTGTTTCGACTTTATTAAGTCTTCAGCGATGTATACTAACGACTCCCCTCCGACAGGAATCGAAAACTTCACAGGCATAGTCAGAGACCATATCCGTTCGGCCGCCGGTACATAGCGAACAATCCCTGCGAAATTAACCTTGTCAATGATACTATTACACGCCCCTGCCATAGTAGGCAAGTGGACGTTTATTTAGTAAACAAACCCGGCGTAAGCTCTTCGGCGAAGTGAATAAGATTTTTGGATGTTTGTTTTATAGAAGCAATGTTGAATAAATTATTATTTATATTTTTGCTTGAAGGCAATTATAAATGCATGTATCGCATAAAATTCGATAATTATAGAAAATACTCTTGACAAGTAAATCCCGCAAAGGATGGCTCGCTATGCGATACATGCATTTATAATTGCCTTCAAGCAAAAATATAAATAATAATATATATATATATAATTGATAATTGAATCATATTATCACGACCCGACAACTGGGAAGTCGTTGTCCTGGGGGTGACCTTGCCTCTGTTATCCTGCAATGGGATACACGACAATACAGGTTAGGCTGTGCAGTTTGAATTAATGTTACCATTGGCTAGATGATTTGGCATTCTCCGTTTGTGGCATGGGCTGGTGGCCCAGTGTGTTGAGTCCCCGCTCTTCACGCTGTGGTCCGCTGGTTCAATCTCTAGTGGAGGAGATTGTGGTATGCACTGTTGATGAGACCAAAGGAGGTCGGAACAGCTGTCCAGTGCTCCGGATGTCGCAAATGGTGTTTGCCGAGTTGTCTGGTCGTGGTAATATGATTCCCTTATCAATTATATATATATATATATATATATGTGTGTGTGTGTGTGTGTGTGTGTCTGTGTCTGTGTCTGTGTGTGTGCGGAGAGAGAGAGAGAGAGAGAGAAGATTAAAGAAATTTTTCACCGGTGGTGTAAAAAGTGGCATATAAATCCTCTACTATTTCTCTGAATGTTTGAGATGAGGCTTGAAGATTAGTATTATCTGTGTTATTCGGAATATTGTCTCCATCTTCATTGTTATTTGTACAACGTTTCCGAGTCCGAGAAGGTTCCTGAGTCCGACAAGAAATACCTGAAGAAGGCCGGAGGGCATATCGGCCGAAACGTTGTACAAATAACAATGAGATTGGGACAATAGTCCGAATAACACAGATAATACAAATCCTCTACTGTCGAAAAACGAAAATTTGTTAAACATTGTATTGAATGTTCAGTAAATTTCCCCGCTCAGAGACATATCAAGAAAAAAAACAAAAAACAATTTACATTTTGGCAACGATGTTCTCACAGGAATTGTCAATATGATGTTAAAAGAAACATCTGCCGTGCTACATTGTTGGTGGAGCCTAGAATATGCCGATTGTGTCCCCTGAAGCAAAGTCACACCCACTTGCAAATATTTCAGCATATGACACAAAACTGCACCTGGCTAAAGGCAACAGTATATGGTTTTAGAGGCTCTATGTCTCGTTTGACAAAAAAAAAAAATTCTATCATATATATATATATATATATATATATATATATATATATATATGCATATATATATATATATATATATATATATATATATATATGTGTGTGTGTGTGTGTGTGTGTGTGTGTGAACAAAAGGAAGTAAATCCGACGGTATGTAATATATCAAGAAAAATGAAAAAACACAGGTTTAAATGGGTTAAGTGGTGAGTTTATTGGCCGACGCTGCAGTGTTTCGATCTATTAATTAGATCATCTTCAGGGCATAAGATAAGAAATTATTTATCACAGAATAATGAGAAAAGCGAGTGGTAATCCTTGTCATTCAGTCTGTTTAAAAAAATGTCTGAAGTTTGAAAAAAGGAGACGGTTTTGAAATATGACATCAAATATTCTATTTTATGGTGTGAGTATGTAGCGCTGTTAGTGTGTGTATTGAAAGGAAACATTGTGCATTTTTAGGTATGTGGTTGTGTGTGTGTAAAAGGAATGACTTACCGGTTAAAAAATTTTGGGTCGGTCTCAATATTTTTTTGGTATAAGTGTTACTCGCATAAGTAAGCGTTATAACAAATATACAATGCTCAATACGTAAGTAGAGCGGATTTATTATAACCTACTCGAGTTTCACCATAAGAATCTTCAGGGTTAAATCCACTGAATTAATCAAGATATTGAATTAATTACAGCTAACTGCGGGAGTTTATGTTGCTATTATCATGTTGTAATTATATATATATATATATATATATATATATATATATATATGTGTGTGTGTGTGTGTGTGTGTGTCTCTCTCTCTCTCTCTCTCTCTCTCTCTTCTCTCTCTCGTCTCTCTCTGTATGTCTGTGTGTGTGTGCGTGTGTATGTGTGTGTGTGTGTGTGTGTGTGTGTTGCGTGTTGTGTTGCGGCAGGCTCTCCGTAGCGAATCTTTATGTCTGAAGCCACCCTGTAGCACTATGAAGTCAAGAGGTCCAGAAGAAACCGGTGGCACAAAGCACCGGCACGTCAACATCTTCATGGGCAGCCTCCACATGCAACATCTGTGGTTGGGAGTATTTTACTTTACAGTCACAGGAGGTGCTGTAACTTAAAGGGCCAAAAAACTACATTATAATCTTTCGAGGCTGAAATGCCAATGAATTTATGTAGGGGCGGGTTAGCTCAGTCGGTAGAGCGTTCGGCTAGAAACCACAGGTTCCTAGTTCGATACCCGCCCTCGCCAACTCAGCGTATGAGTAGCACAGGATATGTGCAGTAAAGTAAGGAGCTGATGGTAGGTGTGGCGCTCCAACCTCAGACGCTAAAATAATCTCCTTGGTCAAGCGCTAGTGAAAACGGAATAGACTCCCTCGCTGCATGGCTGATACCGACGACTTTACTTATATATATATATATATATATATATATATATATATATATATATATATATATATTATATTTATTTTGTTTGTGTGTGTGTGTATGTGCATGTGTGTGTGATGCGGACAGGGGTCACAATTGACCGCGCTGTCGAATTCTGGGCTGGGTTAATAAAGCTTGGTTAATAATGTTTTATAAGAAAAACAACAAAGACTTGTTGAGTAAGTTATTTAAACAAGAAATGACCAGCCCGAAGAAATAAAGGAGAACAAACCCGAGAAAGCAGCCCAACGGCAAAGCCCTGAAGAGAAATAAGCCTAACAAGAGAAAATGGCCGACAATGCAGACGAAGTATACAGGCGAAAGTGAGAATCCTTATTCCATCTCTTTTCTGTCTGTTTGTCTGGCTGGCTGTCTCTGCCCCCCCCCTCTCTCTCTCTCTCTCTTCTCTCTCTCTCTCTCTCTCTCTCTCTCTCTCTCTCGTTTATATACTGGATGTGTTATATATATTTACCAACCCCTCCGCACGAGCAGGATGAGACACAAGGTCAATTTCTTAAACGGAGTTTAACAGATTTGAATTCAGAGTTTTCCTTCTCCTAGACCGGTTGCCTAACCAAGGTTAAAGAGCCCAGTCTGCCCTACTATTTACCCATAGCTGGAGGGAGAGTAGGATTCATACCTTTCCCAATGATATTAGCGCTAAATGAAATGCAATTACCACGTCCAGGATTTGAACTCAGGGCGACGAGTCCATTTCCCATGACTTTAACCATTACACCACGGGCTTCCTACTGGATGTGTTTATAAGAGGTATACAACACTGTCACAATGTACTAGTCTGAATAGACTATGAATAGTGTACATATTTCGAACATGAAAAGTGTACCTATTTCGAACATGAATAGTGTGTCATTTCGAACATAAATAGGTACATATTTCGAACATAATATTCTAATATTGTCACCTGGTTGTATTAATTACTATTACTGTCGGACTAATAACTCCTTACAACAACTGATGTTTACACAGTAGCATTGACTCTGGGTTCATGCATGGTTTCGGGGCCGAAACACCATTACCACTAACCCAGAGCGCCCGAGCGGCATCTCACCACCATACCACTGACTTCGTTGATTTTTTTGTCACACTGTGAAATTGCCAAATCCACGCTGATGCATTTAGAATCTTAACTTGGATCTTTTTGGCTGAGTTGGTAACAAATCCTCGGTATCCGACTTAGATAGAAGCGATCCGTTATCCATAACACTACACAAAGTATTTTAGTGTATATAATAAATGAAAACATGTCCGATAAATATAAGAATTGTTTTTATTGGGTGTTTTTAAATCTATTATTTTATCTATTAAATGCCAATTCCGCCCTGTCGGCTGGAGCGTTAAAATGCACCGACTGCACCTCTGCAGATGAGTAATGCTCCCCCAATGGGGCCACCTGTTGGCCGTGGGTGGCGACCCGTGATGCTTAAGGATAGAATCCAGGTGGATGAGCAGTTCATGACTTGCAATACTCCACTTTGGCCCTATCTTGGGCTTAACGGGCGGTCGGAGAGGCGCCCTCCGATCAATCGGCTGGTCACGTCAAGCCCTAGCACCTATATGATTTTCCCAACTCTATTGCCCTTATGGCAATCCCAAACCCCTTTTTATCATATGGGTGCTAGAAGGCAGTGGCTGAGGGTCTACATGTCCTGGGAATGACGTTATACTCTATATGATGGTAAGGTTCCAGTTTTGGAGGTTTGGAGAATGTGGAGCACCCCTTCATCACCATTGCTCCCTGGTCCACTTTGACCCGAAGTGGTAGTACCTGTTAGGGTCCCATCTATGGGTTAAATAGAAAAACATGTTGATAAACAAAATTGTGTTATGCATTAGGAATTAATTTATTTCATAACTTTGTCGGCATTAAATGACCCACTGAGGTTGATATGCCGTAAAACAAACCAAACCAAACCAAATATATGCCAATTACAATTTATCATCATAATCTTATTTTTTTTAAAGATTATTGTTTAGATGTTGTTTCGAAAAACGTAAACATATTGATATTTAAATAAATTGTTTGGCTCAATATCTTTATTTTTGGTCATTGTGTTTCTCCAGTAATTAAAAATGATTTTGTGTGATTCATTTTCCTACAAAAGAATAAAATACGATCCACCTAAAATATTCACAATCATATTATTCATCATCATCATGTCGCGCTTTCAGCACGGATATCCATGACAATCTCTCTCCACCCGTCCCTATCGCTCATCATTCTCGGGAGGTCCTCTATGCAGCATCCTGCATCCGCACAGAGCTGATCAACGTACTTTTTTGCTGGTCGGCCCACACTGGCTTGTCCATGTGCTGGCTTTTCCAGCA
The DNA here is from genome assembly GCA_023376005.1 of Doryteuthis pealeii. Taxonomy (NCBI): domain Eukaryota; kingdom Metazoa; phylum Mollusca; class Cephalopoda; order Myopsida; family Loliginidae; genus Doryteuthis; species Doryteuthis pealeii. The sequence continues at coordinate 83,074,613 of CM042167.1, forward strand.
GTGTCCCGCGTGTCTTGTCCGTCTTACTCGAATGGTTTGTGTGATATGTGGTAGGTGGCCGTATAGCTGTTTTCTCGTAGGGTGTTGTTTCCATGTCTTGTTCAGGATCACCCGCAGCATTCTTGTGCAGCTCCCATCTAGTTTATTCTCTAGTCGCTTCGTTAGGGTCCAGGTGGTGCAGCCATACAGCAGTACTGACACGACAACGGCCTGGAAGAACTGTCTCTTTAACTTGTCTGTGAGATTGGATTTCCATATGACGGATGATTTATTTATAGCGGCCCATGCTTTTCCTATGCGTGCATTAACGTCGTTTTCTGTGGAGGAGATGTTACTGCCTAAGTATCTAAATTGTTCTACAGAGTTTAGGAGTTTGCCATCGATGGTTGAGATGTCCATGCAAAGAATCTCGAGGCAACCCTACTATTTGTAGACTTCTCCAAAGCATTTGACTCTATACACAGAGGGAAAATGGGGCAAATATTGCTAGCAAATGGCATACCCAAGGAAACACACTCATAAAAATGATGTAATATTAACTGATAAACATATGATCAACGTTCCATATATTTTTTAATAGAAAACTGAATCTCTTCATTTGTGTCAATAACATTGTGAGCACAAGGTAAATATTAAATTAAATTAAATTATTCCAGAGGATTTTCATATATTGATAAAATGAAAAATTTTGAAACAACTACACAACCGCCCTGTCGGCTGGGGCGTTAGAATGCACCGACTGCACCTCTGCAGAGGGGTAAGACTCCCCCAATGGGGCCACCTGTTGGCCGTGGGTGGCGACCCGTGATGCTTAAAGATAGAACCCAGGTGGATGAGCAGATCATGACATGCAATACTCCACTTTGGCCCTATCTTGGGCTAGACTCGCGGTCGGAGAGGCCCCCTCCGATCAATCGTCTGGTCACATCAAACCCTAGCACCTATATGATTGCCTTTATGGCAAGCCCCACCCCTTTTATCATATGGGTGCTAGAAGGCGGTGGCTACGGGTCTACATGTCCTGGGAATGACGTTAAACTCTATCTGATGGTGAGGTTCCAGTTTTGGAGGTTTGGGGAATGTGGAGCACCCCTTCATCACCATTGCTCCCTGGTCCACTCTGACCCGGAGTGGTAGTGCCTTTTCGGGTCCCATGTATGGGTTAAATAGAAAAATGTATTTATAAAAAAATTGTATTATCCATTAAGAATTGATTTATTTCAAAACTTTATCGGCATTAAATGACCCACTGAGGTTGATATGCCGTAAAACAAAACAAACCAAACAACTACACAAATATGTAAATACTAGACAAAACATGACCCTTTGGGTCACCCATTGATCTCTCGATAGATGATTGGGATTAGGGAATAGAGAGTTTGCAAAGTGAATTAATTTTAAAATGAAATACAGTCGGAGATAATCACTATACCACAAGTGGCTCCATAATTTATTCATGTACAGTTACTACAAAAAATAAAAGGTGGAGCCAACCACCTTTCCCAAGGGAATTTAGAAAACATTTGAAAGGTTTTTTTTCTAACTTTCTTTGAAACAACGAGGAAAGCATATTTTTTATAATCGTTGAAAGTGATAAGAGAAACATAGTTGAGAAATATTATTTTGTTATTCTTAATATTTTCTTATAAAATATTTCCCCTTCTTCTTCTTCTTCTTCTTCTTTGTTTATATTTTTTTCTTTCTTTCTTTCTTCTTCTTTTCTTCTTCTTCTTTTTTGTTTATATTTTTCTTTCTCTTCTTTTTCTTCTTCCTTTTTGTTTATATTTTTCTTTTCTTCTTCTTCTTTTTTATTTTTTCTTTCTTCTTTCTTCTTCTTTGTTTATATTTTTTTTCTTTCTTCTTCTTCTTCTTCTTCTTCTTCTTCTTCTTCTTCTTCTTTCTTCTTTTCTTCTTCTTTCTTTCTTCTTCTTCTTCTTCTTCTTCTTCTTTGTTTATATTTTTCTTTCTTTCTTTCTTTCTTTCTTTCTTCTTCTTCTTCTTCTTCTCTTTGTTTATATTTTTCTTTCTTTCTTTCTTCTTCTTCTTTTTCTTCTTCTTTGTTTATATTTTTCTTTCTTTCTTTCTTTCTTTCTTCTTCTTCTTCTTCTTCTTCTTCTTCTTTGCTTATATTTTTCTTTCTTTCTTCTTCTTCTTCTTCCTTCTTCTTCTTCTTTGTTTATATTTTTCTTTCTTCTTTTCTTCTTCTTCTTCTTCTTCTTCTTCTTCTCTTCTTGTTTATATTTTCTTTCTTTCTTTCTTCTTCTTCTTTTTCTTCTTCTTTGTTTATATTTTTTTCTTTCTTCTTTTCTTTCTTTCTTTCTTTCTTTCTTCTTCTTCTTCTTCTTCTTCTTCTTCTTCTTCTTTGCTTATATTTTTCTTTCTTCTTCTTCTTCTTCTCCTTCTTCTTCTTTGTTTATATTTTTCTTTCTTTCTTCTTCTTCTTCTTCTTCTTTCTTCTTCTTCTTCTTCTTCTTCTTCTTCTTCTTCTTTGTTTATATTTTTCTTTCTTTCTTCTTCTTTGTTTATATTTTCTTTCTTTTTTTTTTTTTTTTTTTTTCTTCTTCTTCTTCTTCTTCTTCTTCTTCTTCTTCTTCTTCTAGAAATGAACACAGGAAAGTAGAATATATACACATTCAGAATCTTTTTAGTTTGCATTCTCTCTCTCTCTCTCTCTCTCTCTCTCTCTCTCTCTCTCTCTCTCTCTCTTTCTTTCTCTCTCCCCTCTCTCCCCTCTCTCTCTCCAAGTAATTACTCGTTAAGTTAAAGTCACGTCTTTCTTTTTCATTTAAACAACGTTGGTCTCTTATCAATTGGATTGTGTCTAAATACAATGTGCAGTCCCAGCATCTTTGTGGCACACAGATGAATTACCAACGACATTATTTTTTTTGAAAAAAAAGCCAAACACTGGCCGTGAGCGGTAAACTTTGCACTGAAGAAAGAAATCAAAATCTAGGTCGTAGCACTCATAGGAATCCAGGTGTGTTATTTTATTCCAAAGTCATGCAAATTGAACGTGAATATTTGATTCACCTGGAATATTTTAGGGGTTATTTTTTACGTATTTCTTGTGTCACTGACTTTTTACGGACCAAAAAAGAGTATTAAACAAGCCATTTTCGGTCTGCAGGATTTGTCCTTTGTTTTTTTTCGTATTGCCGGATATTTTTTTATCTGGCGAAAATTGGCTGATGTATTTGCCATATGTCATAGACCAAGTACTTTCTGTCCTGGTATTTTGGAACCGTACAACAATGGGCTATTCCATTTTCCATTTATATAGGTTGTGTTTATTATTGTTGTTGTTATTATTATAAGTGTTATTATTATCGGTCTTCAACAAAAATAAGACGGGAAGAAATGACCGTAAGCAAAACAGAACGCTGCTAGTCAAAAGTTGAAATTATTCCAAAAAAATGCGCTGTCTGTATTAAAAATAAAATGAATTTTATTTAAAAATAAAATGAATGTTATTTCTAATTTTTAAAAAATCAGAAGCATTATAGAGCCTGATGTAGAAATATTTTAAAAAGTGTATAATTATATAAGAAGTGTATATTAAAATATCAAAATTGTTCGTAATATAATCCAACTGTTAAATAAGTAGCCCATAAGTGTAGGTAAATCCGTGGTGTTTATGGATAAATATCTTCAATATATCATATTCACACTGTCGGATTAAGTTCCATTTTATTTCACACACACACACACACACCCACACACACACACACACACACACACATATATATATATATATATATATATATATATATATATATATATATTAGAAACAAGCGAGTCTAAGTAAAAATCGTAATGCCGTTTTGTTTAGGACAGGTATAATTACCAACACAGGAACATGTATTATACATCAAAATAAAGCTGGTCTTCTGTGGATCTCTACTTCTTCATAGAGTCACCGTTTCTCTTAATAGCAATTTTCGACCTTCGCTTGCGAGTATGTATCCCTCCTCCCTAAATTTATGTTGACTGTTCTTTGAGCCACTTCCCAAATACAGATTTCACTTCTTCGTCACTGTAATAATGTTTTCCTCTCAAACCCTCTTTCACGTGGCCGAAGAGCTGCAAATATTATTCCAGTGACTATTATATATATATATTAGTTATATTCATATATATATATATATATATATATATATATAATATATATATATATATATATATATATATAATATGTTATATATATATGTGCATATACATATTGTTGTCTTCCAATGATGAATAACAAGAGCGGCATATTTTTAGGTAATAAAGAACTATTTGCTCGTAAATTCCTACCATAAAATAAACTAAACCCCCATTTTATGTCCGTGTTTTTGTATTAAATGTTTTATTTTTCTTGCATCCGTTATGTTACAATACAGAATATATTTTATTTATTTATTTTAATATTCATTTCAATGTGCATATTCTAAAAAAAATTATTTTGTGAGAATGTTTAGTTTTAAAGTGGGGGCTCGTTTTACAATTTAGACATAAATTGGATCCTCCTTTTATGACCGTAATTTTGTTTTTTCGTCGACGATGATTAAAATCTGACGTTTTTATTTTAGAGTACCAAAGCCAAAAAAAAAAAAATAACAACAACAAAAAGTAATATTCAGCTTTTTACTCGTAGATTCCTGCCATAAAATTAGGCTTGGGCATTTCATAGTAGGAATTTATGCGTAAAAAGTTGAAGTGTAAAAACGAACCCCCACTTTAAAACTAAGCATTCTCACAAAATAAAAGCTTTTAGAATATACACATTGAAGTGAATATTAAAATAAATAAATAAAATATATTTAGTATTGTAACATAACGGGGTGCAAGAAAAATAAAACATTTATTGCAAAAACACGGACATAAAATGGGGGTTCAGTTTATTTTATGGTAGGAATTTACGAGCAAATAGTCCTTTATTACCTATTTTTACTTAATAGAATACTTCTTCTTCCTCTATGCTTATATACATATATAAATTTGATAGGGATGTGTAAATATTTGTGGCAAAGTGCTTAAAAACGAAAGCACCCTTACAAAAGCACATAATCTCCTATTGAGATATATATTACAAAACCAGATGAGGTGTTAATGAATCGTCACTTTCCTATCATCTAATGCTCCTAATAAAACAGAAACAGCATTTATTAAAACACCTGGCACATTGAATTTCTTCTTTATTTTAAATTTCGTAGCTAATTACATAAGCCCAAAGTGAAATAATTTCTTTTTGATAATGTCATTCTAACACCTTCTTTAGAAATGCCAGATGATTTATGCGGTATATTAGGCGTAGATTTAATCTGATGTCTTCATATTCTTGAAGCGTAGTCACAGTGCCATAACAAGCAACATACGAAAGAATAGTGGGTTGCAGATAGGCATAAGGGGTTGTTTTTTTTTTTCTCGCTCGATCTGTGGGGTCTTTTCAGAGCGGAAGAGTAGGTTGATCTTTTCAATCATCTATAGCGTAGTTACAGCGCAATAAAAGGCTTATATTATATCGGATTGTAGTTGGCCGGTCTACATATGTAGCCCCTCCCCTGCAAAAACAAAAACAACATACGAAATAATCTTATGTCGATATTTTCATAGCGCAGTTACAACGCCATAAAAGGCTTATGTCAAATTGTATTGGCCGGTCAGCTAATGGGCCAGACACAAGCAGCAAACATTCCACATAGGTAGTGCCCCCCCCAAAAAAAAAAAACAACATACGAAAGAATAGTGGGGTTGCAGATAGCATAAGGGGTTGTTTATTTCTCGCTCGATTTGTGGGGTCTTTTCAGAGCGGAAGAGTAGGTTGATCTTTTCAATCATCTATAGCGTAGTTACAGCGCATAAAAGGCTTATATTATATCGGATTGTAGTTGGCCGGTCAGCTAATAGGCCACGCACAAGTAGCAACATTCCCTCTATGTAGCTCCCTTCCCAAAAAAGCAACATACGAAAGAATAGTGGGTTGAAGATATGCATAAGGGGTTGTTTATTTCTCGCTCGATCTGAGAGGTATTTTCAGAGCGGGAGAGTAGGTTGATCTTTTCAATCATGTATAGCATAGTTACAGCGCAATATTATATTGGATTGTAGTTGGCCGGCCAGCTAATAGGTCACTCACAAGCAGCAAAATTCCACATATGCAGCCCCTCCCCTGCAAAAAAAAAAACAACATACGAAATAATCTTATGTCGATATTTTCGTAGCGCAGTTACAACGCCATAGAAGGCTTACGTCAAATTGTAGTTGGCCGGTCAGCTAATGGGCCACAAACAAGCAGCAACATTCCACATAGGTAGTCCCCCCCCCCAAAAAAAAAAAAAAAAAAACAATAACATACGAAAGAATAGTGGGTTGTAGATAGGCACAAATTGTTTATTTCTCGCTCGCGCTGAGAGGTCTTTTCAGAGCGGAAGAGTTGGTTGATCTTTTCAATCATATATAGCGTAGTTACAGCGCAATAAAAGGTTTATGTCGGATTGTAATTGGTCGGTCAGTTAATAGGTCACGCAAAAAAAGCAACATACGAAAGAATCTGATGTCTTGATATTTTCGTAGCGTCAATTTTCCCAGGGACTCATTCAAAGAAAATATGTGCATCCCAGGGCACTAATCAAAAGCTATCAGCATCACTGTATATATTATATATATATATATATATATATATATATATATACACACGCACACACATGCACACATACAAACACCCGCAAACGCACACACACAGATACTGATAGGTACGCGTCCTGCATCCCTGCTGCACAAAAATCTTTTAAAAAAAAGCAGTAAAATCATATCCATGCATCCCAGTGTTTTTCTTTTTTCTTCCCTCACCATTTCAAACTAACTGTAAATACATTTCATTAGTTTCTTAGAAATGAATTACACAGGATATTTTACAAGGTAGCAGTTAGACGGCTTTAGTTGGGAGCCATAAAGGTTGATCTTTTCAATCATGTATAGCATAGTTACAGCGCAATATTATATCGGATTGTAGTTGGCCGGTCAGTTAATAGGTCACGCACAAGCAGCAACATTCCACATATGTAGCCCCTTTCCTAAAAAAAGCAACATACAAAGAAATAGTGGGTTGTAGATAGGCACAAGGAATTGTTTATTTCTCGCAAGTTCTGTGGGGTCTTTTCAGAGTGGAAAAATAGGTTAATCGTTTCTATCATGAATTCAATTTATTACCACTATCACGCAACTTACGGTCAGTTAAAACAACCCATCATAATGAGGCATGAAATGTCGACGTGCGTCTTCTCGCGAGACATACAGCGAAAAGAAGTCAGTCACCTGATTACAACGTGATGTCTTGGCAACAATAGGCTTCATTTTACTGAATCAATTTTTATTACTTTTTATCGTTCTTTGTAATAGATCAATTAATTTTAGGGAATTGGTTCTGTCCTCCATGATTCGGACAGGCGAATTAAAACTTAAAACCATCGAAAAAGAGCGTTAATGGCGGATCACGTCGAAATTGACCAAAACAAATCCCTTTAAATGTATTAAAAATAAACTGCATATGTAATGATATTTTTCTTTTTTTAATGATGGTCATTATGTTACTAATCATCGATTTAGACAGATTGACATTAAATAATGAATCTAATTATTTTTAATTCGCTTTTAAAACTCGTAGAAGCTGATTTTTTGCCAGTCCCTACTGTTTTCTTAGTTCTCTGGCAATATCCAAGTATTTGTTTACTAGGTACCACCAATTTACCCAATGAAATTTACCCCCTCCCATATTTCACACAATGAAACTTGCAGAAAAATTAATATTATCTTGAAAATCTTTTTTTTTTTGCATTCGAAAGAAAAAACATTAAGAAGGAAGAATCGAGACCATCCATTGTTAAGATTGTTAAGATTAGCTAGAATATTCAGAAAAGATCTAGAGACATGGGTAGACTTTCTATCACTCACTTGAAACTGGTGTGAAAAACTCGTTATGTATCATATATATATATATATGTGTATATTATATTTATTATATATTAATGATTTGAAGGCCAATACCAATGCACATAAAAATAAAAACAAAAAGATTTTCTTGTCTATTTTTATGTGCATTGTATTGGCATTCAAAACATTAATATATAATAACATAATTAACAATGCTTCAAGCAAATTACCAATTACTTTTATATATATATATATATATATATATATATATATATATATATATATATATTATATCATAAAGGTACACGGTAATAACCTACTTGAGTTTCACTATAAGTATCTTCAGGGTTAAATCCACTGGATTAATCAAGATATTGATTAATTGCAGTTGATTTCACGTGTGTATTTTTCGCGATAAACGGTTGATTATAGGTCCGCGAATAAATACGCACGTGAAATCGACTGTAATACCTTGATTAATCAAGTGGATTTAACCCTGAAGATCCTTATGGTAAAACTCGAGTAGTTATTACCGAGTACCTTTATGATAATAAATTTGCTCTACTAACATATTGACCACTTTATATTTGTTATATCGCTGTCTTACCATTGTGAAACTTGAATCAACTAACCATTGTGACCATTTTCACAGATAAATTACCTTTTCCACAAATACCATATATATATATATATATATATATATATAATATATATTGTAAGAGATGATTCTACGAAATCCCACAGTACAGCCATAGTGTAAGCTTTTGTAGGTGCAGAAAATATATACCCATACAAGGATTTTTATAAATTCCTAAAAAGAACTCAATGTATATTAATCAATAAATTAAATTATATACAGAGCAATATTTAACAATCAAAGAAATAAAAATTTAACAAAATGTCATCCCGTTATAATTTTATTTCGACCAGAAAGCCAAAAAATGTGTTCTAGACGGGGTTTACAAAAACCCGTCTGATTAGGCTAGAAGTCATTTTATTAGTTTCTGGTTGAAATAAAAAATATATCGTAATGACGGTTTGTTAATTTTTTCTTTCTTCTACACAAGCCATTATACCACGGGCTTCCATGTGTATTTGTGTAGCTAAGATTGTCCCATTACGTATTTAATGAAATAGATCACTAATTAGGACTGAACCTATTCTAGTAGTGACCACACCAAGAGGAGTCCGCCCTGTCGGTGGGGCGTTAGAATGCACTGACTACACATCTAAGACTCCCCCAATGGGACCACCTGTTGGCCGGGGGTGGCAACCCGGGATGCTTAAGGATAGAGCCCAAGTGGTTGATCAGTTCATGACTTGCAATATTCCCCTTTGGCCTTATCTTGGGCTAGACAGGTGGTCGGAGAGGCTCCCTCCGATCAATCGATTGGTCATGTCAAGCCCTAGTACCTATATGATTTTCCCAACCCTATTGCCATTATGGCAAACCACAACCCCTTTTGCATATGGGTGCTAGAAAGCGGTGACTGAGGGTCTACATGTCCTGGGAATGACGTTAAACTCTATCAGATGGTAAGGTTCCAGTTTGGGAGGTTTGGAATGTGGAGCACCCCTTCACCACCATTGCTCCCTGCGTCCACTCTGACCCGGAGTGGTAGTACCTGTTAGGGTCCCATCTATGGTTAAATAGAAAAACATAAGTTGATAAACAAATTGTATTATGCATTAAGAATGAATTTATTTCACAACTTTGTCGGCATCAAATTACCCACTTAGGTTGATATGCCGTAAAACAAAACAAAACAAACCATCCAAGAGTATTTTAACAGGTTTTAATTGATAATTTTTCTACTGGATTGGTTGCCTGACCAAGGTAAAAGAAACCCAGTCTGCCTTGCTATTTACCCATAGCTGGAGGGAGAACAGGTGGATGCATAGGTTTCCCAAGGATATTAGCTCTATGTGAAATGTAGACAGCCTCGTCCAGGATTTGAACTCTACGACTCTAATTATTACACCACGTGTCTCCATGTAAGGATGAAATATTTGCCTATCTACCGACGTGAAAATGCAAAATTGAAAAATTGCTTCAGGAAATACGAATAACATTGTTTATAATATATATATATATATATATATATATATATATATATATTGTTTGAGAACACTTCGAACGTTTGTTATGTTTGTATTTTATTTTTGCTATAAAGTTCAACTTTCTTTCTTGTGTGTTTGTTTATCGGCAACCCACCCATAAACATTAATTGACTTTCAAATTATCCAACATCTAAAAACAGAGAGAAGTAAGTACGACAGCCAGTCAGTGTGTCTTCGAATCTTTCCTTGATGGCAAAATCTCTTCCTTCTCAAAAGAATACTGACTCCAACAAAAAGACAGATTTGTATCAGTTTAACGAATTTGAAATTCGACAATAGAAAGATAGAGAGATTAATCGGTAGATAAAGAGATTAATCCAGTAATATATATATATATATATATATATATATATATATATATATATATATATATATATATAACAAGAAAAATGAAAAAACACAGGTTTAAATGGGTTAAGTGGTGAGTTTATTGGCCGACGCTGCAGTGTTTCGATCTATTAAATAGATCATCTTCAGGGCATATGATAAGAAATTATATATCACAGAATGATTGAGAAAAAGTGAGTGGTAATCCTTCTTATTCAGTCTGTTTAAAAAATTTTCTGAAGTTTGAAAAAAGGAGACGGTTTTGAAATATGACATCAAATATTCTATTTTAAGGTGTGAGTATGTAGCGCTGTTAGTGTGTGTATTGAAGGAAACATTGTGCATTTTTTAGGTATGTGGTAGTGTGTGTGTGTGTATAATTTTTTTTTTCTGTAGCGATAAACGACAGCGGAAGTGAAAACTCAGGTTGTGTGTGTGTGTGTGTGTGTGTGTGTATGTGTGTGTGTGTGTATTGGTAAGAGGTAGGGGAGAGGTGTGTGTGTATATTGGTAAGAGGTAAAGAATGTCATGAAAAGAAATTTCATGTTTTATATTAAGAGAGGAGATGGAAGTTTGGGTATATATATATATATATATATATATATATATTATATCTTTATTATAATGGAAATTGTGTGTTTTTCTGTCTGTAACCGAAACTATATTACTACTCAAGTCACAATTCCCTTAGTTATTATTGTCCCTTTCTCAATGATTTTATTTTAATTTAAACCCCAATAATTAATAAAATTGTTTTACATTATTAATACTGTTAACCATATCTACATACTAACAACATGCAATTATATTTATATACAAAAAAATAGTGGTTTACAATGTGAACGAGAAGGCTAATTTGCATATTGATATTAAAAATTTGATTTTAATAAATATGTGCTTAGTATTATTGATTTCTAACTGTTGGTTTTATTTAATGAATATAAGCAAAGTCTCTTCAATGAATCTTAAATGAAATCCATTAACAAGAAAAAAAATAAGTCATTTTATTCTTTACTTCATCTCTTAACTAAATACTTAACTTAGAAAAAATAACAATGAAAGACGAGAGTGATGGAAGAGTAATAGTATCAATTGTTCTATTTATCGATTATACCTGCCCTCTGTTTCAAATCTTTTTATCTGCATTCTTATTTAGTTTCCTTAGCCTTTCTAATTTGATATAATTTTTTATTACATTAAAACTTAAATACTTGCACCCGGAGGGTGCATATATTTGCTAGTATATATAAATAAATTTATACAAATCCTATTCTGTAAATGAATATATATATATATATATATATATATATATATATATATATATATATATGTCCAACAAAGTAATTTAATTTATAAGTTCAAATGCCGGTGTAGTTCGGTATATGTTGGGCGTACATCCCAGTGGCTCCAAATTAGAAAAAAAACAACATGTCCCCCGACACTTCGCAATGCTATTACTAATAATACATCCTGGCATTCCCAAGCTTATGACTCGGCTATAGCCGAACATTTATATATAAATGCTTGTAGAACCGATTATTTCAGACGACTGCTTCTCCGTCTTGCACAGAGCCAGGTCTATACAGTACTTAACCATCCTCGAAGCTGTTTATATTTCTTTTTTTCGACCTACTCGAAAACATTCTCTATTTACTTGGTGACACTTCTAACCCTGTTTCAACCTAGGGTCATACATAACCCCCCTTTCTTGCCCCTTCTTTTTACTTGTCCCCCTGTGGCTCACCCCCATTCGTTCTTATGAATTTCTTATACAATCTGACTTTTATTCGTCGCCGGTGTATATACTTGAAAAGTACCGGTCGAAAAGGCCTTCGTGTATCCCCCCTTTATTTTATATTTTATTCCATAATAAATATTACCTCCCTAATTACATATGATTCCTCCACTTTTAGTGTTATATAAATTCTCCTGTACCAGAAATATATATATATATATATATATATATATATATAAAGATAAATCTAATGAATCAGACGAACCTACTATTAGTTTCGCTTAATGCTCTTCAGGGCTAAGATCCGAGTCGATTATGATTATTTGCTCTACTTAGGTATCGAGCACTTTTTACTTATTAGCTATTCTCCTAGCGGTTATATGAATATATATATATATATATATATACTATATATATATATACATATAATATACATATAAATTGTTTTTTCTTTTGGCCAAATACTGTACCAATAGATTATTTTTTGTTGTTTACGACTATCTTGGTCTTTTCTTTTTTTCAAAATTTTTTTTCTCCTTGGTTGATGTTTGGTAGTATATTTTTACAATCAAACTATTGCTGTTTTTTTTTCTCACCGCAAGGAATTTACCAACACGCTTGGTATATTAAATTATATATATATATATAATATATATATATTATATATATATATTATATATATATAATATTATATATTCATGCATTTGCGTTATAAAATGGGATGATAGAGGGAATGTAGCACAATATTAAAAATGTATAACATTGCTTGCATTGAAACCTTACTTGCAAAGGTTCAGCTTAGGTGGGCAGGTCACGTTGTCAGAATAAATGAGAACAGGCTTTCAAAGAAGATAATATACGAACAATTACCAAATGCTAAGCGTCCACTCTTACGATATTAATAAAAATTGAAGAACAATTTGAAATGCCTCAATATTAACCTGAGTGTTTGGGAAAATCTAGCATCAAATCGGAAAGAATGGCGTAAAAAATGTTTCGCTAGATTAAAGAGCTTTGAAGAAAATAGACTGAAACACCGAGAGCGGTTCTGTCTAACTTTAAAACATCTGACTCCCGCTTTAGGAAATTCCATTTGTCAGTGTGGCTTCATAGCTCGCAGCAAGGCTGGGCTGCTATCACACTCGAGGAAACGCAAACTGTCTTCTTGATAGCACACACAACATCGGAGGAAACAAATTACTCACTGCTGACCCTCATATATCGTTCACGATAGGAGAGTTCACCATATATATATATATATATATATATATAATATATATATATATATATATATATATATATAATATAGATTTCAATAGTCTGTTTGTAAAAAAAGAACTACGCCACTGCCTACGTTATAATGCTCCCCGAGTATTTCTTATATACAAAATAAATCTTATTTATTAATGATGTCTCTATGAAAATCTCAGTTAGATTTGCCTCAAGACAGTACATGTTATTTGTACGTTTAAAATCCTGCAATGTGTATTATATACTACTAAGAAAAAAAAGTTTACATGGTATATGGTGTTGTTAATTTGCATACTCATTTTAACAAAATGGGTTTAATAAATAATTACTTGGTTTTATTGATCTCTAATATCATTTTTTTTATTCTCGTATTAAAATTATCTTATTTTAAAACATTCTGAAATCTTTTTTCTATGAAAAGAACAAATTTTAAAATAATATGATTGATTTTTTACAAGTTTCAATAACCTATATTTGATAAATCCGGTGTGGGGAGGAGATTCTACAATTGTTTAGGCTTAAATTCTCCAGTTGGTCAGTCAATTATCTAAGAATTCAAATGAAAAACAAGTTCAAATTTATTTGAAAAACGATGAGTTATTATCTCAAAAAAGGAGATCAAATGAGAGTATGGCTCTTGCTGCTAATTTGAAAGGATCATTACTTTAAAAAAATAAAAAATAAATAAAAAAATCAGGAGTGCTTAGCTTGAAGATAACCCTTTTTTTTGTTGGTTACTTAGAGTATAATGATAATTATAAGTTTCTTCAAAATCCAATCTAACAACAGTCGGATCATTGGCAACTAAACTGCTAACCCTACAGATTTTATCTTGTGAGGAACATGGCTAAACAGAAACCAGGAGTGCGTAGCTGAATATTCTCGTATTAAAATCAAACTTATGAAGTATTTTTATATAGAATCAAGTTGAAATATAATTGAAATAAGTGTAATATTTTATATAAGTTCTGTTTTCAGTTTGTTGGTATTTATAATTTATTATCTAGTTCGATACCGGTCCCCGCCAACTCAGCGTATGAGTATCACAGGGATCTGTGCGGTAAAGTAAGGAGCTGATGGTAGGTGTGGCGCTCCACCTCAGATGCTAAAAAAATCTCCTTCGTCTAGCGCTATTGAAAGGAGGATAGACTCCCTCGCTGACTGGCTGATACTGACTTTAGGCCGCCCTGTCGACTTTACTTACTTACTTTTTTTATATTTCATTACAATACAACTTAAATACTTATGCCCAAAGTGCGCATATTCTTGCTAGTATATATAGAAACAAAGATGTATATTTTACATATTGTCACTGATATCGTTGTTTTTTTTGGGGTTTTTTTTTTGTCTCTTCTGTGAATTTTCCCCCAGCTGTGAGGTCACTAAGTGTGTATACAAGATATGGAAGTACTGGCCAATTTAAAATTCTTCACCAAAGAACCATTCTCAAAAGCTGTTATTCATAGAACTTAGATGATCAACTTTAAATAACTACGAAAGTCTAGACATCGGTATTTTCTATAGATAACGAATTCAATTTTAAATTCTATTTTCTCACTGTCTTCAAAAGAAACAGCATAAAATGGAGTGTGTTAAAATTGTTTATAAGATGCTCTTTTTTCCAAAGAAGATACCATAAAAAGATTAAGATAGTCCTAAAATTAAGATATCATAAAAACTTAAGATGCCATAAAAAATAAGATGCTATAAAATTAAGATATCATAAGAAATTAAGATATAAAAATTAAGATATCATAAAAAATTAAGATGTCATAAAAATTAAGATCATATAAAAATTAAGTTGCCATAGAAAATAAAGATATCATAAAAAAATTAAACATAAAAAATTAAGATATCATAAAAGATTTAAGATACCATGAACACTTACGATATCATAAAAAGATTAAAATAGTCCACAAATTAAGATATCATAGAAATTTTGATATCATAAGAATTAAGATGTCATAAAACATTAAGATGCCAGAAAAATTTAAATACCAGAAAAAATTAAGAAACCAGAAAAAATGGGATACCATAAAAGATTTTAGATATAATAAGAAATTAACATTCGATAAAAAATATATGACATAAAAAAATCTAGATCCAATGAAAATATTAAGATACCATAAAAATTTAGCTTATCTGTTATTAGCTTATTTACTGCTACATGAAAAAACGCAAGCTAAATATCTTATGAATATGCTAATTTCACTATTTCCGTAAGGGGTACACTGAACATTATAATTTGAATAATTTGATGTAGGTTAATAAAGGTGTAATTCATGGAACTAAAATGTTCAGCTATTAAAGTAAAATGTGTCTTATTTTCTATTATAATGTGTTTTGTCTTATCTGTTATGAGCTTATTTACTGCTACATAATAAAACGCAAGCTAAATATCTTATGAATATGCTAATTTCTTTATTTCGTTAAGGGGTACACTGAACTTTATAATATGAATAATTTAATCTAGATTATCTTAATTTTAATTCAAGGAAGTAGACTGTTCAGCTATTAAAGTAAAATATGTCTTATTTTCTATTAGTTTATTTAAGATTCCATATCTGACGGCATATGAGACGCCCTTTATTTTTGACAGGCCTTGTATGAATAAATAAATAAATAAACGGTTTTAAACTAGACATACTACATGACTTCAATAAAGGTCTCAGCCAGGAGATACAGTTTAGTGTCATGCCTAGGACAGTACTTTTTGAACGGATGGGCTCTTACGCCTCTGCATGGAGATAAAGCCAGCGTATTGTAAGCCCCCGCTGAGTCAGATTCCCAATAGAAAGATGATTATCTCCGGAGATGCTAAATGAAATTTCAGAGGAAGCCATTACAAGGAGGTTAGCTACAAGAGGTCGATTTAGGACTCTTATTGATGCAGAGCGTGACGCAGAAGGAAAATCAGATCCAGAGAATTCAAAGATACACGACACTTATTCAACATAGAAAAGGCAGTAATTTAAGAGGTTATAGATGAAAATAATACCTTTCTTGAAGAAGATGTATTGCTTCCTTCATGTAGGGCTCTGAATATTGTTGCGAGTTTGACAATGATTTTGTGTTAGAGGATAAATTTAATAATTGCTATCAGAAACGGTAGATCCTGCTGTCGAACCAAAGCGAACCACTATAATAACTGTTCTTATTTCATATATATATATATATATATATATATTATATATATATATATATATATATAAGACTGCGCTACAAGTGATGTTCCTATGGTTGAATGTCTGATGTAGTGTGACTGTGTGGGTTTGGATGTATGTAAAAAAGAATCTGTCTTCTAAGAGTAAATCTATGACCAAAAATCATTTCTTTACTCTGTTACATTCATATCACATATTGAAAGAAATACCTTGCAAACCCGTATATATATATATATATATATATATATATATATATATATATAATATATAGTTTCAACGAGAGAAAAACTAATTATAATGAGGGTTTGTTAAGTTTTTCTTTCTTTGAAAGTTAAATATTGCTCTGTATATAATAGTTTATTGGTTATTATACATTTAGCTCTCTTAGGGATTTACAAAAAAATCCTTGTATAAATATGTATGTTTGTACCTACACGAGCATACAGTATGGTTATACCGTGAGGTTTCGATGATCCCAAATAGATGTGGGTTTGGATGTATGTAAAAAGAATCTGTCTTCTAAGTGTTGATTAACTGGCCGTCATCCTTGGTTCCAGTTGTAAAAGAACTTAAAGTAAACAAGTGAGTAAACCAATAAGTCCTTGTGGGATAGTGTCCTTTAGGTCCGACGTCCGAGTGTGAATGAGCTAAGATTAGAATCAGGCCTCTATGAATACACCAACAGCAGCAGCAGCACTGCCAGTGATTGGATAATAGGAATCTTTCTCAGGTCACGTGATAGTCAACGAGTCTATAAGTAGAAGTGACTACTTGTCCCATGCCTTATATACATAAATATACAGAAGAAGGAAGCGCGTGGTGTAATGGTTAAAGTCATAGGAAATGGACTCGTCAACCTGAGTTCAAATCCTGGACATGCTAATTGCATTTCACTTAGCGCTAATACCCTTGGGAAAGGTATGAATTCTACTCTCCCTCCAGCTATGGGAAAATAGTAGGGCAGATTGGGCTCTTTAACATTGGTTAGGCAACCAGTCTAGGAGAAGGAAAACTGAATTCAAACCTGTTAAACTCCGCTTAAGAAATTGACCTTGTGTCACATCCTGCTCGTGCGGAGGAGTTGGTAAATATATATATATATATATATATATATATATATATATATATATATACAGAAATATTCCAACACTAAGAGGTAAATCTATGACCAAAAATCATTTCTTTACTCTGTTACATTCATATCACATATTGAAAGGAATACCTTGCAAACCCGTACATAGGTCGATATTTAAAATTCATTCGCAAATAAACCGATAATAAAAACCTAAAAACCCGTGTCGTTTTTTTTTTTAAATATTTATGGTTTTTTTTAAATATTTTATTGAAATTAATGTTTAATTTTAAAGGTCAGGAATACAATCTCAGTTGGAAAGGGCAATGAATTTACGACCTAAAAGTTTTGAAGAGACTCTAATTTACGTTGAATTTAATTGGAGTCAAAATAGTTTGCCATTTAAATAGAAAATCAATCAGGAAAGAGTATATAACGGTAAAATACGGGTCATTTGGTAGTTGTTGGGTTAGTGAATAGATGTTAGCGGAAATAAGGAAATTTAAATATTTTGAAAGTGTTGACATTTTAATTGAATGGCGACAGTCCTTTCAGATCATCTTATTCTACAATCGGAAAATTATGAATTAGTACGCTTAGAGGATGTTCACCTTGATTTCTCATATAGCAGTAAATAAACTAATAGAAAATAAGACACATTTTAATTTAATAGCTGAACATTCTAGTTCCTTAAATTAAAATTAAGATACTCTAGATTAAATTATTCAAATTATAAAGTTCAGTGCACCCCTTGCGGAAATAATGAAATTAGCATATTCATAAGATATTTACCTTGCGTTTTTTTTCATGTAGCAGTAAATAAGCTAATAACAGATTATACAAAACACATTATAATAGAAAATAAGACACATGTTCCATGAATTACACCTTTAATAACCTATATCAAATTATTTAAGTTATAATGTTCAATGTACCCTTTACGGAAATAATGAAATTATCACATTTATAAGATATTTATCATGCGTTTTTTATGTAGCAGTAAATAAGCTAATAACAGATAAGACAAAACACATTATAATAGAAAATAAGACACATTTTACTTTAATAGCTGAACATTCTAGTTCCATGAATTACACCTTTAATAACCTACATGAAATTATTCAAATTATAATGTTCAGTGAACCCCTTACGGAAATAATGAAATTAGCACATTTATAAGATATTTATCATGCGTGTTTTTATGTAGCAGTAAATAAGCTAATAACAGATAAGACAAAACACATTATAATAGAAAATAAGACACATTTTACTTTAATAGCTGAACATTTTAGTTCCATGAATTACACCTTTAATAACCTACATGAAATTATTCAAATTATAATGTTCAGTGAACCCCTTACGGAAATAATGAAATTAGCACATTTATAAGATATTTATCATGCGTTTTTTATGTAGCAGTAAATAAGCTAATAACAGATAAGACAAAATGCATTTTTTTTAATAGCTGAACATTCTATTCCCTTGAATTACACCTTGAATAACCGAGATTAAATTATTAAAATTATAAAGTTCAGTGCACCCTTGCGGAAATAATGAAATAAGCACATTTATAAGATATTAACCTTGTTTTTTTATGTAGCAGTAAATAAGCTATTAACAGATAAGACAAAACACATTTTCTTTAATAGCTGAACATTCTAGTTCCTTGAATTACACCTTTAATAACCTACATCAAATTATTTAAATTATAATGTTCAATATACCCCTTACGGAAATAATGAAATAAGTACATTTATAAGATATTTATCATGAGTTTTTTATGTAGCAGTAAATAAGCTCATAACAGATAAGCTAAATTTTTATGGTATCTTAATATTTTCATTGTAAATAATTAAATAAGCACATTTATAAGATATTAACCTTGTGTTTTTATGTAGCAGTAAATAAGCTATTAACAGATAAGACAAAACACATTTTCTTTAATAGCTGAACAATCTAGTTTTTTTTTAAAAGTAAGTCTGAAATAACCTAGATCAAATTATTTAAATCCTATATTGGAATGTACATGTATACTCTCCTTGAAAAAATAATTAAATTAGCACACAAAGAAAATCATGTCCAGAGAATACAAAGATACACGACACTTATTTAACATTACAAAATATTCACCTTGTGGCTTTATGTAGCGGTAAATAAGCAAATAAGAGATAAGATTATTTGTTTTACGGCATTAACAATCGTTTCGGGTCATTTAATGCCGAATAAAGTCATTTTTATAATCGGTTTACTTACAGTACCCATCTAAGTATTGAACCGGTTCATCGCTGCATAACTTCGGTTTCCAAGCGAGAACCGGCCCTTTCAACGTGACTTGATCGTAAGAACTAAGGAAGGGAGTATCAGATTGACATAGAAAGATGGATAGACATATATAAAGAAAGAAGTGATCAGACATAGATAAATAGATATATAGAAAGAATGAAGGCGCGTGGTGTAGTGGTTAGAGTCGTATGAAATGGACTCGTCGAACCGAGTTCAATTCCTGGACGAATCTGATTGCATTTTCACATGGCGCTAATATCCTTTTGAAAGGTATGAATCCAATTCCTCCTTCAACTATGGGTAAATAGCAGGGCAGACTGGACCCTTTAACCATGGCTTGGTAACCAGTCTAGGAGAAGCAAAACACCGAATTCAAGCCTGTTAAATTGAACTTGTGCGGAGTGGTTGGTATATATATATATAATATAATAAAATAAATATATAAAGGTTTTACATATCTATTTATTAGGTGACAAAGGAACATTCATGACCATATTGGTTTTATGCGATGCAATCATCAGGTGAAGATGTTTCAAATGCAAGGAAAATCGAAAGAAAGAAACAAACAAACAAAGATAGATAAAAATAAAAAAAACACTAGTTTCATTAACGAATGATGTTTAAGAAGCCTACACTGCTGTGTAAGGCTTATTAAACAAGAATTTTTTCCTTAAACCAACGAAAGCCCTGATGAATGTTTGTTAAAACAGACCGAAACACAGCGATGTAGGCTTATTAAACATTACTCGTTAATGAAACTTGTGTTTTTTCAATTTTTACAATATTACATATTGTCGGATTTATTTTCACTTTTTCTTCATATAGATAGATAGATAGATAGATAGTAATGAGCATAGTGTCACTCAACTAGTTAGGGAGATATGAACAGGCTGAGACAGATGATAAATGATACCGACAATGTTCAGAGGTCTTTAGGAATGAGGCAATACAATTACATCAACAAAGCTATTATTGTTATCTCGGAGGTTTCAAACTATTGCGTTACTTTGTTGAATATGTGTCGTGTATCTTTGTATTCTCTGTATATGATTTTCCTTCTGCGTCACGTTCTGCATCAATAAGAGTCCTAAATCGACCTCTTGCAGCTAACCTCCATGTAATGGCTTCCTCTGAAATTTCATTTAGCCTTTTCGTGGATAATCATCTTTCTATTGGGAATCTGACTCAGCGGGGGCTTACAATACGCTTCCTTTATCTCCTTGCAGAGGCGAAATACCCCATCCGTTCAAAAAGTACTGTCCTAGGCATGACGCTAAACTGTATCCCCCGGGGAAGACCTTTATTGAAGTCATGGTGTATGTGTAGTTTAAAACCGTTCATTTATTTATTGATTGATTCATACAATGCCTGTTGAAAATAAAGGTCGTCTTATATGACGTCAGATATGGAATCCTAATTCTTTTATGGTATCTTGGTTTTTTATCACGATACATTTATTTTTTATGTGAGCTTAATTTTATGGTATCTTAATATTTTCATTGTATCTTGATTTTTTATGTCATATATTTTTCATGGTATGTTAATTTGTTATGCTATCTAAATTCTTTTATGGTACCTTATTTTTTATGGGTTCTTAATTTTTTCTGGTATCTAAATTTTTCTGGCATCTTCATGTTTTATGACATCTTAATTCTTATGATATCTTAATCTCTACGATATCTTAATTTTTATGATATCTTGATTTTTAGGCTTAAATCTTAATCTTTTTATATTAGGAATAGAATATCAGAAACTCGGTTTTAAATTGTTAAGTTTCGTTTTATTCAACGAAACTTAGCAATTCAAAACCGGGTTTCTGACATTCTATTCATAATGCTTCACACCAAAGCACCAATATATATACTATAAATAAACACATACACACACACTCACACACATACACACACACACACACACACACACACATATATATATATAATATATATATTATTATATAATATATATATATATATATATATATATGTAAAATACGGTGAGGAAATTAATCCGACAATATGAGAAGAAAATATTTAAAAAATATAACAAACACAGGATGTTATTATCAGGGAAACAATTTTTTGTGTCAATACTTAAGCATTTCGGTATATTGTACCATCTTCAGGACACTGTTAAGTAATATTTATGTGAGAGACATAAACATTACTTAACAGTGTCCTGAAGATGGTACAATATACCGAAATGCTTAAGTATTGCCACAAAAAAATGTTTCCCTGATCATAACATCCTGTGTTTGTTATATTTTTCAAATATTTTCTTCTCATATATATATATATATATATATATATATATATATTTATATATATATATATATAGATATACTTTCAAAGAAAGAAAAAATTAACAAACTCTCATTTGGCTATTATAAATTTATTTCAACCATTATTTATAAAAGCCAAATGACGGTTTGTTAAGATTTTCTTTCATTCAAAGTATAAATATTTCTCTGTGTATAATTAATTTATTAGTCATTAATTATCATTAATTATCACTGAATGAGAAAATCAAACTCACGTTCCCTTCTGTCCCATGAATGTATGGCTCAAAGAAACACCTACTAAAGTTATTTAACAAGCTTAGATTATATGTGCTACAAGTGAGGTTGTTTGTTTGTTTGTATGAACCTACATCATTTAATACCGACAATGTATTGAAATGAATTCATTCTTGATGTGTACTCAATATAAAAAAGTTTTATAATAATAATAATAATAATAATAATAATAATAATAATAATAATAATAATAATAATAATAATAATAATATTAAAGACGTTGTGGTAATAGAGATGAGACTGTAAACCATGTACTCTGCGAATGTAGCAAACTAGCACAACGAGAATACAGAACTAGACACGACTGGGTTGAGAAGGTGATACACTGGGAATTATGCAAAAAATGTAATTTTGACCACACAGCAAAATGGTATATGCATAAACCAGAATCTGATCTTGAGAATGAAACACATAAAATTCTCTGGGACTTTGAAATAAAAACGGATCACCTTATCCCAGCAAGAAGACCAGACCTAGTGTTGATAAACAAAAAGGAAAGAACTTGTCAACTGGTGGATTTTGCAGTGCCAGCAGATCACAGGGTGAAGTTAAAGGAAAATGAAAAAATGGACAAATATCTGGACCTTGCCAGAGAACTGAAAAAATTATGGAACATGAAAGTAAAAGTGAAACCAATTGTAGTTGGTGCACTTGGAACGGTCCCAAAAGGATTGGGAAAGGGTTTGGAAAGTTTGGAAATCAGAGGAAGGATTGAAACCATTCAGAACACTGCACTACTGCAATCTGCCAGAATACTCAGAAGAGTACTGGAGGCCTGAGGAGACTTCCTGTCACTCAGACTCCAGTGAATGACCATCAGCTAATGCTGATGTGAAAACTCAAAAGGAGTAAATAATAATAATAATAATAATAATAATAATAATAATAATAATGATAATAATAATAATAATAATAATATCTTTTAAAAAAAGAAGTTACATCTAACCTTGGTACCTTTTGAGCAGTCGTTGTATTTAGAAGAAAATGAACGTTTTATTCATTGATAATTTCTGTCTAGGTAAATTAAGCTTCAGTCTCAGTACTTTTATTTTAATTTTATTTTCATCCTCGTCTCATATAAAAGTTAAACTTACAAACGCATCTAGAGGAAAGTGTTGCCACTACGCTCTGATCCACTCTGAACCGAACAGGTAGTGTCTAGTAGAATCCCTATCTAAATCTAAATAGATTTGCTTGCAAATTGTTAGTATTAGATAGGAATACTTGAAACCATATTTCTTGTAGCAAAGACTGTCTTGGGTATTAAAGTACTCAGCAATGTTGACATATATATATATATATATTTTAATACATCTTATCTTGTGTCACTCATTTTCTTTCATCTATTTTTTAAAAAAAGAAACATTCCAAATTGTCTCGCGTCGCTTAACTCTTAACATCCTATACCACCTCATTCCACCTGGCCAGAAGTCACATTCGTTTTCCTAATCTACCCCAAACGATAGCCTTTGTTTAAATGTAATATTAAACATTTAACAGTCTTTGATTTAAGGGAAATAACAGGTAACTTTAAATGAAAAGTCCATTTTTAGCCATTTTTTGATAAATCCTTATAGGAATGGGACTCTGGACTTAGAAAAATCTCAACAAGATGTTAAGAGTTAAATGCCCAAAGTAAAATTAAAATGAATTTAAAAACAAAGAAGTTACATCTAACCTTGGTACCTTTTTAGCTTCAGTTTCAATACTTTTATTTTTATTTTATTTTAATCCTCATCTCATATAAAAGTTAAATTTTCAAACGAATCTAGAGGAAACTGTTTAACCCCCCACCAACGATCTTCTTGTGATTCTGTTATATACTAGAACATGGAATGTTTAAGTATACTAGTACATCCAGATAACGACCGGTTTAGTTCAGTCAGTAGAGCACCCACCTAGAAATCACAAGGTTAGTGGTTGGATACCGGTATCACCAACTCAGTACATGAGTAGCGCAGATTGTATAATCTGATCTGAAGAGCTGGTGTTAGGTGTGGCGCTCCCCCTCAGCAAATATCACCCTGGTCTAGCTCTATCGAAAAGGGGATAGACTTTAATACGGTCAGGTCAGGTGGCTACGTTTATTCCCAGTCAAAGAACAAATATCAACACATGTTTGAAGCTAGTCTATTTTGCATATTCATGTTAAAACATTGCAATTCAGACAATTCTTGGGTCCCTCAGCAGATGTGCAAGCAAGATGTTATGAGTTTACGGATGTGGATCAAGAGTACATGTGATAAGTTGGCACCTGGTTTACCCATGATTTGGTGAGAGGAAAACTATCGTTGTACAGACTGTTGCGTTTGTTTAATGAAACCATCACCATATAACAAGAAAGACAAATGTAAAATTGAGCATTCTGGTCTACATTCAGCTATAGGTTCCAGGGTCTCCTTCAACTGAAATCCCTTTTTTCTGATTCAGCCCTCAACGGATTCAGGCGTCAAAATAGAACGTCTATTATATCCAGTGGAACTATCAGATGGCGGTAGCTAAGGGACTTCGATAACTAACCCTACCTCAGGATTTCAGCTAAGTGGACAAATTGTAAACATTTTTCCGCAGACAAACCAGAAAGTGTGCAACCCTATTGTTTTATGTCTTTAATACAGGTTTCTTTATTCCTATTCTAAGTTGTTTTGTTTTATTCTTTAACTCTTAACCTGTCTGTCACCACACACGTGGTTAATTCTTCATAAGCGTCAATTGCCTAACCACACGACTCGGCAAAGGCGTTTGAATAAATAGACAGAACACTTCGTGACAAAGTGGTACTCTACAATCCCCAGAGCTCCAGAACTGGAACTTTACCATCAGATAGAGTTTAACGCCATACCCAGGAAAATAAGACCCTCAGTCACCGCCTTCTAGCGCACATGATAAAAAAGGTTGGGTCTAACCATAAGGGCAATAGGGTCAGGACAATGGAATTGGCGCCAGGTGGTGGAATTGGCGCTAGGTAGCCATTTGGTGGAAAGGAATTGGCCTCCATGACCTGGCCACAAACCTGTTAATCCCAACATTCTACATAAGCTATTTGTTGACAAAAAATAATCATTTATATGTTCCCACCTCGCACATGAAACTAGGTCTCTTGAAGCAATTCATTAAAGCATTGCTAACTGAAGCTAATATTTTCAACTACCCCATTTTGGCATTTGCTGGCCTTTCAATTGAAAAGAATCATGAGCGGTGTATTTGATGGTCTACAGATTCGACTAGTTATAAAAGATGAACATTTCATCGGGATGATGTCAGAAATAAAAAATAAAAATGCTTGCTTCTTGACAAGGTAAAAACCTTGTCATGTACTTTCTTGGAAATTCATGAGCAAATAATTACACTGGAATTGGATAGCCACAAAAAAGCTCGATTGCAACGTGAGCATCAAGTTCCATTTGCTGCATAGTCATCTTGTTTATTCTGTATACATTAAGAGTTTAAATTCCTGGAGGAATGGTCTCGAATTATGCGGGATTTAAATATAATTAACATTTCCGATTGAACACTCTAGAAAAAAAACTATGTGTAACCTTTTACCATAACTACTTGCACACAATTTGACTTACAGTAACAATATCCTTTCTATGAACAACATTAATGTGTACAAACCTTACAATTGAGCCGTTTTTTAATTATTTTTCATTGAAAATGTTTTCATTCTATAGAATGAGCTCAAATGTGTTACATGCAGTAATTTAATGGTTTTTGAGACCAGATAGGATATCCTGTTAGTCCAAAGCTTAGTCAAAAACAAGTTCCAGATCTAACTTAACAAAATTTGTGATACCCAGGGCAATGTTTTATTATTTCCCATTATATAGGAATTTTCAAAACATCCTCATCCCTCTGTAGAGGTACAGTCAGCATATTTTGTAACCCCAGATAATTTTGTTACATAATAATTGGATCCCTAATACATTTTAAGGTAGTGTAGAAATCATTATGGCGATCAGTACAGCTGATGGTCTTGAGAGTGAGTGACAGCGTTTGACCTCACTCTGACCTTGCTTTCTGGGGATAGACCCTGAGAAACGGAACCCCGATAGAAATCCCCCTTCCGGTTTAAGGATACTAAGTAAGTAAGAGTCAGTTAGAACTTAGAAGCCGAGCTAGCAAGATGTAAGGATCCGCGCCCATTGTCTGGTCTGGGGATTTATGAATAAAGTAACATCAACATAAATCGGAGTCTTGTGTTTATTACTAAAAACCAACAATGACACAGGGCTTCTGATAAGAAGTGATCCCCAACAGAAACCAGACACGGAATCCTCAATAGAAGACCAGACGAGACCTAAGAAGATATATCAGACCAAGATAGATGATAGACGATCAGAAGCAAAGCCGGCCAGAAGAATAGACGACAGAGTAAGAAGTAAGAAGGTATATAACGTTATATAGATTTGGTAACGTGAAAAGGCCAGTATACAACATATACCTATTTAGTGCCGGTAAAGAAGGCGCTATGCAACAATTTCATAATGAACGTATATCTGTTAAAATCACGGGATCTTGTTCTTGGGACCTTCATATGAGTTCTTGTGACAAATCGAAACCCATCTCTATGGTTACCACTTGGGAACTATTGGCAACATGTAACAGATTGTGATGAGCTAACTGAAAGCAGTGTCAACTCCCATCAATGTTTCCGGGGACGAGAACCACATCTACCCTGGCGTGTGGCTTACAAAGGGGAATATTTTGAAAGAGATAAAATTGTAATTAAATTGATAATAAAAACGTTTATACAATCAAAAACCGAGAATAGTGCCGATATATTAAAATTATTAAGGTTGTACTTATTTATGGGCGATAGTGTATATCGTCCATTAGATAAGTCCCTCCCTAACAATTTTTCAACAAAAAATAATTTTCTTCTCAACCAAAGATAACAGGATCTTATTATGTCTGGTGTAATGTTCTGATCCAAGTTTATTATGCCATTTTCCATTCCCATCTCCAATACTGTAATCAAATTTGGGGTCAGCCTAATGGCGGTACTTTGATTAATCGTATAACTGTTCTTCAAAACTTTGCTGTGAGACTTATGTCCTTTGTGCCTCCTAGGACATCATCTAACAACCTGTATGCAAATTTGGAGATTCTCAAATTTTCTGATATGATCCATTGTGAAAATATTTTGTTCTTACATAAACTATTCCACAATAAAATGCCTGTTTCTGTTCAGAATGCTTTGCAGTTGACTTCACCCATGCTCATGTCACTCGTGCTGACCAATCTGGTTTGTTTAATTTCCCTATCATCAACACTGTTAGTTTTGGGCATAATTCGATTCGTTTTAATGCAATTAATTCTTGGAATACTGTTCAGTCGTTATTTTTTGATAAAGAAAAGATGAAGCTTGTTTCAGTAAATTATTTTGTCCTTAAAACACTTTTGAAAAATCATTTTATTGCCTCTTATAAACAACAGGTTTGCATGTATATTCTCACACGGCTAATTTGTCTCATGATACATATGTATATGTTTACGTTGTGTGTTTCATGTATTGTTTCCTGTGAGCGTCCAAGAGTGGTCATGTCCATGGGATTAGCTTCACGCTATTAGGCATGGCCTCCCTTCAATAGTAGTTTAAACCAATAAAGTTTTTCTTTTACTTATATTTTTTTTTAATAATTTGTACTACTATTGATTAATAAATTTCTTATTTCTTTTCTTTTCTTTCTTTTAACGTTATACATCCAAAAAGCAGTAACCAAAAATATATATCACATTCTACATACACTTATAGGAATTTATATAATTCTATTTTGGGTTAAAAAATGTGTAGAGTTTCCTGCCATATAATACTTAATAATATCGCTGGGCTTCATTGTCACTTTTCTCCAATAATTCTACTTCCAAGTTTAATAAAATTGTCCAGCACTATCCTTTGTTGTTGTCTGTCCATATAAGGACCGTTTTCTTAAGACTTATGTCCGGTCGAACACCGGCCTTATGCCCTCACTACCGAACAGTGGAATTGATAAGAACAGTGTATATCATTCAAGTCCTGGTCAGACTGCATTCCAATTCAAAGGAATTTTTCGGACTATTATATTGATAGGAGAAAGGCCGATCTCCTTTGGCCCCGGTTTCTTCGACTTTTATATCGACTTTTATCAAGATCATGCCTCAATATCAACTTTGGTGACATCTTTGATCAGGCGGACATATTTATATTCTTGCTTAACCAATTTTATCCATAATCCTCATTGAATCATGTGAACCCAAAGATATTCTTTCGAGTACATAAAGGAAAAAATAGGGGTATTCTGAATAAGTTTATATATATATATATATATATATATATATATATATATTATTATTATTATTATTATTTATTTTTGCTTGAAGGCAATTACAATGCGTATATCGTATAAAATTCGATAATTATAGAAAATAACCACGACAAGTGAATTTGGCAAATGATTATGCGATGCTAGAACATCGTACAGTCTGTTTCAACTTTATTTAGCAAAAATAAATAATAATATATACTTTATTCAACAATGCTTCTAAAAACAAACATCCAAAAATCTTATTTCCTTCACCGGGGCATGGATCTAGTTTGTTGTTATTCACTCAACGTCCGCGTACATCATATGGTAGAGGCGTGCTAGTATCGTTGACAGGTTAATTTCGCAAGGATTGTACGATGCGGACCGTTGGCCGAGCGGTAAAGTCACAGACTTTGCCTGCTGGACTAACGGTTTCGATTTCTGTCGGAGGGAAATCGTTAGTATACATCGCTGATGAGACTTAATAAAGTTGAAACAGACTGTACCATGTTCTAGCATTGCATAATCGTTTGCCAGATTCACTTGTCATGGTTATTTTCTATAATTATCGAATTTTATACGATATACGCATTGTAATTGCCTTCATGCAAAAATAAATAATAATATATACTTCAACAATGCTTCTAAAAACAAACATCCAAAAGTCTATATATAAATATATCTATAAATATATAATATATATATATATATAAATATATATATATATATATAAGTAAGTAAAGTCGTCGGGGCGGCCTAATGTCGGTATCAGCCAATCAGCGAGGGAAGCTATCCCCTTTTCATTAGAGCTAGACCAAGGAGATTGTTTTTGCATCTGAGGTGGAGCGCCACACCTACCATCAGCTCCTTATTTTACCGCACAGACCCCCAGCGCTACTCATACGCTGAGTTGGCGAGGTCCCGGTGTCGAACAAGGAACCTTATTACTTGGCATTATTGATTTCTAATATTATCATTTTATTCTCAGATGTTTTAAAAGCAATCTTATGTATAATTTTATATTGAAATCAATTAGAATGAAGTAAAAATAAGTGTAATCTTTTTTGTGTTCGTATTTAGTTTAATTTAATTAGTATTTGTAGTGTAAAGGAAAATAATGGAACTATACTTACTTCGTAGTCGGGGAAAAATGGCGCCTAAAAAGAACTATTTTTTATAAGAGTGCAGACCGGAAATGAGAGGTATTGTGGGAGTTAGGTAGTCGAATATCTGACAGAAGAGTGCGTTTAATTTCGTTAAGGGGAGCTTGAGAGAGCACTACGGAATCGCAAGAAAGTGACAGTGGACAAAGCGTCTAAAGCTAAGAGTAAAGCTTATTGTAGAATAAATTATTGCACATAAACTTTAACAACTGAATTCGAAGGAAAGTTTATTAACGTTTTTTTCTACATCGAGTAAGGCAGAACAAATAAGAAAAAAAAAATATCTTTCATTTAAAAGTTACTTGCTATTTTGCACGAAAGTACATTTTTTATTAACCTATATCGTAAAATATGTCATAATCACTACTCAACAAGCGAATGATGACCAAATTCAGTACTTTTTGAATAAATATATCATGATGTTCCTGTCGATAGAATAATTCTAAAGGCATTTGAATCGGAATCCGTTTTATCTACATTTGAATGATGAGTATTGTTCTGATTAGTGACAGTGATCACGTGTACTTTTGTATACGTAAGTGTTCGGTCAGACACACACACACACAGACAGACAGACAGACAGACAGAAGACAGACAGACAGACAGACACACACACACACACACACACACACACACACCACATATATATATATATATATATATATATATATAATATTTATAAAAGTTCGAAAACAGTTATCTGTCAGCGTACTATTAACATTTGTTTTTTCTACCTCTTTTCAATGATATATATATAATTATAATATATATATATATATTATTATATATATATAGAAGAAAATATTTCAAAAATATAACACAGGATGTTATGATCAGGAAACAATTTTTCATAACATCCCTGTGTTTGTTATATTGTTAAAATATTTTCTTCTCATATTGTCGGATTAATTTCCTCACGTATTTCCATATATATATATATATATATATATATATATAATATATATATATATATATATATATATTCACACTGAGAACTAGACTTACCAGATATACCAACAAAGAAGCATACTTAAACTTATATATATATATATATAATATAATAATATATATATATAACATATATATATATGGTGATGAGGATCATTCCATGTGGGGTTCAACTGTAATGTTACATGTTAACTGTAGTAAGAGCTTAATGTGCCTTGAGAATATAAGTATATAAGCATCCATCTACGGGTATACTATACACAGTAAATGGGTATTCAACAAGTGGCGTAGGTTTCGGTTTAATAAATATATACTTCGTTGAGTACATGTAGCACTACACTCTCCTTTTAGCTTTCCTATTCCTTTTTACATCGTTTCTTATTTATTAATACATATTAATATTACTAGCAAATATATGCACCCTCCGGGTGCAAGTATTTAAGTTTTAATGTAATGAAATATTGTATTAAATTAGAAAGTCTAATAAGAATGCAAATAAAAAGATTTGAAACAGAGGTATAAAACAGGGGTATAATAGAAAAATAGAACAACTGAAACTTACTCTTCCATCACTGCCGTCTTTCATTGCTGAATTTTACTTATTTAACTATTTAGTTAAATTAGGAAATAAAGAATAAAATTACACTTATTTTTTCTTGTTAATGGATTTCATTTAAGATTCATTGGAGAGATTTTTGCTTATATTCATTAAAATAAAACCAACGTTAGAATCAATAATACTAAGCACATATTTAATAAAATCACATTTTCAATATCAATATGCAAATTAGCGTTCCCGTTCACACTGCAAACCGCTATTTTTGTAATATAATAGAATACAATAGCATGTTATTAGTAATGTAGATATGGACAACACTAATAAAAACGTGAAGGCAATTTTATTAATAATTGAGGTTTAAATATAATAAAATCATGAAGAATGTGATGAAAATAACTATGTTAATTGTGTGACTCGATTAGCTAATATAGTTTCGGTTACAGACAGAAAAACACACAATCTCCATTATAAATAAGATAATGCAGCCGGTGTTTATTGATAGTAAACATGTTAAGTAAAAACTTTTAGCTATAGGCTCGCGGGTACAATTAGATGAAGTTGTAGCAAGGTTAGACCAGAAAACAAAGTAAAGCTTCATGTTTCAAAAACTTGTGTAATTAACAACCCCTTGTTTTTGAGATAAAAAAAATCATTGATTACAATGGTAATTACTGTTGTAATATATTTACTTAAGAACTATCGGTAAATAGTTCAATATGTAAAAAGTATAATAATCTTGATTTAACTCTCTCACTCTTTTCTTTTTATTCATCTTTTTATTATGTTCAATTCAAAAAGATTAGCATTATTTTTTTTACACTCTCATCCCCTCTCTTTGTTTCTTATATTTCTGTGTAGCTTGTACTTTTTCTCCTTTCTTTATGATACGGAATGGTCCATTATTTAGCCGAGGTGATAAAATGCATTGGAAATGATTTTTAGTGTAAAAATGAATTGGAAATGATTTTTAGTGTAAAAATGAATTGGAAATGATTTTTAGTGTAAAAATGCATTGGAAATGATTTTTAGTATAAAAATGCATTGGAAATGATTTTTACTATAAAAATGCATTGGAAATGATTTTTACTATAAAAATCCATTGGAAATGATTTTTACTATAAAAATGCATTGACATAATTTTTACTATAAAAATGCATTGGAAATGATTTTTACTATAAAAATGCATTGGACAATGATTTTTACTGTAAAAATGCATAAGAATTAAGAATTCGTTGGATTGTTGCATAGCCCTCGATCGGCCACAAAATTGTACATGTTATGTACTGTTACTGGGTCGTATGTGTTAGTAGTGGAGTATAAAGATTGCACAGTAGACAAATGTAGTAGGTAAGACTTTGAAACGTTTATTTCTTTTCCCCTCGTGGTGCGTGTGGGTGGACGAGCTGGACAGAACGGGCACTAACAATGTTGCAGGCGTGGCGATCGGAGGTTGAACGGGGTGGGCGAGACTCACTGCCGCTAGCAGCGCTCGACCGTGTTCGACGGTCAGACTCCTTGTGCTCTGTTCACGGTCCTCATATCTGACTCTCTAAAACTGCTACTTGCTGACCTTAAAGTAAGGCAGCCCGCCCACACATGCCTTTTGTTTCCTTTGACCGGAAGTTCTTTCTTCCCTTTCCAGTCTCTTTGTTCAAATTCCCGTTTGTACAGAGGAAGTCTTTTGTTACCCTTCCTTTTGTTACCCCAGACTTTCTGTTTAAGCTATCTATTATTTTCTTTTGTTCAATTTCTTCTTTGTCCGGGTTTCGAATTTCCCGCGCAAAATAAATGCGACGATTCTAAAACATAACAGGATAAGCGACACTGGATAACCAGTATTTACATTTTTGTATTTCATCTCAGATGATTTGGATGGTTTCATTTTTAGACAGGGGGTGTTGCAAGATAATAATGGACGGAAGTTTAAGGAACACTAGTATTAATGTATAGATTAGATTCAGCAAGTTTCAGCAATTCATATTACATGTGCTTTCTCTTTTTTCATATTCCACCAAATTGGTGCAAATATGTGGAGATGTGTTAAACGTTTGTTACTTTACCGTCTCATTGTCGCAATGTAAAATGGATATCTTTGGCTTGTGCCATTTGGAGATTTAGTAATAATACACGACAACTTTCTTTTTAGTCATGAGTATTTTATTTCCCCAATCACAACTGCCGAGAAGCAATAAAGTAATGCCTTGCCCTCTTTGCACCGTCTCCCAGACTCAATACAAACACTCTGGCCTCTCAGCCCTCCTATCTTCCTTTCAACCACGTATCATTCGTTCGTCGCAAATCAAAGCACACGCCATGTGTCCATGCCGAATCATCAATTAAACTATTCCGTTCTGCCTTCTAACATCAAATTTCCTGCAAAAAATACCATATAACCCATCAGGTTTCCGTCCGGCTCCACGTCACGTCATACGTAACTTACAGACGCATGAGAACAAGAGGCACAGTGATGTTTCCTGTCGATATAATGATTCGAAAAAGCATTTGAATCGGAATCCGTTCTGTCAGAATTTGAATGATGGGCATTGTTCTGATAAGTGACAGAGATCACGTCCACTTTTTTCTATACAGTCAGTGTTCGGAAGACCACACCAGCACCCACACACACATAATTGTGTTGGTGTGAGTGTGTGTGTATTCGGCTAGAATACATATGTCGTTCGAACCAGACACTCACACACATCACACCACACACACACACACATATATATATAATATATATATATATATTATACAAAGTCGAAATCAGTTATCTGTCAGCCGACTAATAACATTTCTTTTCATCACACACCCACACCGTATATATATAATGTGTATATAATATATATATTATAGTATAATTATATATATCATAAATATATATCACACTGGGAGACTAAGCCTTCCCAGATATACCAACAAAGATCATAGATGGACTTCACAACGGTATTAATATATATATATAGTATGATATATATAAATATATATATAGTATTTATATATATATTAGTAATATATATATACTATATACTATCCAAGGTAAGTATACAAGATAAAATCGAAAAGGTTTCAGTTAAGAATACTTATTAACGAACGGGAGAAAAGTACAGATTATCCTTAGAGAAAATTGATATTGGCGACCAGCGAACTAGACACTTTCCGCTCACTCACACACACACAACACACACCACATACACATGCGAACATACACATATACATACACAACACAACGAAGACACGAAACTGATATTTCAACTTCAATTCATTCGGTTTCTGAGGGGAAAAAGAAACTGACATCGTTTTCTCTATTACTGATAAACAATCAGAATTATTACTATGTCCGGAAAGTGCCTTTTGTCAAAAAAAAAAAATAGAAATAGAGAAATCCACTTGTTTTACTTATCGTCTTGTAAAAATAAGTTAACCCATTCGCGTGGCGGATGGCATTCGTTGCCACGGTATACAGGCAGAACGAAATCTTAGTCTGTTTTACAGAGCCCAATGTCGTCGTTCTCTTCACGTCGCGCTAGCAGTAGCGGATGTCCATGACATCTCGTCACAACCGTCTCTTATCACTGCATTGCTGCATATTAGGTCCTACTTGCAGCATCCAGTATCTCGCAGAGTTGGTTATGGTACGATCTTTAGCTGGACGGGCTACACTGAACGTGCCCAGTAGAACGTCAGCTGATAGAGTTTCATCTTGCTTCTCTCAGCACGTCGGCCATCCCTGCAGCGTGTCTTGTGTGCCTCACACGGATTGCTCGTGTGTGAAAATGGGGCAGGTACTCCTGATGTTGATGCAGTAGTTCTAGAAGCGTCATCCTTTAACCTCACAACCCAAGATGACCCTACCTTCCCCCTATAGCCGACGAAAAGTAACCTGGCACCAGCTTGGTGTGGAGCGTGATATATATTATAATATAATATATAATATATGATATATCTACTATATATATATATAATTAAACAATTTTTTTGGTGATGAAACAAAGAAAATACAGTGCTCATCACAAATTGGTGAGGGCTAAAATTATTATATTTGCTGAGTTTTTTATAGATCAATGTTGCATTATAAACAGCACCAGGTTCATGCCAAGGGCAATCATCAGGCCTGTTGAGTTAGATCCCGTGGTCGTTTGTTTGAAGATCTTTACTTAATGTCACATTCTGGAACGTAAAATAACGTCGTTACTGTCCGCGACGCTATGTAGTTCGGATTTATTAAAAATTTAAATTTTTCAAAAAGTTGCATTTTTAGTAACAATGCCAACGAAGTTAGCTCCCTTTATTCGTTAAAATAGAAAAATTTTTCTTTTGAAAAAATTTTTTTATTTTTTATTTTTAAATTAATTCCGTTGATAAGGATGTATATGTTTTCAAGAAACATTTTTTATATATATGGTAGAGTCTTAATTTTTTCCAACAGTAATACAAAGGTGGATGGTGGTTGTTTCCTTTGTCGAAAATCCATTTTTTTAATTGCTGAATGATATGAGGATTTTTTTGTAAAAAAATTGTGGAATTTATTTTCAGGGTGTGAGTGTTGAGCTTGCTCTCATCCATGCGTATTACGGAAGAAATTTCTTTATGGGGACATCTGTTTGAAGATATATATTATATATCTAATACCCTGCCACACGAGCAGGATACGAACACAAGGTCAGTTTTTCAAGCGGAGTTTAACTGCTTTGAATTCAGAGATTTATTCGCCTAGACTGGTTACTTCGCCGGGGTTAAAGAGCCTGTTGTGAGTTTTTAGGGGTCAATAAGACAAAACAACGGGGTAAACGAAAAGTAGAAAAATTGTATTAACAGAAACGTAAGACAATTGCAATAGAGAGGTGTGGAATTACGTCCGACGGATACAGAGAGTTCAAGGCACTTGGGTAGGCGCATTAGCTTGCTCGCCTCAAGCCACAATTATCCCTGTTTATTTTATAGTTAAGCTCTCGTCGCATTTTCATTGGTCAAATAGGGTGTATCACCTATAACAGACGCCCATCTACTTTTCTATTTACCCATCAGCTGGGGGAAATTGGGATTCATCCTTTCCCACGGGAATTAGCGGCTAGATGTAAAAATGCAAACAGTTTCATCCAGGAATTAAACTCGGTCGAGTCCATTTCCTACGACTTCTACCTACCCACTCACACAAGACACACGCGCGCGCGCGCGCCCATATATATATAAGTCTACGCCTGTACTGGATGAAGGGGTGAATCCCGAAACGCCGCGTCTGCAGATTACTTTATATATAATATATTATATAATATATAATATATATATAAGTATGCGCGCGTGCTGGTGGGGGGTAGAATCGTAGGAATGGACTCGTCGACCCGAGTTCAATTCCTTGAATGAAACTGGTTTGCATTTCACAGTAGTGGGAAAGTATGAATCCAATTCTCCCGCTATGGGTAATATATATGTATATATATATATAGTTATATATATATATATCTGTATGCTGTGGGTGTGTGTGTGTGTGTGTGTGTGTGTGTATATATACACCACATATATATACATATATATACTAGAATCAAATGTATAACTTTCCCATATGCACTAAACAACAAGCTTATTAGAAACACTAACTCGAATATTTTACTTGTTTTAAAATAATAAAAAAATAAAAAGTTTTTCCGTTTTAAAGAAGATAAGCTAACGTTGGATTTTAAAAACAATTTTTGAGATAGAAAAGTTTGTTTTTTTTTTTGTTTTTTTTTAATCGCTTGTTATTGTTTAAAGAAAGGGAAATCTGACTAAGGTGGTTGAATTCTTTCTCAGAAAACAGAATATTGGCGGTAGAGGGCTCATAGCGGTGCACGTATGGTATTCGTTGGTCTCTGCATCAATTTTCTCAGACGCAGCCTGACTTTTACTTTCGAAATTAATAAGATTTCCCGCCCAAGCTTTTGATGCTGTCCGTTCTTATTAGGAACGTTTTTAATGACATGTGTGCCGGCTGAATAAACACTGTCCATTTGACATACTAATAGACACCAACGGTCGACAGGGGGAAAATTACAGACAAAATAGCCCAATCATTCAATGTTAGTCCGGTACTGTAGTTTCTAGATTATATTTACACGATGTGTAGCATCTAAGACGGTTGATTCTTTCGTCTTTATTACTGGATCAAAAGCTCGTCCTTTTGTGAGTATGTGTATGTGTATTTTATGTGTTGGTCTCGTTGTGATTGGTTGGTTTGTTTTTGTTTTACGGCATATCAACTCAAATGGGGTGCATTTAAATGTCGACGAAATATTGAATAAATTCATTCTCAATGGATAATACAATTTTTTAATAAACGCATTCTTCTATTTAATCCATAGATGGGACTCTAACGAGCTACTACTCTCCGGGTCAGAGTGGACCTGGTAGCAATGTTGATGAAGTGACACTCTACATTTCCTAAACCTCCCAAACTGGAATCTGACCATCAGATATATTTAACGTCACCCCCAGGACATGAAGACTCTCAGTCACCACCTTCTAACACCGATATGATAAAAAGGGGTTGGGGCTTGCTATAAGGGCAATAGGGTTGGGACAATCATATAGGTGCTATGGCTTGACGTGCCCAGCCGATTGGTCAGAATTCAAAGAGATTTACCAGAAGACTTTAACCCCAGTTGTATACACAAATAAGATCCGCCCTGTCGGCTGGGGCGTTAGAATGCACCGACTGCACCTCTGCAGAGGGGTAGACTCCCCAATGGCACACTGTTGGCCGTGGGTGTTGACTCGTGATGCTTATGGATAGAGCCCAGGTGGATGAGCAGTTCATGAGATGCAATACTCCACTTTGGCCTTTTCTTGGGCTAGACGGGCGTCAGAGAGGCCCCCTCCGATCAATCGGCTGGTCACGTCAAGCCTAGTACCTATATGATTTTCCAACCCTATTGCCTTATAGCAAGCCCAACCCCTTTTTTATCATATGGGTGCTAGAAGGCGGTGGCTGCGGGTCTACATGTCCTGGGAATGACGTTAAACTCTATTGATGGTGAGGTTCCAGTTTTTGAGGCTTGGGGGAATGTGGAGCACCCTTGCTCCCTGGTTCACTCTGACCAGGAGTGGTAGTACCTGTTAGGGTCCCATTTATGGTTAATAGAAAAATGTATCTTAAAAAAATTGTATTATCCATTAAGAATTGATTTATTTCAAAATTTATCGGCATTAAATGACTCACTGAGGTTGATTATGCCGTAAAAAACAAAAAAAAAACAAATAGGAATATAAAACAAATCGAATAAAGCAAAGAAAAGGTGGGAGTCGAAGGTTGATGAGAGATAGAATTACAAAAAACTTTTGCCTGAATAAAGGAAGACATTTAAGTTTATGGAAAACTTTGTTTATTTCAAAGGTAACAGTCTAGATATTAGAAACTAAAGTTCATACAAACTAATCAAAGGACAAATA
The DNA here is from genome assembly GCA_023376005.1 of Doryteuthis pealeii. Classification (NCBI taxonomy): domain Eukaryota; kingdom Metazoa; phylum Mollusca; class Cephalopoda; order Myopsida; family Loliginidae; genus Doryteuthis; species Doryteuthis pealeii. The sequence continues at coordinate 83,113,431 of CM042167.1, forward strand.
GAGAAATAAAATAAATCTAACCAGACAAGTAATATAAATGTAGCTACCTATATATTTTAGTTTTCCTAAAAAGAAGGGAAGATTGAACACTGAAACCATGGCGGAGAGAAAGCTTTTTCCTACATCTCTTCTCTCTCTCTCTTCTCGTCTCCTCCTCTCCTCTCTCTCTCTCTCTCTCTTTCTCTCTCTCTCTCATCTCTCTCTCTCCTCTATTATAATATACTATATAGGTATATATATATATATATATATATACTCCCAATTTGGTTGAGTTCTCTAAATAGGGATTTAATTGAAAAATTCACCGTTCTGGCATGTAGCTAACCCTCACTTTGTTTCGAGGACTCTAGTGAATTCATTTCGCTTAGAAATGTATCAATAAATATTCTGCTATATTTGACAGCTGCCACTGGCCGCATGGGTTGGAGAGTTTTAGAAACTAAAGTTTAATAAACTAATTAAGAGGACACCTAGAGAAATAAAAATACTCATACAAGTTATATAAAATGTAGCTACCTTAATATTTTAGTTTTCCTAAAAAGAAAGGGTATATTGAACACTGAAACCATGATGAACTTTTTCTACAACTATATATATATTATATATATATATATATATATTATATATTATATGTGTGTGTGTGGTGTCTTGTGTGTGTGTGTTCTCAGTACTCTCCTATACGGCAGCGAAGCCTGGATCACGTACTCACGTCCATGCGAAGGAAACTGGACAGCTTTCACCTCAGATGCCTACGCTGCATTCTACGCATTCACTGGCAGGACAAAATGCACATCACAGAAGTGCTGGAATACAAAACGTAAACATCATGCCGCCATCACCTGCGAGAGACGCCTGCGCTGGCTTTGGCATGTCAGGAGGATAGACCAAAGGCCGCAATTCCCCAAAGAGCTACTGTATGGTGAACTAGTGGAGGGCACCCAACCGGTAGGGAGACCACGCCACACGCTTTAAAAGATGTCTGCAAGAGACACATGGACATGTCACATTCGACATAAACACGTGGAGGGCTTGTGCAGAAGACCGTGCGATCAGCCGCCTCTCTCATAAACAAGAAACAAAAAGAAGTGAAAGGAGAGGAAGACCGCCACAGTAAAAGAGCTAAGGAAGGAGGACAACAGCACCTCAACACTACAGAAAGCATCACCTTTTGTTTGCAATCACTGCTCAGAGACTGTCATTCAAGATCGGTCTCTTCAGCCACTCACGTAGCTGTAGATAAAAAAATAATTTTAAAAAATGGACACTACGCCATCGGTCTAAAAATAAACGGAAGGTTGCCAATCATCATATATAATATATATATATCTATATATATTACATACTCCAATTTGCTTGAGTTCTCTAAATAGGATTTAATTAAAAAATTCACCGTTCTGTAGCTACCCTCACTTTGTTTACAAAGTTGAGGACTCTATTGAATTCATTCCGCTTAGAAATGTATCAATTAAATATTCCCTATATTTGACAGCTGCCACTGGCCGAAAGGGTAGGAGACTTGCGAACGAAAATTCATTTCAGGTCTCAAACCCGGCCAGGGGTAGCTGTTAACGTTAGTCACACTGATGAGAGGTAAAAACCTCGAAACACATGTTTGTGCATAAAATAATATATATATATATATAATATATATTATTATTGTTATGCACAGACATATTTGATGTTTACAACTGCATGGGCTCATCAGAGATAAATGTGCAAATCATTTTCGGGGCCTATCTCTCGACGGTTTAAAAAAGCAACACCGGCCTACATCACTGATATGAGGACCCTCGCAAATATATGCATCGACCCGCACGTGGGTCATCAAACAAAATAAGACGGGAAAATGACGTTAGCAAACAGAACGCTGCTAGTGAAACGTTGGAATTAATCAGAAAAAATGCGCTGTCTATATTAAAAATAAATATGAATTTTTATTTAAAAAATAAAATGAATTTTATTTAAAAATAAAAATTATCTTATTTTTAATTTTAAATAATCAGAAGCATTATAGTTATAAAATAAGACTCAAAAGTCTGCTGTAGAGTTATTAAAAAAGTGTAATATGTTATGTTTGCACTTTATCTCCTGATGAACCCATGCAGTTGTAAACACTTTTGTTTTTCATTATATCATATTCATACTGTCGGATTAATTTCCATTTTATTTTCATTATATATATATATATATATATATATTATATTATTATAATGGAGATTGTCTGTTTTCTGTCGGTACCGAAACTATATACTACTCCAAGTAAAATTCCCTTAGTTATTAACGTCACATTCTCCATTATTCTACTTTTTATTTAAACTTCAATTATTATAAAATTGTTTTACATTATTGATACTGTTAACACATATCTACATACTAACAACATGCAATTGTATTTATATACAACAAAATAGCGGTTTACAGTGTGACGGAAGGCTAATTTGCATATTGATATTAAAAAGTAATTTTAATAAATATATGCTTAGTATAATTGTTTCTACTGTTGTTTTATTTAAAAATATAAGCAAAAATCTCTTCAATGAATTTATGAAATCATAACAGGGAAAAGAATAACTGTTTATTTATTCTTTATTCTCTTTTAATAATACTAAATTAGAAAATCAATGAAGGACCGAGAATTGGAAGAGTAAATTTCATTTGTTCTTTTTCGAATTATATCT
>CM042167.1:83116208-83158708 GCA_023376005.1 Doryteuthis pealeii
AGAGAGATGTGGTGGCGCTCCAACCTCAGACGCTAAAATAATCTCCTTGGTCAAGCGCTAGTGAAAACGGAATAGACTCCCTCGCTGCATGGCTGATACCGACGACTTTACTTATATATATATATATATATATATATATATATATATATATATATATATATATATTATTTTATTTTGTTGTGTGTGTGTGTGTATGTGCATGTGTGTGTGATGCGGACAGGGGTCACAATTGACCGCGCTGTCGAATTCTGGGCTGGGTTAATAAAGCTTGGTTAATAATGTTTTATAAGAAAAACAACAAAGACTTGTTGAGTAAGTTATTTAAACAAGAAATGACCAGCCCGAAGAAATAAAGGAGAACAAACCCGAGAAAGCAGCCCAACGGCAAGCCCTGAAGAGAAATAAGCCTAACAAGAGAAAATGGCCGACAATGCAGACGAAGTATACAGGCGAAAGTGAGAATCCTTATTCATCTCTTTTCTGTCTGTTTGTCTGGCTGGCTGTCTCTGCCCCCCCCCTCTCTCTCTCTCTCTCTTCTCTCTCTCTCTCTCTCTCTCTCTCTCTCTCTCTCGTTTATATACTGGATGTGTATATATATTTACCAACCCCTCCGCACGAGCAGGATGAGACACAAGGTCAATTTCTTAAACGGAGTTTACAGATTTGAATTCAGAGTTTTCCTTCTCCTAGGACCGGTTGCCTAACCAAGGTTAAAGAGCCCAGTCTGCCCTACTATTTACCCATAGCTGGAGGGAGAGTAGGATTCATACCTTTCCCAATGATATTAGCGCTAAATGAAATGCAATTACCACGTCCAGGATTTGAACTCAGGGCGACGAGTCCATTTCCCATGACTTTAACCATTACACCACGGGCTTCCTACTGGATGTGTTATAAGAGGTATACAACACTGTCACAATGTACTAGTCTGAATAGACTATGAATAGTGTACATATTTCGAACATGAAAAGTGTACCTATTTCGAACATGAATAGTGTACATATTTCGAACATGAAAAGTATACATATTTCGAACATGAATAGTGTACATATTTCGAACATAAATAGTGTACATATTTCGAACATAATATTCTAATATTGTCACCTGGTTGTATTAATTACTATTACTGTCGGACTAATAACTCCTTACAACAACTGATGTTTACACAGTAGCATTGACTCTGGGTTCATGCATGGTTTCGGGGCCGAAACACCATTACCACTAACCCAGAGCGCCCGAGCGGCATCTCACCACCATAACCACTGACTTCGTTGATTTTTTTGTCACACTGTGAAATTGCAAATCCACGCTGATGCATTTAGAATCTTAACTTGGATCTTTTTGGCTGAGTTGGTAACAAATCCTCGGTATCCGACTTAGATAGGAAGCGATCCGTTATCCATAACACTACACAAAGTATTTTAGTGTATATAATAAATGAAAACATGTCCGATAAATATAAGAATTGTTTTTATTGGGTGTTTTTTAAATCTATTATTTTATCTATTAAATGCCAATTCCGCCCTGTCGGCTGGAGCGTTAAAATGCACCGACTGCACCTCTGCAGATGAGTAATGCTCCCCCAATGGGGCCACCTGTTGGCCGTGGGTGGCGACCGTGATGCTTAAGGATAGAATCCAGGTGGATGAGCAGTTCATGACTTGCAATACTCCACTTTGGCCCTATCTTGGCTTAACGGGCGGTCGGAGAGGCGCCCCCGATCAATCGGCTGGTCACGTCAAGCCCTAGCACCTATATGATTTTCCCAACTCTATTGCCCTTATGGCAATCCCAAACCCCTTTTTTATCATATGGGTGCTAGAAGGCAGTGGCTGAGGGTCTACATGTCCTGGGAATGACGTTATACTCTAATATGATGGTAAGGTTCCAGTTTTGGAGGTTTGGAGAATGTGGAGCACCCCTTCATCACCATTGCTCCCTGGTCCACTTTGACCCGAAGTGGTAGTACCTGTTTAGGGTCCCATCTATGGGTTAAATAGAAAAACATGTTGATAAACAAAATTGTTTATGCATTAGGAATTAATTTATTTCATAACTTTGTCGGCATTAAATGACCCACTGAGGTTGATATGCCGTAAAACAAACAAACCAAACCAAATATATGCCAATTACAATTTATCATCATAATCTTATTTTTTTTAAAGATTATTGTTTAGATGTTGTTTCGAAAAACGTAAACATATTGATATTTAAATAAATTGTTTGGCTCAATATCTTTATTTTTGGTCATTGTGTTTCTCCAGTAATTAAAAATGATTTTGTGTGATTCATTTTCCTACAAAAGAATAAAATACGATCCACCTAAAATATTCACATCATATTATTCATCATCATCATGTCGCGCTTTCAGCACGGATATCCATGACAATCTCTCTCCACCCGTCCCTATCGCTCATCATTCTCGGAGGTCCTCTATGCAGCATCCTGCATCCGCACAGAGCTGATCAACGTACTTTTTTTTGCTGGTCGGCCCACACTGGCTTGTCCATGTGCTGGCTTTTCCAGCAGTGTCCCGCGTGTCTTGTCCGTCTTACTCGAATGGTTTGTGTGATATGTGGTAGGTGGCCGTATAGCTGTTTTCTCGTAGGGTGTTGTTTCCATGTCTTGTTCAGGATCACCCGCAGCATTCTTGTGCAGCTCCCATCTAGTTTATTCTCTAGTCGCTTCGTTAGGGTCCAGGTGGTGCAGCCATACAGCAGTACTGACACGACAACGGCCTGGAAGAACTGTCTCTTTAACTTGTCTGTGAGATTGGATTTCCATATGACGGATGATTTATTTATAGCGGCCCATGCTTTTCCTATGCGTGCATTAACGTCGTTTTCTGTGGAGGAGATGTTACTGCCTAAGTATCTAAATTGTTCTACAGAGTTTAGGAGTTTGCCATCGATGGTTGAGATGTCCATGCAAAGAATCTCGAGGCAACCCTACTATTTGTAGACTTCTCCAAAGCATTTGACTCTATACACAGAGGGAAAATGGGGCAAATATTGCTAGCAAATGGCATACCAAGGAAACACACTCATAAAAATGATGTAATATTAACTGATAAACATATGATCAACGTTCCATATATTTTTTAATAGAAAACTGAATCTCTTCATTTGTGTCAATAACATTGTGAGCACAAGGTAAATATTAATTAAATTAAATTATTCAGAGGATTTTCATATATTGATAAAATGAAAAATTTTGAAACAACTACACAACGCCCTGTCGGCTGGGGCGTTAGAATGCACCGACTGCACTCTGCAGAGGGGTAAGACTCCCCCAATGGGCCACCTGTTGGCCGTGGGTGGCGACCCGTGATGCTTAAAGATAGAACCCAGGTGGATGAGCAGATCATGACATGCAATACTCCACTTTGGCCCTATCTTGGGCTAGACTCGCGGTCGGAGAGGCCCCCTCCGATCAATCGTCTGGTCACATCAAACCCTAGCACTATATGATTGCCTTTATGGCAAGCCCCTACCCCTTTTATGCATATGGGTGCTAGAAGGCGGTGGCTACGGGTCTACATGTCCTGGGAATGACGTTAAACTCTATCTGATGGTGAGGTTCCAGTTTTGGAGGTTTGGGGAATGTGGAGCACCCTTCATCACCATTGCTCCCTGGTCCACTCTGACCCGGAGTGGTAGTGCCTTTTCGGGTCCCATGTATGGGTTAAATAGAAAATGTATTTATAAAAAAATTGTATTATCCATTAAGAATTGATTTATTTCAAAACTTTATCGGCATTAAATGACCCACTGAGGTTGATATGCCGTAAAACAAAACAAACCAAACAACTACACAAATATGTAAATACTAGACAAAACATGACCCTTTGGGTCACCCATTGATCTCTCGATAGATGATTGGGATTAGGGAATAGAGAGTTTGCAAAGTGAATTAATTTTAAAATGAAATACAGTCGGAGATAATCACTATACCACAAGTGGCTCCATAATTTATTCATGTACAGTTACTACAAAAAATAAAAGGTGGAGCCAACCACCTTTCCCAAGGGAATTTAGAAAACATTTGAAAGGTTTTTTTTCTAACTTTCTTTGAAACAACGAGGAAAGCATATTTTTTATAATCGTTGAAAGTGATAAGAGAAACATAGTTGAGAAATATTATTTTGTTATTCTTAATATTTTCTTATAAAATATTTCCCCTTCTTCTTCTTCTTCTTCTTCTTTGTTTATATTTTTTTCTTTCTTTCTTTCTTCTTCTTTTCTTCTTCTTCTTTTTTGTTTTATTTTTTCTTTCTCTTCTTTTTCTTCTTCCTTTTTGTTTATATTTTTCTTTTCTTCTTCTTTCTTTGTTTATTTTTTCTTTCTTCTTTCTTCTTCTTTGTTTATCTTTTTTTTCTTTCTTCTTCTTCTTCTTCTTCTTCTTCTTCTTCTTCTTCTTCTTCTTCTTTTCTTCTTGTTTATATTTTCTTTCTTTCTTCTTCTTCTTCTTCTTCTTCTTCTTTGTTTATATTTTTCTTTCTTTCTTTCTTTCTTTCTTTCTTCTTCTTCTTCTTCTTCTCTTTGTTTATATTTTTCTTTCTTTCTTTCTTCTTCTTCTTTTCTCTTCTTCTTTGTTTATATTTTTCTTTCTTTCTTTCTTTCTTTCTTCTTCTTCTTCTTCTTCTTCTTCTTCTTTGCTTATATTTTTCTTTCTTTCTTCTTCTTCTTCTTCCTTCTTCTTCTTCTTTGTTTATATTTTTCTTTCTTCTTTTCTTCTTCTTCTTCTTCTTCTTCTTCTTCTCTTCTTGTTTATATTTTCTTTCTTTCTTTCTTCTTCTTCTTTTTCTTTCTTCTTTGTTTATATTTTTTTCTTTCTTCTTTTCTTTCTTTCTTTCTTTCTTTCTTCTTCTTCTTCTTCTTCTTCTTCTTCTTCTTCTTTGCTTATATTTTTCTTTCTTCTTCTTCTTCTTCTCCTCTTCTTCTTTGTTTATATTTTTTTTCTTTCTTCTCTTCTTCTTCTTCTTTCTTCTTCTTCTTCTTCTTCTTCTTCTTCTTCTTTTTGTTTATATTTTTCTTTCTTTCTTCTTCTTTGTTTATATTTTCTTTCTTTTTTTTTTTTTTTTTTTTTCTTCTTCTTCTTCTTCTTCTTCTCTTCTTTCTTCTTCTTCTAGAAATGAACACAGGAAAGTAGAATATATACACATTCAGAATCTTTTTAGTTTGCATTCTCTCTCTCTCTCTCTCTCTCTCTCTCTTCTCTCTCTCTTCTCTCTCTCTTTCTTTCTCTCTCCCCTCTCTCCCCTCTCTCTCTCCAAGTAATTACTCGTTAAGTTAAAGTCACGTCTTTCTTTTTCATTTAAACAACGTTGGTCTCTTATCATTGATTGTGGTCTAAAAATACAATGTGCAGTCCCAGCATCTTTGTGGCACACAGATGAATTACCAACGACATTATTTTTTTTGAAAAAAAAGCCAAACACTGGCCGTGAGCGGTAAACTTTGCACTGAAGAAAGAAATCAAAATCTAGGTCGTAGCACTCATAGGAATCCAGGTGTGTTATTTTATTCCAAAGTCATGCAAATTGAACGTGAATATTTTTGATTCACCTGGAATATTTTAGGGGTTATTTTTTAACGTATTTCTTGTGTCACTGACTTTTTACGGGACCAAAAAAAGAGTATTAAACAAGCCATTTTCGGTCTGCAGGATTTGTCCTTTGTTTTTTTTTTTCGTATTGCCGGATATTTTTTTTATCTGGCGAAAATTGGCTGATGTATTTGCCATATGTCATAGACCAAGTACTTTCTGTCCTGGTATTTTGGAACCGTACAACAATGGGCTATTCCATTTTCCATTTATATAGGTTGTGTTTATTATTGTTGTTGTTATTATTATAAGTGTTTTTATTATCGGTCTTCAACAAAAATAAGACGGGAAGAAATGACCGTAAGCAAAAACAGAACGCTGCTAGTCAAAAGTTGAAATTATTCCAAAAAATGCGCTGTCTGTATTAAAAATAAAATGAATTTTATTTAAAAATAAAATGAATGTTATTTCTAATTTTTTAAAAAATCAGAAGCATTATAGAGCCTGATGTAGAAATATTTTAAAAAGTGTATAATTATATAAGAAGTGTATATTAAAATATCAAAATTGTTCGTAATATAATCCAACTGTTAATAAGTAGCCCATAAGTGTAGGTAAATCCGTGGTGTTTATGGATAAATATCTTCAATATATCATATTCACACTGTCGGATTAAGTTCCATTTTATTTCACACACACACACACACACCCACACACACACACACACACACATACACATATATATATATTATATATATATATATATATATATATATATATATTGAAACAAGCGAGTCTAAGTAAAAAATCGTAATGCCGTTTTGTTTTAGGACAGGTATAATTACCACACAGGAACATGTATTATCATCAAAATAAAGGCTGGTCTTCTGTGGATCTCTACTTCTTCATAGAGTCACCGTTTCTCTTAATAGCAATTTTCGACCTTCGCTTGCGAGTATGTATCCCTCCTCCTAAATTTATGTTGACTGTTCTTTGAGCCACTTCCCAAATACAGATTTCACTTCTTCGTCACTGTAATAATGTTTTCCTCTCAAACCCTCTTTCACGTGGCCGAAGAGCTGCAAATATTATTCCAGTGACTATTATATATATATATTAGTTATATTCATATAATATATATATATATATATATATATTAATATATATATATATATATATATATATATATATAGTTATATATATATGTGCATATACATATATTGTTGTCTTCCAATGATGAATAACAAGAGCGGCATATTTTTAGGTAATAAAGAACTATTTGCTCGTAAATTCCTACCATAAAATAAACTAAAACCCCCATTTTATGTCCGTGTTTTGTATTAAATGTTTTATTTTTCTTGCATCCGTTATGTTACAATACAGAATATATTTTATTTATTTATTTTAATATTCATTTCAATGTGCATATTCTAAATTATTTTGTGAGAATGTTAGTTTAAAAGTGGGGGCTCGTTTTACAATTTAGACATAAATTGGATCCTCCTTTTATGACCGTATTTTTTGTTTTTTCGTCGACGATGATTAAAATCTGACGTTTTATTTTAGAGTACCAAACCAAAAAAAAAAAAAATAACAACAACAAAAAGTAATTTCAGCTTTTTACTCGTAGATTCCTGCCATAAAATTAGGCTTGGGCATTTCATAGTAGGAATTTATGCGTAAAAAGTTGAAGTGTAAAAACGAACCCCCACTTTAAAACTAAGCATTCTCACAAAATAAAAGCTTTTAGAATATACACATTGAAGTGAATATTTAAAATAAATAAATAAAATATATTTAGTATTGTAACATAACGGGGTGCAAGAAAAATAAAAACATTTATTGCAAAAACACACGGACATAAAAATGGGGGTTCAGTTTATTTTATGGTAGGAATTTACGAGCAAATAGTCCTTTATTACCTATTTTTTACTTAATAGAATACTTCTTCTTCCTCTATGCTTATATACATATATAATTTGATAGGGATGTGTAAATATTTGTGGCAAAAGTGGCTTAAAAAACGAAAGCACCCTTACAAAAGCACATAATCTCCTATTGAGATATATATTACAAAACCAGATGAGGTGTTAATGAATCGTCACTTTCCTATCATCTAATGCTCCTAATAAAACAGAAACAGCATTTATTAAAACACCTGGCACATTGAATTTCTTCTTTATTTTAAATTTCGTAGCTATTACATAAGCCCAAAGTGAAATAATTTCTTTTTGATAATGTCATTCTAAACACCTTCTTTAGAAATGCCAGATGATTTATGCGGTATATAGGCGTAGATTTAATCTGATGTCTTCATATTCTTGAAGCGTAGTCAACAGTGCCATAACAAGCAACATACGAAAGAATAGTGGGTTGCAGATAGGCATAAGGGGTTGTTTTTTTTTTTCTCGCTCGATCTGTGGGGTCTTTTCAGAGCGGAAAGAGTAGGTTGATCTTTTCAATCATCTATAGCGTAGTTACAAGCGCAATAAAAGGCTTATATTTATATCGGATTGTAGTTGGCCGGTCTAACATATGTAGCCCCTCCCTGCAAAAACAAAACAACATACGAAATAATCCTTTATTCGATATTTTCATAGCGCAGTTACAACGCCATAAAAGGCTTATGTAAATTGTATTGGCCGGTCAGCTAATGGGCCAGACACAAGCAGCAAACATTCCACATAGGTAGTGCCCCCCCAAAAAAAAAAAACAACATACGAAAGAATAGTGGGGTTGCAGATAGCATAAGGGGTTGTTTATTTCTCGCTCGATTTGTGGGGTCTTTTTCAGAGCGGAAGAGTAGGTTGATCTTTTCAATCATCTATAGCGTAGTTACAGCGCATAAAAGGCTTATATTATATCGGATTGTAGTTGGCCGGTCAGCTAATAGGCCACGCACAAGTAGCAACATTCCTCTATGTAGCTCCCTTCCCAAAAAAGCAACATACGAAAGAATAGTGGGTTTGAAGATATGCATAAGGGGGTTGTTTATTTCTCGCTCGATCTGAGAGGTATTTTCAGAGCGGGAGAGTAGGTTGATCTTTTCAATCATGTATAGCATAGTTACAGCGCAATATTATATTGGATTGTAGTTGGCCGGCCAGCTAATAGGTCACTCACAAGCAGCAAAATTCCACATATGCAGCCCCTCCCCTGCAAAAAAAAAAACAACATACGAAATAATCTTATGTCGATATTTTCGTAGCGCAGTTACACGCCATAAGAAGGCTTACGTCAAATTGTAGTTGGCCGGTCAGCTAATGGGCCACAAACAAGCAGCAACATTCCACATAGGTAGTCCCCCCCCCCAAAAAAAAAAAAAAACAAAACAATAACATACGAAAGAATAGTGGTTGTAGATAGGCACAAATTGTTTATTTCTCGCTCGCGCTGAGAGGTCTTTTCAGAGCGGAAGAGTTGGTTGATTCTTTTCAATCATATATAGCGTAGTTACAGCGCAATAAAAGGTTTATGTCGGATTGTAATTGGTCGGTCAGTTAATAGGTCACGCAAAAAAAGCAACATACGAAAGAATCTGATGTCTTGATATTTTCGTAGCGTCAATTTTCCCAGGGACTCATTCAAAGAAAATATGTGCATCCCAGGGCACTAATCAAATATCAGCATCACTGTATATATTATATATATATATATATAATATATATATATATATACACACGCACACACATGCCACACAACAAACAACCCGCAAACGCACACACACAGATACTGATAGGTACGCGTCCTGCATCCCTGCTGCACAAAAATCTTTTAAAAAAAAGCAGTAAAATCATATCCATGCATCCAGTGTTTTTCTTTTTTTTCCCTCACATTTCAAACTAACTGTAAATACATTTCATTAGTTTCTTAGAAATGAATTACACAGGATATTTTACAAGGTAGCAGTTAGACGGCTTTAGTTGGGAGCCATAAAGGTTGATCTTTTCAATCATGTATAGCATAGTTACAGCGCAATATTATATCGGATTGTAGTTGGCCGGTCAGTTAATAGGTCACGTGCACAAGCAGCAACATTCCACATATGTAGCCCCTTTCCTAAAAAAAGCAACATACAAAGAAATAGTGGGTTGTAGATAGCACAAGGAATTTGTTTATTTCTCGCAAGTTCTGTGGGGTCTTTTTCAGAGTGGAAAAATAGGTTAATCGTTTCTATCATGATTCAATTTATTACCACTATCACGCAACTTACGGTCAGTTAAAACAACCCATCATAATGAGGCATGAAATGTCGACGTGCGTCTTCTCGCGAGACATAACAGCGAAAAGAAGTCAGTCACCTGATTACAAACGTGATGTCTTGGCAACAATAGGCTTCATTTTACTGAATCAATTTTTATTACTTTTTAATCGTTCTTTGTAATAGATCAATTAATTTTAGGGAATTGGTTCTGTCCTCCATGATTCGGACAGGCGAATTAAAAAACTTAAACCATCGAAAAAGAGCGTTAATGGCGGATCACGTCGAAATTGACCAAAACAAAATCCCTTTAAATGTATTAAAATAAACTGCATATGTAATGATATTTTCTTTTTTTAATGATGGTCATTATGTTACTAATCATCGATTTAGACAGATTGACATTAAATAATGAATCTAATTATTTTTAATTCGCTTTTAAAACTCGTAGAAGCTGATTTTTTTGCCAGTCCCTACTGTTTTCTTAGTTCTCTGGCAATATCCAAGTATTTGTTTACTAGGTACCACCAATTTACCAATGAAATTTACCCCCTCCCATATTTCACACAATGAAACTTGCAGAAAAATTAATATTATCTTGAAAATCTTTTTTTTTTTGCATTCGAAAGAAAAAACATTAAGAAGGAAGAATCGAGACCATCCATTGTTAAGATTGTTAAGATTAGCTAGAATATTCAGAAAAGATCTAGAGACATGGGTAGACTTTCTATCACTCACTTGAAACTGGTGTGAAAAACTCGTTATGTATCATATATATATATATATGTGTATATATATATTATTATATATTAATGATTTGAAGGCCAATACAATGCACATAAAAATAAAAACAAAAAGATTTTCTTGTCTATTTTTATGTGCATTGTATTGGCATTCAAAACATTAATATATAATAACATAATTAACAATGCTTCAAGCAAATTACCAATTACTTTTATATATATATATATATATATATATATATATATATATATATATATATATATATATCATAAAGGTACACGGTAATAACCTACTTGAGTTTCACTATAAGTATCTTCAGGGTTAAATCCACTGGATTAATCAAGATATTGATTAATTGCAGTTGATTTCACGTGTGTATTTTTTCGCGATAAACGGTTGATTATAGGTCCGCGAATAAATACGCACGTGAAATCGACTGTAATACCTTGATTAATCAAGTGGATTTAACCCTGAAGATCCTTATGGTAAAACTCGAGTAGGTTATTACCGAGTACCTTTATGATAATAAATTTGCTCTACTAACATATTGACCACTTTATATTTGTTATATCGCTGTCTTACCATTGTGAAACTTGAATCAACTAACCATTGTGACCATTTTCACAGATAAATTACCTTTTCCACAAATACCATATATATATATATATATATATATATATAATATATATTGTAGAGATGATTCTACGAAATCCCCAGTAACAGCCATAGTGTAAGCTTTTGTAGGTGCAGAAAATATATACCCATACAAGGATTTTTATAAATTCCTAAAAAGAACTCAATGTATATTAATCAATAAATTAAATTATATACAGAGCAATATTTAACAATCAAAGAAATAAAAATTTAACAAAATGTCATCCCGTTATAATTTTATTTCGACCAGAAAGCCAAAAAATGTGTTCTAGACGGGTTTTACAAAAACCCGTCTGATTAGGCTAGAAGTCATTTTATTAGTTTCTGGTTGAAATAAAAAATATATCGTAATGACGGTTTGTTAATTTTTTCTTTCTTCTACACAAGCCATTATACCACGGGCTTCCATGTGTATTTGTGTAGCTAGATTGTCCCATTACGTATTTAATGAAATAGATCACTAATTAGGACTGAACCTATTCTAGTAGTGACCACACCAAGAGGAGTCCGCCCTGTCGGTGGGGCGTTAGAATGCACTGACTACACATCTAAGACTCCCCCAATGGGACCACCTGTTGGCCGGGGGTGGCAACCCGGGATGCTTAAGGATAGAGCCCAAGTGGTTGATCAGTTCATGACTTGCAATATTCCCCTTTGGCCTTATCTTGGGCTAGACAGGTGGTCGGAGAGGCTCCCTCCGATCAATCGATTGGTCATGTCAAGCCCTAGTACCTATATGATTTTCCCAACCCTATTGCCATTATGGCAAACCACAACCCCTTTTTGCATATGGGTGCTAGAAAGCGGTGACTGAGGGTCTACATGTCCTGGGAATGACGTTAAACTCTATCAGATGGTAAGGTTCCAGTTTGGGAGGTTTGGGGAATGTGGAGCACCCCTTCACCACCATTGCTCCCTGGTCCACTCTGACCCGGAGTGGTAGTACCTGTTAGGGTCCCATCTATGGGTTAAATAGAAAAACATAAGTTGATAAACAAAATTGTATTATGCATTAAGAATGAATTTATTTCACAACTTTGTCGGCATCAAATTACCCACTTAGGTTGATATGCCGTAAAACAAAACAAAACAAACCATCCAAGAGTATTTTAACAGGTTTTAATTGATAATTTTTCTACTGGATTGGTTGCCTGACCAAGGTAAAAGAAACCCAGTCTGCCTTGCTATTTACCCATAGCTGGAGGGAGAACAGGTGGATGCATAGGTTTCCCAAGGATATTAGCTCTATGTGAAATGTAGACAGCCTCGTCCAGGATTTGAACTCTACGACTCTAATTATTACACCACGTGTCTCCATGTAAGGATGAAATATTTGCCTATCTACCGACGTGAAAATGCAAAATTGAAAATTGCTTCAGGAAATACGAATAACATTGTTTATAATATATATATATATATATATATATATATATATATATATTGTTTGAGAACACTTCGAACGTTTGTTATGTTTGTATTTTATTTTTGCTATAAAGTTCAACTTTCTTTCTTGTGTGTTTGTTTATCGGCAACCCACCCATAAACATTAATTTGACTTTCAAATTATCCAACATCTAAAAACAGAGAGAAGTAAGTACGACAGCCAGTCAGTGTGTCTTCGAATCTTTCCTTGATGGCAAAATCTCTTCCTTCTCAAAAGAATACTGACTCCAACAAAAAGACAGATTTGTATCAGTTTAACGAATTTGAAATTCGACAATAGAAAGATAGAGAGATTAATCGGTAGATAAAGAGATTAATCCAGTAATATATATATATATATATATATATATATATATATATATATATATATATATATATATATAACAAGAAAAATGAAAAAACACAGGTTTAAATGGGTTAAGTGGTGAGTTTATTGGCCGACGCTGCAGTGTTTCGATCTATTAAATAGATCATCTTCAGGGCATATGATAAGAAATTATATATCACAGAATGATGAGAAAAAGTGAGTGGTAATCCTTCTTATTCAGTCTGTTTAAAAAATTTTCTGAAGTTTGAAAAAAGGAGACGGTTTTGAAATATGACATCAAATATTCTATTTTAAGGTGTGAGTATGTAGCGCTGTTAGTGTGTGTATTGAAGGAAACATTGTGCATTTTTTAGGTATGTGGTAGTGTGTGTGTGTGTATAATTTTTTTTTTTCTGTAGCGATAAACGACAGCGGAAGTGAAAACTCAGGGTTGTGTGTGTGTGTGTGTGTGTGTGTGTATGTGTGTGTGTGTGTATTGGTAAGAGGTAGGGGAGAGGTGTGTGTGTATATTGGTAAGAGGTAAAGGGGAGATGTCATGAAAAGAAATTTCATGTTTTATATTAAGAGAGGAGATGGAAGTTTGGGTATATATATATATATATATATATATATATATTATATCTCTTATTATAATGGAAATTGTGTGTTTTTCTGTCTGTAACCGAAACTATATTACTACTCAAGTCACAATTCCCTTAGTTATTATTGTCCCTTTCTCAATGATTTTATTTTAATTTAAACCCCAATAATTAATAAAATTGTTTTACATTATTAATACTGTTAACCATATCTACATACTAACAACATGCAATTATATTTATATATACAACAAAATAGTGGTTTACAATGTGAACGAGAAGGCTAATTTGCATATTGATATTAAAAATTTGATTTTAATAAATATGTGCTTAGTATTATTGATTTCTAACTGTTTGGTTTTATTTTAATGAATATAAGCAAAAGTCTCTTCAATGAATCTTAAATGAAATCCATTAACAAGAAAAAATAACTGTCATTTTATTCTTTACTTCATCTCTTAACTAAATACTTAACTTAGAAAAAATAACAATGAAAGACGAGAGTGATGGAAGAGTAAGTATCAATTGTTCTATTTATCGATTATACCTGCCCTCTGTTTCAAATCTTTTTATCTGCATTCTTATTTAGTTTCCTTAGCCTTTCTAATTTGATATAATATTTTATTACATTAAAACTTAAATACTTGCACCCGGAGGGTGCATATATTTGCTAGTATATATAAATAAATTTATACAAATCCTATTCTGTAAATGAATATATATATATATATATATATATATATATATATATATATATATATGTCCAACAAAGTAATTTAATTTATAAGTTCAAATGCCGGTGTAGTTCGGTATATGTTGGGCGTACATCCCAGTGGCTCCAAATTAGAAAAAAACAACATGTCCCCCGACACTTCGCAATGCTATTACTAATAATACATCCTGGCATTCCCAAGCTTATGACTCGGCTATAGCCGAACATTTATATATAAATGCTTGTAGAACCGATTATTCAGACGACTGCTTCTCCGTCTTGCACAGAGCCAGGTCTATACAGTACTTAACCATCCTCGAAGCTGTTTATATTTCTTTTTTTCGACCTACTCGAAAACATTCTCTCTATTTACTTGGTGACACTTCTAACCCTGTTTCAACCTAGGGTTAATACATAACCCCCCTTTCTTTCCCCCTTCTTTTTACTTGTCCCCCTCTGGCTCACCCCCATTCGTTCTTATGAATTTCCTATACAATCTGACTTTTATTCGTCGCCGGTGTATATACTTGAAAAGTACCGGTCGAAAAGGCCTTCGTGTATCCCCCCTTTATTCTATATTTTATTCCATAATAAAATATTATCTCCCTAATTACATATGATTCCTCCACTTTTAGTGTTATATAAATTCTCCTGTACAGGAAATATATATATATATATATATATATATATATATAAAGATAAATCTAATGAGTCAGACGAACCTACTATTAGTTTCGCTTAATGCTCTTCAGGGCTAAGATCCGAGTCTGATCTTAGCCCTGAAGAGCATTAAGAGAAACTAGTTCGTTTGACTCATTAGATTTATCTTATTATTTGGTATCGACACTTTTTACTTATTAGCTATTCTCCTAGCGGTTATATGAATATATATATATATATATATATACTATATATATATATACATATATATACATATAAATTGTTTTTTCTTTTGGTCAAATACTGTACCAATAGATTATTTTTCGTTGTTTACGACTATCTTGGTCCTTTCTTTTTTTCAAAATTGTTTTTCTCCTTGGTTGATGTTTGGTAGTATATTTTTACAATCAAACTATTTCTGTTTTTTTTTCTCACCGCAAGGATTTACCAACACGCTTGTATATTAAATTATATATATATATATAATATATATATATATATATATATATATATATATATATATAATATTATATATTCAGTGCCATTTGCGTTTATAAAATGGGATGATAGAGGGAATGTCGCACAATATTAAAAATGTATAACATTGCTTGCATTGAAACCTTACTTGCAAAGGTTCAGCTTAGGTGGGCAGGTCACGTTGTCAGAATAAATGAGAACAGGCTTCCAAAGAAGATAATATACGATCAATTACCAAATGCTAAGCGTTCTATTGGACGTCCACTCTTACGATATTAATAGAAATTGAAGGACAATTTGAAATGCCTCAATATTAACCTGAGTGTTTGGGAAAATCTAGCATCAAATCGGAAAGAATGGCGTAAAAAATGTTTCGCTAGATTAAAGAGCTTTGAAGAAAATAGACTGAAACACCGAGAGCGGCTCTGTCTAACTTTAAAAGAAAAACATCTGACTCCCGCTTTAGGAAATTCCATTTGTCAGTGTGGCTTCATAGCTCGCAGCAAGGCTGGGCTGCTATCACACTCGAGGAAACACAAAATGTCTTCTCGATAGCATACACAACATCGGAGGAAACAAATTACTCACTGCTGACCCTCATCTATCGTTCACGATAGGAGAGTTCACCATATATATATATATATATATATATATATATATATATATATATATAAGTAAAGTCGGCGGGGCGGCCTAAAGTCGGTATCAGCCAGTCAGCGAGGGATCTATCCCTTTTCAATAGCGCTAGACCAAGGAGATTTTTTAGCATCTGAGCTCCATTTACCGCACAGATCCCTGTGCTACTCATACGCTGTTAGTCGACTAGGAACCGTATGGTTTCTAGCCGAACGCTCTAACGACTGAGCTAACCCGGCCCCTGTTATAATGGAGATTTCAGTAAAAAAGAACTACGCCACTACCTACGTTATAATGCTCCCCGAGTATTTCTAATATACAAAATAAATCTTATTTATTAATGATGTCTCTCTGAAAATTTGATTTGCCTCAAGACAATACATGTTATTTGTACGTTTAACATCCTGCAATGTGTATAATATACTACTAAGAAAAAAGGTTTACATGATATATGGTGTTGTTAATTTGCATACTCATTTTAACAAAATGGGTCTATTAAATAATTACTTGGTGTTATTGATCTCTAATATCATTTTTTTTTTATTCTCGTATTAAGATTATCTTATTTTAAAACATTCTGAAATCTTTTTTCTATGAAAAGAACAAATTTTAAAATAATATGATTGATTTTTTACAAGTTTCAATAACCTATATTTGATAAATCCGGTGTGGGGAGGAGATTCTACAATTGTTTAGGCTTAAATTCTCCAGTTGGTCAGTCAATTATCTAAGAATTCAAATGAAAGACAAGTTCAAATTTATTTGAAAAACGATGAGTTATTATCTCAAAAAAGGAGATCAAATGAGAGTATGGCTCTTGCTGCTAATTTGAAAGGATCATTACTTTAAAAAAATAAAAAATAAATAAAAAAATCAGGAGTGCTTAGCTTGAAGATAACCCTTTTTTTTGTTGGTTACTTAGAGTATAATGATAATTATAAGTTTCTTCAAAATCCAATCTAACAACAGTCGGATCATTGGCAACTAAACTGCGTAACCCTACAGGATTTATCTTGTGAGGAACACTGGCTAAACAAAACAGGATGCGTAGCTGAATATTCTCGTATTAAAATCAAACTTATGAAGGATTTTTATATAGAATCAAGTTGAAATATAAATTGAAATAAGTGTAATATTTATATAAGTTCTGTTTCAGTTTGTTGGTATTTATAATTTATTATCTAGTTCGATACCGGTCCCGCCAACTCAACGTATGAGTATCACAGGGATCTGTGCGGTAAAGTAAGGAGCTGATGGTAGGTGTGGCGCTCCACCTCAGATGCTAAAAAAATCTCCTTCGTCTAGCGCTATTGAAAGGAGGATAGACTCCCTCGCTGACTGGCTGATACTGACTTTAGGCCGCCCTGTCGACTTTACTTACTTACTTTTTTTATATTTCATTACAATACAACTTAAATACTTATGCCCAAAGTGCGCATATTCTTGCAATATATATAGAAACAAAGATGTATATTTTACTTATTGTCACTGATATCGTTGTTTGTTTGTTTTTTGTCTCTTCTGTGAATTTCCCCCCAGCTGTGAGGTCACTAAGTGTGTATACAAGATATGGAAGTACTGGCCAATTTAAAATTCTTCACCAAAGAACCATTCTCAAAAGCTGTTATTCATAGAACTTCGATGATCAACTTTAAATAACTACGAAAGTCTAGACATCGGTATTTTCTATAGATAACGAATTCAATTTTAAATTCTATTTTCTCACTGTCTTCAAAAGAAACAGCATAAAATGGAGTGTGTTAAAATTGTTTATAAGATGCTCTTTTTTCCAAAGAAGATACCATAAAAAGATTACGATAGTCCTAAAATTAAGATATCATAAAAACTTAAGATGCCATAAAAAATAAGATGCCATAAAATTAAGATATCATAAGAAATTAAGATACAAAAATTAAGATATCATAAAAAAATTAAGATGTCATAAAAATTAAGATCATATAAAAATTAAGTTGCCATAGAAAATGAAGATATCATAAAAAAATTAAACATAAAAAATTAAGATATCATAAAAGATTTAAGATACCATGAACACTTACGATATCATAAAAAGATTAAAATAGTCCACAAATTAAGATATCATAGAAATTTTGATATCATAATAATTAAGATGTCATAAAACATTAAGATGCCAGAAAAATTTAGATACCAGAAAAAATTAAGACACCAGAAAAAATAGGATACCATAAAAGATTTTAGATATAATAAGAAATTAACATTCGATAAAAAATATATGACATAAAAAAATCTAGATCCAATGAAAATATTAAGATACCATAAAAATTTAGCTTATCTGTTATTAGCTTATTTACTGCTACATGAAAAAACGCAAGCTAAATATCTTATGAATATGCTAATTTCACTATTTCCGCAAGGGGTAGACTGAACATTATAATTTGAATAATTTGATGTAGGTTATTAAAGGTGTAATTCATGGAACTAGAATGTTCAGCTATTAAAGTAAAATGTGTCTTATTTTCTATTATAATGTGTTTTGTCTTATCTGTTATGAGCTTATTTACTGCTACATAATAAAACGCAAGCTAAATATCTTATGAATATGCTAATTTCTTTATTTCCGTAAGGGGTACACTGAACTTTATAATATGAATAATTTAATCTAGATTATCTTAATTTTAATTCAAGGAACTAGACTGTTCAGCTATTAAAGTAAAATATGTCTTATTTTCTATTAGTTTATTTAAGATTCCATATCTGACGGCATATGAGAGGCCCTTTATTTTTGACATGCCTTGTATGAATAAATAAATAGATAAACGGTTTTAAACTAGACATACTACATGACTTCAATAAAGGTCTCAGCCAGGAGATACAGTTTAGCGTCATGCCTAGGACAGTACTTTTTGAACGGATGGGCTCTTACGCCTCTGCATGGAGATAAAGCCAGCGTATTGTAAGCCCCCGCTGAGTCAGATTCCCAATAGAAAGATGATTATCTCCGGAGATGCTAAATGAAATTTCAGAGGAAGCCATTACAAGGAGGTTAGCTACAAGAGGTCGATTTAGGACTCTTATTGATGCAGAACGTGACGCAGAAGGAAAATCAGATCCAGAGAATTCAAAGATACACGACTCTTATTCAACATAGAAAAGGCAGTAATTTAAGAGGTTATAGATGAAAATAATACCTTTCTTGAAGAAGATGTATTGCTTCCTTCATATAGGGCTCTGAATATTGTTGCGAGTTTGACAATGATTTTGTGTTAGAGGATAAATTTAATAATTGCTATCACAAACGGTAGATCCTGCTGTCGAACCAAAGCGAACCACTATAATAACTGTTCTTATTTTATATATATATATATATATATATATATATATATATATATATATATATTATATTAAATTTTTACTTGAAGGCACTTACAACGCATGTATCGCATAAAATTCGATACTTTTTCTTATAGAAAATGAACTTGACAAGTGTAATCCCAGTAAAGGATGGCTCGATGTGTAGAATACCGTACAGACTGTTTCGACTTTATTAAGTCTCATCAGCGGTATATACTAACGATTTCCCTCCGACAGAAATCGAAACCGGGACTTCAGCAGACATACATATATATATATATATATATATATATATATATATATATATATATATATATGTGTGTGTGTGTGTGTGTGTGTGTGTGCGTGCGTGTGTGTGTGTATATACAAGACTGCTCTACAAGTGATGTTCCTATGGTTGAATGTCTGATGTAGTGTGACTGTGTGGGTTTGGATGTATGTAAAAAAGAATCTGTCTTCTAAGAGGTAAATCTATGACCAAAAATCATTTCTTTACTCTGTTACATTCATATCACATATTGCAAGAAATACCTTTCAAACCCGTATATATATATATATATATATATATATATATATTATATATATATATATAGTTTCAACGAGAGAAAAACTCTAATTATAATGAGGGTTTGTTAAGTTTTTCTTTCTTTGAAAGTTAAATATTGCACTGTATATAATAGTTTATTGGTTATTATACATTTAGCTGTATTAGGGATTTATAAAAATCCTTGTATACATATTTATGTTTGTACCTACACGAGCATACAGTATGGCTATACCGTGAGGTTTCGATGATCCCAAATAGATGTGGGTTTGGATGTATGTAAAAAGAATCTGTCTTCTAAGTGTTGATTAACTGGCCGTCATCCTTGGTTCCAGTTGTAAAAGAACTTAAAGTAAACAAGTGAGTAAACCAATAAGTCATTGTGGGATAGTGTCCTTTAGGTCCGACGTCCGAGTGTGAATGAGCTAAGATTAGAATCAGGCCTCTATTAATACACCAACAGCAGCAGCAGCACTGCCAGTGATTGGAGAATAGGAATCTTTCTCAGGTCACGTGATAGTCAACGAGTCTATAAGTAGAAGTGACTACTTGTCCCATGCCCTATATACAGAAATATTCCAACACTAAGAGGTAAATCTATGACCAAAAATCATTTCTTTACTCTGTTACATTCACTAGCAAATATATGCACCCTCCGGGTGCAAGTATTCAAATTTTAATGTAATAAAATATTATATTAAATTAGAAAGGCTAATAAAACTAAATAAGAATACAGATAAAAAGATTTGAAACAGAGGGAGTATAATAAAAGATTTGAAACAGAGGGAGTATAATAAAAAATGGAACAACTGAAACTTACTCTTCCATCACTCTCGTCTTTCATTGTTATGTTTTTAAGTATTTAGTTATAAGAGGAAGTAAAGAATAAAATGACAGTTATTTTATCTTGTTAATGGATTTCATTTAAGATTTATTGAAGAGATTTTTGCTTATATTCATTAAAATAAAACCAAACAGTTAGAAATCAATAATACTAAGCACATATTTATTAAATTCGATTTTTTAATATTAATATGCAAATTAGCCTTCCCGTTCACACTGTAAACCGCTATTTTGTTGTATATATATATATTGCATGTTGTTAGTATGTCGACATAGTTAACAGTATTAATAATGTAAGACAATTTTATTAATAATTGAGGTTTAGATAAAAATAAAATCATGGAGAAATGATGATGTCAATAACTAAGAGAATTGTGACTTGAGTAGGAACATAGTTTCGGTTACAGACAGAAAAGCACACAATCTCCATTATAATAAGATATCACATATTGAAAAGGAATACCTTGCAAACCCGTAAATAGGTCGATATTTAAAATTTATTCGCAAATAAACCGATAATAAAAACCTAAAACCCGTGTCGTTTTTTTTTTAAATATTTATGTTTTTTTTTAAATATTTTATTGAAAGTAATGTTTAATTTTAAAGGTCACATCAATACAATCTCAGTTGGAAAGGGCAATGAATTTACGACCTAAAGGTTTTGAAGAGACTCTAATTTACGTTGAATTTAATTGGAGTCAAAAATAGTTTGCCATTTAAATAGAAAATCAATCAGGAAAGAGTATAACGGTAAAATACGGGCGTCATTTTGGTAGTTGGGTTGGGCTTAGTAGTGAATAGATGTTAGCGGAAATCAAGGAAGCAATTTAAAACTATTTTGAAAGTGTTGACATTTTAATTGAATGGTGACAGTCCTTTCAGATCATCTTATTTACTACCAATGGGGGAAAAATTATGAAATTAGTACGCTTAGAGGACGTTCACCTTGATTTCTCATATAGCAGTAAATAAACTAATAGAAAATAAGACACATTTTAATTTAATAGCTGAACATTCTAGTTCCTTGTGTTACATAATCTATACATAGATTATTGTCAACCCCCTGTATTTCTGAAAGGATGGCCTTTTTCATATCACGGGCGGGACTTTCAATTGACTATTACAGAAGCCCGCGAAATACGCGAAGTCACGTGGGACCTTGTTGGCTCTGAGTTTCAGCTTGGATGTGAGGCAGAGAAGATATATCTGCTTTAGCTGAGACTCACTGCACATGCGCGCTGTGTTAGTTAGATGAAGATGTTAGTTAAGTAAATAAAGGTTTAAATAAATAAGATGGTTTTGTGGTTGATGAATGTCTTGACAACAAGACTGACCTAGAAGAAGAAATGAATCAATGACGACCAACCAGCAAGAACAGAGACGTTAGAAGAGACGCTAGAAGAAGAACGTAAGATACCAAAGATGAGCAGAAGAATAATAGAAGTAAGAAAGGATAGGGAGTATACAACACTTGAATTAAAATTAAGATAATCTAGATTAAATTATTCAAATTATAAAGTTCAGTCTACCCCTTGGGGAAATAATTAAATTAATATATTCATAAGATATTTACCTTGCGTTTTTTCATGTAGCAGTAAATAAGCTAATAACAGATATGACAAAACACATTATAATAGAAAATAAGACACATTTTACTTTAATAGCTGAACATTCTAGTTCCATGAATTACACCTTTAATAACCTACATCAAATTATTGAAATTATAATGTTCAGTGTACCCCATACGGAAATAATGAAATAAGCACATTTATAAGATATTAACCTTGGTTTTTTTATGTAGCAGTAAATAAGCTATTAACAGATAAGACCAAACACATTTTCTTTAATAGCTGAACATTCTAGTTCCTTGAATTACACCTTTAATAACCTACATCAAATTATTTAAATTATAATGTTCAATATACCCCTTACGGAAATAATGAAATAAGTACATTTATAAGTTTTTTATTATGAGTTTTTTATGTAGCAGTAAATAAGCTCATAACAGATAAGCTAAATTTTTATGGTATCTTAATATTTTCATTGTAAATAATGATATTAACCTTGTGTTTTTATGTAGCAGTAAATAAGCTATTAACAGATAAGACAAAACACATTTTCTTTAATAATAGCTGAACAATCTAGTTTTTTTTTTAAGTAAGTCTGAAATAACCTAGATCAAATTATTTAAATCCTATATTGGAATGTACATGTATACTCTCCTTGAAAAAATGATTAAATTAGCACACAAAGAAAATCATATCCAGTGAATACAAAGATACACGACACTTATTCAACATTACAAAATCCTCACCTTGTGGCTTTATGTAGCGGTAAATAAGCAAATAAGAGATAAGATTATTTGTTTTATGGCATATCAATCTTTTCGGGTCATTTAATGCCGAATAAAATCATTTTCATGATCGGTTTACTTACAGTACCTTCTGTTTGCTTATTTAACATTACAAAATATTCACATTGTTGCTTTATGTAGCAGTAAATAAACAAATAAGAAATACAATTATTTGTTTTACGGCATTAACAATCGTTTCGGGTCATTTAATGCCGAATAAAGTCATTTTTATAATCGGTTTACTTACAGTACCCATCTAAGTATTGAACAGGTTCATCGCTGCATAACTTCGGTTTCCAAGCGAGAACCGGTCCTTTCAACGTGACTTGATCGTAAGAACTAAGGAAGGGAGTATCAGATTGACATACAAAGATGGATAGACATACATAAAGAAAGAAGTGATCAGACATAGATAAATAGATATATAGAAAGAATGAAGGCGCGTAGTGTAATGGTTACAGTCGTATGAAATGGACTCGTCGACCCGAGTTCAATTCCTGGACGAATCTGTTTGCATTTTCACATGGCGCTAATATCCTTTTGAAAGGTATGAATCCAATTCCCCCTCCAGCTATGGGTAAATAGCAGGGCAGACTGGACCCTTTAATCATGGCTTGGTAACCAGTCTAGGAGAAGGAAAACACCGAATTCAAGCCTGTTAAACTCCGCTTAAGAAATTGAACTTGTGCTCGTGCGGAGTAGTTGGTATATATATATATATATATATATATATATATATATATATATATATTCTGTATATATATATATATATATATATATATATATATATATATATAAACAAACAAACAAAGATAGATAGATAGACAGAAAAAAAACACAAGTTTCATTAACGAATGATGTTTAAGAAGCCTACACTGCTGTGTGAGGCTTATTAAACATGATTTTTTCCTTAAACCAACGAAAGCCCTGATGAAGGTTTGTTAAAACAGACCGAAACACTGAGACGTAGGTTTATTAAACGTTACTTGTTAATGAAACTTGTGTTTTTTCAATTTTTACAATATTACATATTGTCGGATTTATTTTCACTTTTTCTTCATATAGATAGATAGATAGATAGATAGATAGATAGGTAATGAGTATAGTGTCAGTTAGGAAGATAGTTAGGGAGATAGGAACACGCTGAGACAGATGATAAATGATACCGACAATGTTCAGAGGTCTTTAGGAATGAGGCAATACAATTACATCAACAAAGCTATTATTGTTATCTCGGAGGTTTTAAACTATTGCGTTACTTTGTTGAATAAGTGTCGTGTATCTTTGTATTCTCTGGATATGATTTTCCTTCTGCGTCACGTTCTGCATCAATAAGAGTCCTAAATCGACCTCTTGCAGCTAACCTCCTTGTAATGGCTTCCTCTGAAATTTCATTTAGCCTTTTCGTGGATAATCATCTTTCTATTGGGAATCTGACTCAGCGGGGGCTTACAATACGCTTCCTTTATCTCCTTGCAGAGGCGAAATACCCCATCCGTTCAAAAAGTACTGTCCTAGGCATGACGCTAAACTGTATCCCCCGGGGAAGACCTTTATTGAAGTCATGGTGTATGCGTAGTTTAAACCCGTTAATTTATTTATTGATTGATTCATACAATGCCTGTTGAAAATAAAGGGCGTCTCATATGACGTCAGATATGGAATCTTAATTCTTTTATGGTATTCTTGGTTTTTTCTCACGATACATTTATTTTTTATGTGAGCTTAATTTTATGGTATCTTAATATTTTCATTGGATCTAGATTTTTTATGTCATATATTTTTCATGGTATGTTAATTTGTTATGCTATCTAAATTCTTTTATGGTACCTTATTTTTTATGGGTTCTTAATTTTTTCTGGTATCTGAATTTTTCTGGCATCTTAATGTTTTATGACATCTTAATTCTTATGATATCTTAATCTCTACGATATCTTAATTTCTATGATATCTTGATTTTTAGGCTTAAATCTTAATCTTTTTATATTAGGAATAGAATATCAGAAACTCGGTTTTGAATTGTTAAGTTTCGTTTTATTCAACGAAACTTAACAATTCAAAACCGGGTTTCTGATATTCTATTCATAATGCTTCACACCAAAGCCCCAACAGTATATATACTATAAATAACACACACACACACACACACACACAACATATAATATATATATATATATATATATATATATATATTATATATATATATATATATATATATATGGAAATACGGTGAGGAAATTAATCCAACAATATGAGAAGAAAATATTTTAAAAATATAACAAACACAGGATGTTATGATCAGGGAAACAAATTTTTGTGTCAATACTTAAGCATTTCGGTATATTGTACCATCTTCAGAACACTGTTAAGTAATGTTTATGTGAGAGACATAAACATTACTTAACAGTGTCCTGAAGATGGTACAATAAGCCGAAATGCTTAAGTATTGACACAAAAAATTGTTTCCCTGATCATAACATCCTGTGTTTGTTATATTTTTTAAATATTTTCTTCTTCTTCTTATATATATATATATATATATATATATATATATATATATATATATATATATATATAATTTAATATACCAAGCGTGTTGGTAGATCCTTGCGGAGAGAAAAAAAACCCGGCAGAGAGTTTGATTGTAAAAATATACTACCAAACATCAACCAGGAAGAAAAAAATGTTTGAAAAAAAGAAAAGACCAAGATATTCGTACCAACAAAAAATAATCTATTGGTATAGTATTTGGCCAAAAGAAAAAACAATTTATATATGTATATAAGATATATATATATTCATATAAACCGCTAGGAGAAGCTAATTTGTAAAAAGTGCTCGATACCTAAGTAGAGCCAAGTAATAAGGATATCTACTGAGTCAGACGAACCTACTATTAGTTTCGCATAAAGCTCTTCAGGGCTAAAATCTGAGTCAGATTTTAGCCCTGAAGAGCTTTATGCGAAACTAATAGTAGGTTCGTCTGACTCAGTAGATATCCTTATATATATATATATATATATATATATATATATATATATATAATATATACTTTCAAAGAAAGAAAAACTTAACAAACTTATTTGGCTATTATAGATTTATTTCGACCATTATTTATAATAGCGAAATGACGGTTTGTTAAGTTTTTCTTTCATTCAAAGTATAGATATTGCTCTGTGTATAATTAATTTATTAGTCATTAATTATCATTAATTATCACTGAATGAGAAAATCAAACTCACGTTCCCTTCTGTCCCATGAATGTATGGCTCAAAGAAACACCTACTAAAGTTATTTAACAAGCTTAGATTATATGTGCTACAAGTGAGGTTGTTTGTTTGTTTGTATGAACCTACATCATTTAATACCGACAATGTATTGAAATGAATTCATTCTTGATGTGTACTCAATATAAATAAGTTTTATAATAATAATAATAATAATAATAATAATAATAATAATAATAATAATAAAGACGTTGTGGTAATAGAGATGAGACTGTAAACCATGTACTCTGCGAATGTAGCAAACTAGCACAATGGGAATACAAAACTAGACACGACTGGGTTGGGAAGGTGATCCACTGGGAATTATGCAGAAAATTTAATTTTGACCACACAGCAAAATGGTATATGCATAAACCAGAATCTGATCTTGAGAATGAAACACATAAAATTCTCTGGGACTTTGAAATAAAAACGGATCACCTTATCCCAGCAAGAAGACCAGAGCTAGTGTTGATAAACAAAAAGGAAAGAACTTGTCAACTGGTGGATTTTGCAGTTCCAGCAGATCACAGGGTGAACCTAAAAGAAAATAAAAAAATGGACAAATATCTGGACCTTGCCAGAGAACTGAAAAAGTTTTGGAATATGAAAGTCAAAGTAATACCAATTGTAGTTGATGCACTTGGAACGGTCCCAAAAGGATTGGGAAAGGGTTTGGAAAGTTTGGAAATCAGAGGAAGGATTGAAACCATTCAGAACACTGCACTACTGCAATCTGCCAGAATACTCAGAAGAGTACTGGAGGCCTGAGGAGACTTGCTGTCACTCAGACTCCAGTGAATGACCATCAGCTAATGCTGATGTGAAAACTCAAACGGAGTAAATAATAATAATAATAATAATAATAATAATAATAATAATAATAATAATAATATCTTTTAAAAAAAGAAGTTACATCTAACCTTGGTACCTTTTGAGCAGTCGTTGTATTTAGAAGAAAATGAACGTTTTATTCATTGATAATTTCTGTCTAGGTAAATTAAGCTTCAGTCTCAATACTTTTATTTTAATTTTATTTTCATCCTCGTCTCATATAAAAGTTAAACTTACAAACGCATCTAGAGGAAAGTGTTGCCACTACGCTCTGATCCACTCTGAACCGAACAGGTAGTATCTATTAGAATCCCTATCTATATTTAAATAGATTTGCTTGCAAATTGTTAGTATTAGATAGGAATCCTTGAAACCATATTTCTTGTAGCAAAGACTGTCTTGGGTATTAAAGTACTCAGCAATGTTGACATATATATATATATATATATTATATATATATATATATATATATATTAATCTGAATACATCTTATCTTGTGTCACTCATTTTCTTTCATCCATTTTTTTTTAAAAGAAACATTCCAAATTGTCTCACGTTGCTTAACTCTTAACGTCCTATACCACCTCATTCCACCTGGCCAGAAGTCACATTCGTTTTCCTAATCTACCCCAAACGATAGCCTTTGTTTAAATGTAATATTAAACATTTAACAGTATTTGATTTAAGGGAAATAACAGGTAACTTTAAATGAAAAGTCCATTTTTAGCCATTTATTGATAAATCCTTATAGGAATGGGACTCTGGACTTAGAAAATTCTCAACAAGATGTTAAGAGTTATATGCCCAAAGTAAAATTAAAATGAATTAAAAAAAAAAGAAGTTACATCTAACCTTGGTACCTTTTGAGCTTCAGTTTCAATACTTTTATTTTTATATTATTTTAATCCTCATCTCATATAAAAGTTAAATTTTCAAACGAATATAGAGGAAACTGTTTAACCCACCACCAACGATCTTCTTGTGATTCTGTTGTATACTAGAACATAGAATGATTAGGTATACTAGTACATCCAGATAACCACCGGTTTAGTTCAGTCAGTAGAGCACCCACCTAGAAATCACAAGGTTAGTGGTTGGATAACGTTATCACCAACTCAGTACATGAGTAGCACAGATTGTATAATCTGATCTGAAGAGCTGATGTTAGGTGTGGCGCTCCACCTCAGCAAATATCACCCTGGTCTAGCTCTATTGAAAAGGGGATATACTTTAATACTGTCAGGTGGCTACGTTGATTCCCAGTCAAAGAACAAATATCAACACATTTGTGAAGCTAGTCTATTTTGCATATTTATGTTAAAACATTGCAATTCAGACAATTCTTGGGTCCCTCAGCAGATGTGCAAGCAAGCTGTTATGAGTTTACGGATGTGGATCAATAGAACATGTGATAAGTTGGCACTTGGTTTACCTATGATTTGGTGAGAGCAAAGCTATCATTGTAAAAGACTGTTATGTTTGTTTAATGAAAACTTCACCATATAACAAGAAAAACAAATGTAAAATTGAGTATTCTGGTCTACATTCAGCTATAGGTTCTAGGGTCTCCTTCAACTGAAATCCTTTTTTTTCTGATTCAGCCCTCAACGGACTCAGGCGTCAAAATATAACGTCTATTATATCCAGTGGAACTATCAGATGGCCGTAGCTAAGGGACTTCGATAACTAACCCTACCTCAGGATTTCAGCTAAGTGGACAAATTGTAAACATTTTTCCGCAGAAAAACCAGAAAGTCTGCAACCCTATTGTTTTTTTTTGTCTTTAATACATGTTTCTTTATTCCTATTCTAAGTTGTTTGGTTTTATTCTTTAACTCTTAACCTGTCTGTCACCACACACGTGGTTAATTCTTCATAAGCGTCAATTGCCTAACCACACGACTCGGCAAAGGCGTTTGAATAAATAGACAGAACACTTCATGACAAAGGAACTGGAACTTTACTATCAGATAGAGTTTAACGTCATACCCAGGAAAATAAGACCCTCAGCCACCGCCTTCTAGCGCACATGATAAAAAAGGTTGGGTCTAACCATAAGGGCAATAGGGTCAGGACAATGGAATTGGCGCTAGGTGGTGGAATTGGCGCTAGGTGGCCATTTTCGAAAGGAATTGGCCTCCATGACATGGCCACAAACCTGTTAATCCCCAACATTCTACATAAGCTATTTGTTGACAAAAAATAATCATTTATATGTTCCCACCTCGCACATGAAACTAGGTCTCTTGAAGCAATTCATTAAAGCATTGCTAACTGAAGCTAATATTTTCAACTACCCCATTTTGGCATTTGCTGGCCTTTCAATTGAAAA
The DNA here is from genome assembly GCA_023376005.1 of Doryteuthis pealeii. Lineage (NCBI taxonomy): Eukaryota > Metazoa > Mollusca > Cephalopoda > Myopsida > Loliginidae > Doryteuthis > Doryteuthis pealeii. The sequence goes on from CM042167.1 coordinate 83,145,691, forward strand.
AAATCAAGAGCGGTGTATTTGATGGTCTACAGATTCGGCTAGTTATAAAAGATGAACATTTCATCGGGATAATGTCAGAAATAAAAAAAAATAATGCTTGCTTCTTGACAAGTTAAAAACCTTGTCAAGTACTTTTTTGGAAATTCATGAGCAAATAATTACACTGGAATTGGATAGCCACAAAAAAGCTCGATTGCAACGTGAGCATCAAGTTCCATTTGCTGCATAGCCATCTTGTTTATTCTGTATACACTAAGAGTTTAAATCCCTGGAGGAATGGTCTCGGATTATGCGGGATTTAAATATAATTTACATTTCCGATTGAACACTCTAGAAAAAAAAAACTATGTGTAACCTTTTACCATAACTACTTGCACACAATTTGACTTACAGTAACAATATCCTTTCTATGAACAAAATTAATTTGTACAAACCTTACAGTTAAGCCGTTTTTTTTAAAATAATTTTCCATTGAAAATGTCTTAATTCTATAGAATGAGCTCAAATCTGTTTCATGCATTAATTTAATGGTTTCTGAGACCAGACAGGATATCCTGTTAGTCCAAAGCTTAGTCAAAAACAAGTTCCAGATCTAACTCAACAAATTTTGTGATGCCCAGGGCAATGTTTTATTATTTCCCATTATATATAAATTTTCAAAACATCCTCATCCCTCTGTAGAGGTGCAGTCAGCTTATTTTATAACCCCAGATAATTTTGTTACATAATAATTGGATCCCTAATACATTTTAAGGTAGTGTAGAAATCATTATGGCGATCAGTACAGCTGATGGCCTTGAGAGTGAGTGACAGCGTTTGACCTCACTGACCTTGCTTTCTGGGGATAGACCGTGAGAAACGGAACCCCGATAGAAAGCCCCCTTCCGGTTTAAGGATACTAAGTAAATAAGAGTCTGTTAGAACTTAGAAGCCGAGCTAGCAAGATGTAAGGATCTGCGCGCATTGTCTGGTCTGGGGATTCATGAATAAAGTAACATCAACATAAATCGAAGTCTTGTGTTTATTACTAAAAACTAACAATGACACAAGGCTTCTGATAAGAAGTGATCCCCAACAGAAACCAGACCCGGAATCCTCAATAGAAGACCAGACGAGACCATTAGAAGATATACCTGACCAAGATAGATGATAGACGATCAGAAGCGAAGCCGGCCAGAAGAATAGACGACCAGAGTAAGAAGTAAGAAGGTATATAACGTTATATAGATTTGGCTTAGTGAAAAGACCAGTATATAACATATACCTATTTAGTGCCGGTAAAGAAGGCGCTATGCAACAATTTCATAATGAACGTATATCTGTTAAAATCACGAGATCTCGTTCTTGGGACCTTCATATGAGTTCTTGTGACAAATCGAAACCCATCTCTATGGTTACCACTTGGGAACTATTGGCAACATAAATGTAACAGATTGTGATGAGCTAAGTGAAAGCAGTGTCAACTCCCATCAATTTTTCCGGGGACGAGAACCACATCTACCCTGGTATGTGGCTTACAAAGGGGAATATTTTGAAAGAGATAAAATTGTAATTAAATTGATAATAAAAACGTTTATACAATCAAAAACCGAGAATAGTACCGATATATTAACATTTTTAGGGTTGTACTTATTTATGGGCGATAGTGTATATTGTCCACTAAATAAGTCCCTCCCTAACAATTTTTCAACAAAAAATAATTTTCTTCTCAACCAAAGATAACAGGATCTTATTATGTCTCGTGTAATGTTCTGATCCAAGTTTATTATGCCATTTTCCATTCCCGTCTCCAATACTGTAATCAAATTTGGGGTCAGCCTAATGGCGGTACTTTGATTAATCGTATAACTGTTCTTCAAAACTTTGCCGTGAGACTTATGTACTTTGTGCCTCCTCGGATATCATCTAACAACCTGTATGCAAATTTGGAGATTCTCAAATTTTCTGATATGGTCCATTTGTGAAAAATATTTTGTTTCTTACATAAACTATTCCACAATAAAATGCCTGTTTCTGTTCAGAATGCTTTTGCAGTTGACTTCACCCATGCTCATGTCACTCGTGCTGACCCAATCTGGTTTGTTTAATTTCCCTATCATCAACACTGTTAGTTGGGCATAATTCGATTCGTTTAATGCAATTAATTCTTGGAATACTGTTCAGTCGTTATTTTTTGATAAAGAAAAGATGAAGCTTGTTTCAGTAAATTATTTTGTCCTTAAAACACTTTTGAAAAATCATTATTGCCTCTTATAAACAACAGATTGCATTTAGATTCTCACCACGGCTAATTTGTCTCATGATATATATGATATGTTTACGTTGTGTGTTTCATGTATTGTTTCCTGTGAGCGTCCAAGGGTGGTCATGTCCATGGGATTAGCTTCACGCTATTAGGCATGGCCTCCCTTCAATAGTAGTTTAAACCAATAAAGTTTTTCTTTTACTTATATTTTTTTTAATAATTTGTACTACTATTGATTAATAAATTTCTTATTTCTTTTCTTTTCTTTCTTTTAACGTTATACATCCAAAAAGCAGTAACCAAAAATATATAACCCATTCTACATACACTTATAGGAATTTATATAATTCTATTTTGGGTTAAAAAATGCTGTAGAGTTTCCTGTCATATAATACTTAATAATATCGCTGGGCTTCATTGTCACTTTTCTACAATAATTCTACTTCCAAGTTTAATAAAATTGTCCAGCACTATCCTTTGTTGTTGTCTGTCCATATAAGGACCGTTTTCTTAAGACTTATGTCCGGTCGAACACCGGCCTTATGCCCTCACTACCGAACAGTGGAATTGATAAGGACAGTGTATATCATTCAAGTCCTGGTCAGACTGCATTCCAATTCAAAGGAATTTTTCGGACTATTATATTGATAGGAGAAAGGCCGATCTCCTTTGGCCCCGGTTTCTTCGACTTTTATATCGACTTTTATGAAGATCATGCCTCAATATCAACTTTGGTGACATCTTTGATCAGGCGGACATGTTTATATTCTTGCTTAACCAATTTTATCCATAATCCTCATTGAATTATGTTAACCCAGAGATATTCTTTCGAGTACATAAAGGAAAAATAGGGGTATTCTGAATAAGTTATATATATATATATATATATATATATATATATATATATATATATATATATATATATATATTATTATTATTATTATTATTATATTATTATTATTTATTTTTGCTTGAAGGCAATTACAATGCGTATATCGTATAAAATTCGATAATTATAGAAAATAACCATGACAAGTGAATCTGGCAAATAATTATGCGATGCTAGAACATCGTACAGTCTGTTTCAACTTTATTTAGCAAAAATAAATAATAATATATACTTTATTCAACAATGCTTCTAAAAACAAACATCCAAAAATCTTATTTCCTTCACCGGGGCATGGGTCTAGTTTGTTGTTATTCACTCAACGTCCGCGTACCACATATGGTAGAGGCGTGCTAGTATCGTTGACAGGTTAATTTCGCAAGGATTGTACGATGCGGACCGTTGGCCGAGCGGTAAAGTCACAGACTTTGCCTGCTGGACTACCGGTTTCGATTTCTGTCGGCGGGAAAACGTTAGTATACATCGCTGATGAGACTTAATAAAGTTGAAACAGACTGTACGATGTTCTAGCATTGCATAATCGTTTGCCAAATTCACTTGTCATGGTTATTTTCTATAATGATCGAATTTTATACGATATACGCATTGTAATTGCCTTCAAGCAAAAATAAATAATAATATATACTTCAACAATGCTTCTAAAAACAAACATCCAAAAGTCTTACATATTTATATATAAATATATCTATAAATATATAATATATATATATATAAATATATATATATATAAATAGTAAAGTAAGTAAAGTCGTCGGGGCGGCCTAATGTCGGTATCAGCCAAACAGTGAGGGAGGCTATCCCCTTTTCATTAGCACTAGACCAAGAAGATTGTTTTTGCATCTGAGGTGGATCGCTACCCCTACCATCATCTCCTTATTTTAACGCGCAGACCCCAGCGCTACTCATACGCTGAGTTGGCGAGGTCCCGGTGTCGAACAAGGAACCTTGTGGTTTCTAGCCGAACGCTATATATATTTATATATAAAATAGTATAACTGCACTGATGAGAGGTGATACCTCGAAACACGTGTCTGTAGCTTACTCTATTATACGCTCCTAATTTTAGTTGAGCACTTTATTTAGGAGGGATTTAATTGCAAATTCACCGTATTCGGCGTTCAGCTAAATCTCACTTTGTTTACAAAGTTTGAGACCTCTTGGTGAATTCATTTCCGCTTAGAAATGTGGCGATTAAATAGCCTGCTATACTTGGCAGCTGATTGTGGCCGTATTGATAAGAGGTTTGGCGAGCGTAAGTCCGTTCGGATCTCGAACCCGGCCAGAGTTAACTGCTAAAAATGGTATAACTGCACTGATGAGAGGTGATACCTCGAAACACGTGTCTGTAGTTTACTATATATATATATATATATATATATATATATATATTCAAACTTACTCTGAAATGTATATATAGATAGATATTTTAGTTTTTTTTATTACTATTTCTAAAATTTTGACGGCGTAAAAAAACCCAGATAATACAATTTGTAAATAAAAATATGTGACAAACTGATATCTGGAGAAATATATATATATATATATATATATATATATATATATATATATATATATATAAAACAAGGAAAGACCAAAACATTTGTTCTCTCTGAAAATAATCAACTAGTACCGCTATGAAAAGTCCAAGTAAAAATATCGAAATATTGAGAAACCTTGCGTTTTGAGTTTTAGCAGTTTGATTTCTGAAATACTACGTAACTGACGACTGCTTTTTGGTCTAAGGTTTTCCCATCTGCTTTTTTGTTCCTTATAAGTTGCAAGGAGATTTATTTTTCCAATAAATTCCGGTTCAGAGACTCACAGAGATCGGCGCTAATCAGTTGGATAATCTACAAACAGAAGCATTAATACGTGTTTATCGGGAATAGAAAAATATTTTCGTTACTTGCGATGAGCCTGTTCAATACTTAATTGGGTGACCACTTAAGCTACAGAAGGTATTGTGAGCAATCTGAATCCTTTGTTTATCCAAGGAATTTGATTTGGCATTAAATGACCCAAAAAGGGTTGATATGCCATAAAAAACTGCCAACCAATCTTTTCTTCAGAGTAGCTTTATTATCATTGTTGTAGGTGACTCACCTATGACACAAACATAGACTTACTCAAAGGGTATATTAAACAGAGCAAAGCTACTCAAGGGAAAAGTAGCAGATACATGTTCTTCGTGTACGCTGTAAACAAGAAAACCCTTTTCATTGTACGTTGATATATTGCTAAATACATCTGTTCTTTACATTTTATCGCCGTGTTGAGTTAGTATTTATTGACCCTTAAACAGGCCATAACCTGTCAGAAATTCCATGTGAATTATCTTGCAAATTGCCAATGGGATATTGGCGCGAGAATCAAAACCCCAGTACTTGTCTGTGGGCCCTCGTCCGGGATGGAGGTACTTATCAGGGAACCGTTAACAAAGAGAGACGTCAAAAGAAACGCTCTCATCACTTACCCCCCGCCAAAAAAAAAAACAGGGTGACTTATCACAGACCACGCACTATGGGTAGTCGCGGTATCACCGTTCCCTAAAAACTTCAACAAACTTTCTAAGGCATTATTTCAGCATACTGTAACTGGCTGGTATAATAGCATACTGACTGAAGAACGAGAAACGACCCGAGAAGCTTCTTAGAGCCATTTTCCCATCAAAGACAGAACACCTTTATCCCCACGACACCAAGAACTCTTAGAACAGATAAGTCTGGTCGCGAATTCCAACTAATTTGCAAACCCTTTTTGTTGTTAAACCCTTTTGTAAATCCTTGTACTTTTGTAAACCTTGTAAATTTTGTAATACAAGTGTCTGCATTTTACTTTTGTGTTTGTTCTTCTTTGTCCGACAATTTGCCAACGACTACGGGGAAATAAAAGCCCCTTCGAATACCGTAAATACTTTTAAACAATCATTTAGAGCTACAATTTACGCCATTGTTTCTTAACCTTTTTTTTTGTTAAATAGGAATCAAATGAGTCCTATTTTACTCTGGTGGATTCCCATAGACATTTCATATTTAAAAAGTCCGATTTTATTTTTATTTCAAAGTTCCATATCTATTTATCTCAAAACTCATTCTATTCAAATTAAGTCATATTATTATTGTAATCTACCTCCCTCTGCTCAATTATAATGAACTAACCATCAGTTTACGAGCACTGGTGGGAGAGCTGTTGTGAGCGGCTTAAAGTAAGCAAAGAATTATCTTTCCTTTAGTAGAGCAATTTCAAAGCATTAATTCAATAAGCATCTTTAAAAAGAAAAAGAAAAAGAAAACCATATAAAAGATCAACTTAGCGTCTCCCAGCTTATTACGTCTGTAAATAAATAAAAATGTTGCTTTTTGCTACACCTTAAGTGCGTTTTCGTAATGTAATAGTTATCAATTTTGTCTTACAGCTTACAGTTATTAAGAGGAATTGTATCAAAAGATTGATAACTTTTTGTACATTGTAGAAGTATAGCTAAAGTATTGAACATAAACTTTAACAACTGAATTCTAAAGAAAGTTTATTAATGTTTTTTTCTACATCGAGTAAGGCAGAACAAATAAGAAAAAAAAAGTTAATATCTTTCATTTAAAAGTTACTTGCTATTTTGCACGAAAGTACTTTTTTTATTAACCTATATCGTAAAATATGTCATAATCACTACTCAACAAGCAAATGATGACCAAATTCAGTGCTTTTTGAATAAATATATCGTGATGTTCCTGTCGATATAATAATTCGAAAGGCATTTGGATCGGAATCCGTCTGATCAGCATTTGAATGATGCGCATTGTTCTGATTAGTGACAGTGATCACGTGTACTTTTGTATACGTAAGTGTTTGGCCAGACAGACAGACACACACTCACACACATACACGCGCACGCGCACGCGCACACACAACACACACACACACACACACACACACTATATATATATATATATATATTTGTATACGTAAGTGTTCGGCCAGAGACACACACACACAAACACACACGCACAGACAGACAGACAGACACAGACAGACAGACAGACATACACACACACACACACACACACACACACAATATATATATATATTTTATAAAAGTCGAAACAGATATCTGTCAGCGTACTATTAACATTTGTTTTTCTACCTCTTTCAATCATATATATATATATATATATATATATTATATATATATATATTCACACTGAGAACTAGACTCACCAGATATACCAACAAAGAAACATACTTAGACTTATATATATATATATATATATATATATATTATATATATATATATATGCAGTGATGAGGATCATTCCATGTGGGGTTCAATTGTAATGTTACATGTTAACCGTAGTAAGAGCTTAATGTGCCTTGAGAAGATAAGTATATAAGCATCCATCTACGGGTATACTATACACAATAAGTCTAAGATAAAATGGGTATTCAACAAGTGGCGTAGGTTTCGGTTTAATGCTTTTTTATTTATTCATTTAAAAAAAATTTTTTGCATCTAAGTGAAAATAGGTCTATGGCTACTGTTTTTAAACGAATGAGAGTTGGGTTGCTTTAGTTAATTGAAAACTATAAAATATATTTACCATCTCTGAGAGCTTATAAGACGCATCACTATTTTGGCAGGCATTAAAAAATAAATAAACAGGTTTAAACTACAAATATTAGGAGAGATGGTCCATTTTTGATCATGTGCTACAGATGTCCGAAGAAGCACCTGCACAAAAATCCTTGGAATTTGCTGTAATAGGGTCAAACAACTACTGGACACGAGAAGGCCGCTACTGTACAAACTTGCAGGAGGATCTTCTAAACGCATGACTGGGAGCCCTTAGACCTGACAAGCAACTGAGGGAGCTAATGACTCTCACAATAAAAAAGACAGAGTGGCTACAAATGAAAAAGGACTGAATGCTGTTGTAGGATGTTTCAAACTACTACAGCAGCAGAATACAGTAAATGATAATTAAGAGAGAAAAAATAGAGTATAGGAACAAACAATAGCAAATAGTTAAACAATAGCAAATAGTTCTTGCATAATGCTTTAAAAAATATTATTAATGAAAATACTTTCAGAAAATTAGCTTTCTGCCTCTTTCGTTGAGTACATGTAACACTACATTCTCCTTGTCGGAATGGAGAGATGTGTTAAACGTTTGTTACTTTACCCTCTCAATGTCGCAATGTAAATGGATATCTTGGCTTGTGCCATTTGGAGATTTAGTAATAATACAAGGCAACTTCTTTTTAGTCATGAGTATTTTATTTCCCCCAAATCACAACTGCCGAGAGCAATAAAGTACATGCCTTGCCCTCTTCGCACCGTCTCCCAGACTCAATACACACTCTGGCCTCTCAGCCCTCCTATCTCCCCTTCACCACGTATCATTCGTTCGTGCAAATCAAAGCACGCCATGTGTCCATGCCGAATCATCAATTAAACTATTCCGTTCTCCTCTAACTCAAAATTCCTGCAAAAACATTCCGTGCTAATCCACACATCAGGTTCCCGTCACGGCTCCACGTCACGACCATTACGTAACTTACAGACGCATGAGAACACGAGGCACAGTGATGTTCCTGTCGATATAATGATTCGAAAAAGCATTTGAATCGGAATCCGTCTGATCAGAATTTGAATGATGGGCATTGTTCTGATAAGTGACAGAGATCACGTCTACTTTTCTATAAGTCAGTGTTCGGCCAGACACACCCACCCACCCACACCCACACATATTGTGTGTGTGTGAGTGTGTGTGTATTCGGCTAGAATACATATGTGTTCGACAGACACACACACACACACACACACACACACACACACACACACACACACACACACACATATATATATATATATATATATATATATATATATATATATATATATAATATAAAAGGTCGAAACAGTTATCTGTCAGCGTACTAATAACATTTGTTTTTTCTATCTCTTTTCAATCACACACACACACACACACGTATATATATATATATATATATATATATATATATATATATATATTTCACACTGAGAACTAGCCTCCCCAGATATACCAACAAAGAATCATACGTGGACTTCACAACGATAATATATATATATATATATATATATATATATATATATATATATATATATATATATATCCAAGTAAGTACTACAAGATAAGAATCAAAAGGTTCAGTTAGAATATCTTATTAACGACGGGAGAAAAGTCAGATTATATTAGAGAAAATTGATATTGGCGACCAGCGAACTAGACACTTTCGCTCACACACACACACACACATACACACACACATATACATACACATACACGAAGACACGATGAGTATTTCACTTCAATTCATTCGGTTTCTGAGGGGAAAAAGAAACTGACATCTTGTCTCTATTACTGATAACAATAGAATTATTATCAACGTCTCGCAGAAAGTGCTTTTGTCAAGAAAGAAAAAAAGAAAATTAAAGAAATCTACTGTTTACTTATCGTCTTTAAAAATAAAGTTAACCCATTCTCTGGCGGATGGACATTTTCGTTGACACGGTATACAGGCAGAACGACATCTTAGTCTGTTTTACAAGGGCTCAATGTCGTCGTCATCCTCACGTCGCGCTATCAGTACGGATATCCATGACAATCTCTCACCAACCGTCTCTATCATGCATTGCTGCATATAGGTCCTCTGTGCAGCATCCAGTATCTGCGCAGAATTGGTCTATGTACGTCTTTGCTGGACGGCCTACACTGACGTGTCCAGTAGAACGTCACTGATGAGTTCATCCTTGCTTCTCCAGCAGTGGCCAGCATGTCTTGTGTGCCTCACACGGATGCTGTGTGTGATATGGGGCAGGTATGCTGATGTTGATGCAGTAGTTTAGAACGTCATCCTTTAAATCACAACCCAAGATGGCCAACCTTCCCCCTATAGCCGACAAAGTAAACTGCACCTGCTCGTGTGGAGCGGTTGATATATATATATATATATATATATATATATATATATATATAGGTATATATAAAAAAAAAATTTTTGTGATGAAACAAAGAAAATACAGTGCTCAATCACAAATTGTGAGAGCTAATATTTAGTTAATTTGCTGAGTTTTTATAGATCAATGTTCATTATAAACAGCTACCCAGGTTTCATGCCAAGGGGCAATCATCAGGATGTTGAGTTAGATCCCATGGTGTTTGTTGAAGATCTTTACTTAATGTCACATTCTGGACCGTAAATAACGTCGGTTACTTCCGCGGACGCTATTGTACTTCGGATTTGTTAAAAATTTAAATTTTTTCAAAAGTTGCATTTTTTTTGTAACAATGCCAACGAAGTTACCTCCCTTTATTCGTTAAAATAGAAAAATTTTTCTTTTGAAAAAATTTTTTTTATTTTTTATTTTTAAATTAATTCCGTTTGATAAAGGATGTATATGTTTTCAAAAAAACATTTTTATATATATGGTAGAGTCTTTTAAATTTTTTCCAACATAATACAAAGTTGGATGGTGTTGTTCCTTTATCGAAAATCCATTTTTTTATTGTTGAAATATCAGATTTTTTTGTAAAAAATTGTGGAATTGATTTTCAGGGTGGAAGTTGAGCTTCTCTCATCCATGCATTTAGGAAGAATTTTCTTTTATGGGGACATTGTTTGAAGATATATATATATATATATATATATATATATATATATATATATATCCCTCCACACGAGCAGGATGCGACAAAAGGTCAGTTTTTCAAGCGGAGTTTAACTGCTTTGAATTCAGAGCTTTATTTCGCCTAGACTGGTTACTTAGCCGGGGTTAAAGAGCCTGTTGTGAGATTTTAAGGGGTCAAATAAGAACAAAACGACGGGTAACGAAACGTAGAAAAATGTATTAACAGAAAGTAGACAAATACAATAGAGAGATGTGGAAATTACGTCCGACGAACAGAGTTATTGGCACTCGCATTGGCTTGCTCCCTAAGCCACAATTATCCCTGTTTATTTATAGTAAGCTGTCGGCGCATTCCATTGGTCAAATAGGGTGTATCACCTATAACAGAGCCCAATCTACTTTTCTATTTACCCATAGCTGGGGGAGAATTGGAGTCATACCTTTCCCACGGGTATTAGCGCTATGTAAAATGCAAACATTTTCATCCAGGAATTAAACTCGGGTCGAGTCCATTTCGTACGACTCTAACCACCCACTCACAAAGACACACACGCGCGCGCGCCCATATATATATATATATATATATATATATATATATATATATATATATATATATATATATGCGCGCGTGTTGTGGGGGGTAGAATCGTAGGAAATGGACTCGTCGACCCGAGTTCAATTCCTTGATGAAACTGTTTGCATTTCACATAGTGGGAAAGGTATGAATCCAATTCTCCCCCAGCTATGGGTAAATATATATGTATATATATATTATATATATATATATATATATATATATATATATCTGTGTGTGTGTTGTGTGTATATATATATATACACACATATATATACATATATATACTAGAATCAAATGTATAACTTTTCCCATGATGCACCACACAACAGCTTATTAGAAAAAACACTAACTCAAATATTTATTTGGTTTTTAAAAAAAAAATAAAAAGTTTTTTTTCCGTTTTAAAGAAGATAAGCTAACGTTGGATTTTAAAAAATTTTGAGATAAAAAGTTTTTTTTTTTTTGTTTTTGTTTTTTTTAATCGCTTGTTATTGTTAAAAAAAGGGAAATCTTGAACTAAGGAGGTTGAATTCTTTCTCAGAAAACGAACTATTGGATGGTAGAGGGCTCATATGCGTGCACGGATGGTATTCCTCGGTCTCTTGCATCAATTTTCTTCAAACGCAGCTGACTTTTACTTTCGACATTAATAAGATTTTCCCGCCCAAGCTTTTGATGCTGTCCGTTCTTATTAGGAACGTTTTTAATGGACATGTGTCCGGCTGAATACAGCACTGTCCATTTGACCTACTAATAGAACAAACGGTCGACAGGGGAAAAATTACAGACAAAATAGCCCAATCATTCAATGTTAGTCCGGTACTGTAGTTTCTAGATTATATTTACACGATGTGTAGCATCTAAGAACGGTTGATCTCTTCGTCTTTATTACTGGATCAAACCTCGTCCTTTTGTGAGTATGTGTATGTGTATGTTTATGTGTGTGTCTCTTGTTGATTGGTTGGTTTGTTTTGTTTTACGGCATATCAACCTCAGTGGGGCATTTAATGCCGACAAAATATTGAAATAAATTCATTCTCAAATGGATACTCAATTTTTTATAAACGCATTCTTCTATTTCATCCATAGATGGGACTCTAACAGCTACTACCTCTCCGGGTCAGAGTGGACCAGATAGCAATGGTGATGAAGGGGTGATTTTTGGGGAGGTATTACCCCTCTGCAGCAGATGCATTTGACGTATTCTAGGCCTCGTCGACTTAATAATTTGTCCTTGTAATAAGTTAGAACTTTAAACTACACAAATCCAGTACTTTTACCCGATTAAACGGAGAGTTTGGTTTGGTGTGGTTTGTTTTGTTTTACGGCATATCAACCTCAGTGGGGCATTTAATGCCGACAAAATATTGAAATAAATTCATTCTCAAATGGATACTTTTTATAAACGCATTCTTCTATTTCATCCATAGATGGGACTCTAACAGCTACTACCTCTCCGGGTCAGAGTGGACCTGGTAGCAATGGTGATGAAGTGACACTCCACATTTCCTAGACCTCCCAAACTGGAATCTCACCATCGGATATAGTTTAACGTCACCCCCAGGACATGAAGACTCTCAGCCACCGCCTTCTAACACTGATATGATAAAAAGGGTTGAA
>CM042167.1:83161208-83168708 GCA_023376005.1 Doryteuthis pealeii
ATATATATATATATATATATATATATATATATATATATATATAAGTTATGCACAGACATATTTGATGTTTACAACTGCATGGGCTCATCAGGAGAGAAATGTGCAAATCGTTTCGGGGCCTATCTCTCGACGGTTTAAAAAGCAACACCGCTCCTACCTCACTGATATGAGGACCCTCGCAATATAATGCATCGACCGCACGTGGGTCGGTCATCAACAAAAATAAGACGGGAAAAATGACCGTTAGCAAAAACAGAACGCTGCTAGTCAAACGTTGGAATTAATAAAAAAAAATGCGCTGTCTATATTAAAAATAATATGAATTTTATTTAAAAATAAAATGAATTTTATTTAAAAATAAAATGAATCTTATTTTTAATTTTAAAAATAATCAGAAGCATTATAGTTATAAAATAAGACTCAAAAAAGTCTGCTGTAGAGTTATTTAAAAAAGTGTAAATATGTATGTTTGCACATTTCTCTCCTGATGAGCCCATGCAGTTGTAAACATCTTTTGTTTTTTCATTATATCATATTCATACTGTCGGATTAATTTCCATTTTATTTTCATATATATATATATATATATATATATATATATATGTATTATAATGGAGATTGTCTGTTTTTCTGTCTGTAACCGAAACTATATACTACTCAAGTAACAATTCCCTTAGTTATTAACGTCACATTCTCCATTATTCTACTTTTTATTTAAACCTCAATTATTAATAAAATTGTTTTACATTATTGATACTGTTAACCATATCTACATACTAACAACATGCAATTGTATTTATATATACAACAAAATAGCGGTTTACAGTGTGAACGGGAAGGCTAATTTGCATATTGATATTAAAAATGTAATTTTAATAAATATATGCTTAGTATTATTGGTTTCTAACTGTTTGGTTTTATTTTAATAAATATAAGCAAAAATCTCTTCAATGAATCTTAAATGAAATCCATTAACAAGGAAAGATAACTGTTATTTTATTCTTTACTTCCTCTTTTAACTAAATACTTAAATTAGAAAAAATAACAATGAAAGACGAGAGTGATGGAAGAGTAATTTCAGTTGTTCTATTTTTCGATTATATCCCCCTCTGTTTCAAATCTTTTTATCTGCATTCTTATTTAGTTTCATCAGCGTTTCTAATTTAATATGATATTTCATTACATTAAAACTTAAATACTTGCACCCGGAGGGTGCATATATTTGCTAGTATATATAAAATTTTATCTGAGAATCACAATTTGGGTAAAGTTCACTGTATCAGGTATTTGTAATATTTTATAATACCTTTCGATATTGGTAAAGTTTTAACTTGTTTTTATTTGTTTATTTTTTAGTTGTTCATTTTTTCTTTAGTCATCTCAAGCAATCAATGGAACGGAGGTTTTTTTCCTTTCTTTCTTCTGTTGACAAAATCGTACAACAGTCGACAGTGATAAGACCTGCAAACATCCAGTTATTACTACGAGCTCGGTGTATAATTTAATACACTTCAAGTGAACTGCTGTCTGCAGTCGAGCTGATTGTTTCAGTCCTAATGGCGTCTACTTCGAAATTTTTAGCGTGTTGTCTTTCTTTTTAACCTACGAATCATGCACAAATGTATAGCCGAGGCCCTCATAAATGACTCACCACATGTCTAGACAACTTGATAGCATAGTAATTACTTGTCACTCTTAGGAGTTATTTTTTCCTTGTTGCGTTTTCTTCTTACAAAAAAATTGTTTCGGTTTTTATGCGTTTTACACAAACCGAAAAATAAGTATTATTATCGTTTTCTTACCTTGGCTAGCTAGCATACTTTATAAATAACCAGTTGTGCTATCATTTGCCTTCATTTTGTGAACAACCATGATGATTCTGTAGCAAGATGGTGAAGGTTCTGAGTTTCGCGAAGACTACTATTAGAAAAGGAGGAAGAAGAAGAAATAAGAGAGAGTAAAGTTTTTTTTTTTAAAGTGATGAACATAAAACGGTTTGTCGGGAATTTGACCGGGGCGTGACCCACCGAATGGAGAATCGAAAGCCAACCGGAAGTTTCGGGTGTCGACCGGAACCGGAAGTCACGTGGTCACGAGGAACGACGAAGAAAAATACCGGCCTCTTTTTACTTTCCGACGCGTAGGGGAACGGACGGGCCTCTGGTCCCTAGTGTGTGATTACAGTAATTAAACAGTGTTCTCTCTCTCTCTCTCTTTCTCTCTGCCTTTTCTCCTCTCCGACACAACCCACGAGACGAGCCCTGGAAATAAAAGCTAAGCAGCTTGTGACGATATATTTCTCGCGTTGTACTTTTTTTATCGACATGATGACCGCCACGTGCCGAACACCTTTTTAGTGTCGTGAATTTGGAGGCACGTTGACAAGACCCGCTATACAACATATATCGCTTTGGGTACTGTGAACATATATTAATATTTACATCCGTTTTGGTACCGTGAATATACCGCTACGTTACAGATTCTACTATGTTGCGGACATAAATGGGTTTATTTCTCTGAATGTTTGAGATGAGGCTTGATGATTAGTACTATCTGCGTTATTCGGACTATAGTCCACATCCTTATTGTTATCTGTACAACGTTTCGGCCGATATGCCTTCCGGCCTTCTTCAGGTATTTCTTGTCGGACTCGGGAACCTTCAATGTTCTGTGATGACTCCCGAATGCGACAAGAAGGTTCCCGAATATGACAAGAAAGTTCCCGAGTTCGAAAAGAAGGTTCCCGAGTCCGAAACGAAATACCTGAAGAAGACCAGAGGGCATATCGGCCGAAACGTTGTACAGATAACAATAAAGATGAGGACAATAGTCCGAATAACGCAGATAATAATAAAGGGGTTTGTTATATACTCCACATCCCCAAGAGCTTCAGAATTGGATCTTCATCATTAAATGTAGTTTAAACTCATTTAATGACATTACGACCTTCAGTCACCGCCTTCTAGCACATATATAATAAAAAGATATGGAAGTTAACCAGAAGAGCAATTGGGTCGGGACATTCAGACAGGTGTTAGGGCTTGACGTGACCAGCCGATTGATCGGAGAAGACCTCTCCAAACCGCCGTCGATCCTGAGTAAGGGCCAAAGTGAAGTGTTGTATGTCATGGACAGCTCAGTCTACACCATTTCCTCAACGCTAGACAAAGAAATTGCATTTGCATCTAAGGTGAAGTCCACACCTAACAACAGCTTCCCATTTTACCGCATATATCCTATGTATGCTACTCAGGCTCTGAGTTGCCGAGGGGCGGTATACAACTAGGAACCTTGTGATTCGGATGCTTTACCGACAGAATTAAACTGCACATATGTGATTTTCATGTATTAATTGATTTATCTTTTCTAAAAATGTCTAATTGTCTATGTGATCATTAAGTTAAAATATTCATCAAATATCAGCTGATTTTGTATTGACGTAGATAATCAGATGATTTTGTTACCTGTGGCATTCCGATGACAATGCAGATATTGTCATTGGAATTTAAATCATTGTTTCTATTGTTGCTAAAATATTTCCAAACTAATTTTCTTTCGATTCTCATTTGTTTACATAATTCTTAACTCATGACATACAATTGTAAAACTAATTATTTGAGAAAACTTAACTATTTTAATTTATTCAATTCAACATGCCGTAAAAATATAGGGGTCAATCCCTATAAAATAAGTAGCGAAAGGGATATACAGATAGATAGAGAAACATTGAGAAAGAGGGCATAGAAGAATGGAAAATATATAAAGAAATACTGCGTCTGACAAAAATAAAGGGAAATAGATAAATAGATAGGTAGACATATATATTTGGCAATGGGGAGAGAGAGAGAGAGAGGGAGAGAAAGAGAGAGAGAGAGAAATAAACACACACGGAGATACGTAGAGAGAGGAAGAGAGAGAGAGAGAGAACGAAAGAGAGAGAGAGAGAGAGAGAGAGAGAGAGATGGGGAAAGGGAAATAAAATTGTTAAACATGAATGCCAAAGTAGAAAATTTCAGAAAAAAATGAAAGGAAAAATTTCTTAAAAAGTGAAAATAAAAACACTAAGTATACAAAGGCGAAACATGCCGTCCACTGAAAGTAAGACTAGAAGAGCACCGTAAGCAGTGGTTCGAGAAGAATAGAAAAGTCGGACATGACTGACAATATATGGAATGAAAGGGAAACCATCTTCCATCATGGGATGAAGTTAAGATAATAGATAGGGAAGAACATTGGAAGAGAAGACACCTCAAAGAATCAGTTCATATGATAGGCTATAGTAATCTCTTAAGTAGACCTAGAATATGGAAACTATATTTAAAATAAGGCTAGATAAGATTTTTTTAAATAAATACACAATATGAGACTAGTTAAAAAATCATAGATAAGTGAATAGGTATATATTCTATGCAAAACAAGACATTACGTTTATAAGTTCCCAAAATTTATACTGAATTGTCCAATTGGAAACATAGCCCAGTGGATAAAGAAATTAATTTAGATAGTTCTTAGTAACAGTTATTTCTAGACTGTAGGTTATTTCCTGGTCTGGGGCAGCAGTAATGATAATAATTAACACAGTTTAACACCTGTACCCCTGCTATATTCAGCGGAATGAGAACAGTATACCCCCGTGGACTTATAATAGTTAGGTTCAAAGTTCCGTAATGCTCCCGATTACGACAAGAAGGTTACCGATGACGACAAAAGGTCCAGAGTCCCAAAAGAAATGCCTAATTAAGGCCGGGGGGCATATCGGCCGAAACGTTGTACAGATAACAATAAAGACGAGGACAATAGTCTGAATAATCCAAATATACTAATTATCAAGCCTCAACTAAAAAAATTCAGAGATATTTTGCGAAAGAAATGTATATATACATTTTATATCAGTTCTAATATTTTCTATAATGCACAATTAAACTTCCATAACTTTGAACGAAGAATAATGATATATTCCCACAATGGGTGTTTATTACAATGGAAACGGTTAGATTGGCCCAGCTCCAAGCTTTCCCTTTCACTCAGTGTCTGCAATATTTTGTTGGGTTTAGCCCAGGTAAAGGGTATAAATAAGAGAAATATATGTTTGTTTTATAATATTTTTATTGGAGGAGGTCGTGTTAATTTATCCTTGCATCTTCTGTGTTTCTTTTGTGTATCTCTTGTCAAAATATCCTATTATAATGGAGACTGTGCGTTTGTCCATCTGTAACTGAAACAATATACTACACAAGTCACAATTCTCTTAGTTATTTACGTCACATTATCCATGATTTTATTTTTTTTTTATCTAAACCTCAATTATTAATAAAATTGTTTTAATATTATATATACTTTTGACCATATCTAATACTAATAACATGCAATTGTATCGCTATATGCAACGAAATAGCGGTCACCGGGAAAGCTAATTAGCATATTGATATTAAAAATTGATTTTTATAATTAGTATTATTGATTTCTAATTGTTTGGTTTTATCTCATGAATATGCGCAAAATCTCGGGGATAAATCTTAAAAGAAATCCATTAACAAGAAAAATAATTGTAATATTATTCTTTACTTCCTTATTTAAATAAATAGTTAAATTAGGAAATTTAGCAATAAAAGACGGGGGTTTAAGTTGTTATATTTCTCGATTATACTCCCTCTGTTTCAAATCTTTTTATCTGCATTCTTATTTAATTTCATTAGCCTTTCTAATATATTCTATTACATTAAACCTAAAACCTGGAATAATTTGCTAGTCCGTATAATGAACATTAGTGATGGGGATTTAGAATTAATTCTAATGATTAAACCCATATATATATATATATATATATATATATATATATATATATATATATATATATATATATGTCACCCTCTGGTTCACCCCCAACGTAGCAAAAGAATAGTTCTTATACAATCTGACTTTTATTCGTCGCCGGTGATTATTCTTGAAAAAGAACCGGTCGAAAAGGCCTTCGTATTTTCATACCCCCCATACTTAATATTTCATTTTCGTAATAAAATATTTTATTCTACCATCTATAAATTGTATGATCTCCCAACATACATATGATTCCTCTACTTTTAGTAATATATATATATATATATATATATATATATATATATATATATATATATATATATATATATATGTGTGTGTGTGTGTGTGTGTGTGTGTGTGTGTGTGTGAGAGAGAAAGAGAGACAGACAGAGAGAGAGAGAGTGTGTGTGTGTGTGTTGAAAGGTAAATGGAAAAAAAGCTATGCCCTTTGTACTTGTGTCAGACCAAAGAGAGTGTTTTTTATCGTCTGAGGTGGTGCACCACACGTACCATCAGTTCTTCACTTTATCTGACAAGTTCACATAGAGTCTAATGACACCTGCTCCAGGCTATGAAGCTGAGATTCGACAGGTGTAATTGTGAGGGTCACTTGATCACCTGCGTTTTTTATCATCTATAATAGTGTTATATTTTTAATATACAGATAAATTATATGGATGATAGGAAATGATAATGTAAGACCAGGTTTGTTAAAAAATTAAGAAGGATTATTAAAACACAGAGTAGACAATATTTGTACTCTTAAGCGAGCTTAACCATAACTCAATTAAATGTAAACAAACGCTTTGTCAAATCAAAGGGTAGTAACTCTATATTTGTTTTAAGTCTATTTTGTTAGGTGTTCCTAACAAATAGTTTCTTCATTCGATCTAATGACGTTTATAGACACAGGACGTAATAAAACATAATTCATGTAATATGTTGGCGTGTAAACAACGTATGAACGATTCAGAATGAAGCAATTTTATGATGTGAAAAATAACACTTAATTTAGCAAAGTAATATCAGAGTACAAAGACCCAGACAATGGAATAACATTATAACACCTATGGGGGTGGGGGTTGCGGTTTGATATGACTAGCTTACGAGTGAATAAAACACCGTCTGTTTCATTCCTCATCCAGACGAAATCATAACAACGTTATAAACTTTATATATACTAGCAAATATATGCACCCTCCGGGTGCAAGTATTTAAGTTTTAATATAATAAAATATTGTATTAAATTAGAAAGGCTAATGAAACTAAATAAGAATACAGATAAAAAGATTTGAAACAGAGGGAGTATAATAAAAGATTTGAAACAGAGGGAGTATAATAAAAAATGGAACAACTGAAACTTACTCTTCCACCATTTCATTGTTATTTTTTCTAATTTAAGTATTTAGTTATAAGAGGAAGTAAAGAATAAAATGACAGTGATTTTATCTTGTTAATGGATTTCATTTAAGATTCATTGAAGAGATTTTTGCTTATATTCATTAAAATAAAACCAAACAATTAGAACTCAATAATACTAAGCACATATTTATTAAAATCACATTTTTAATATCAATATGCAAATTAGCCTTCCCGTTCACACTGTAAACCGCTATTTTGTTGTATATATAAATATAATTGCATGTTGTCAGTATGTAGACATAGTTAACAGTATTAATAATG
>CM042167.1:83176208-83226483 GCA_023376005.1 Doryteuthis pealeii
TAAAGAAGTCTAATGCTTTATATGTGTTGGTAGATTTTATATTTACCCAATTTCGTCAACACGGGTAGGATTTCCCACAAGTTCTCAAATTTTAGGGATCCAGCAATGATCAAACTCACTGTTCCTATTAATGAATCTGAAAGACTAGCTTGCAAACCAATACATCACCACGGTACACGTTATATTTCAGTGGAAGTGTGTGGTGAAATTGCTAGAGTCGTAGAAAATAGGCTCGTCGACCCGACTTCAATTCCTGGACGAAACTGTTTACATTTCACATAGCACTAAAGCTCGTGGAAAAGGTATGAATCCAATTATCCCTCCAGCTATGGATAAATAGCAGTGCAGACTGCGCTATTTAACCATGGCTAGGTAACCAGTCTAGGAGAAGAAAATCTCTGAATTCAAACCTGTTAAACTCCGCTTAAGAAATTGACCTTGTGTTGCATCCTGCTCGTGCGGAGGGGTCTGTAAATATATATATATATATATATATATATATATATATATATATATATATATATGGGAGAATATGTGCTTAATTGAAGTCGAACCTAATTTTTATGAAAGTTAATTCATTAATAATTAATTAGGCGGGATTAATGAATTAACTTTCATAAAAATTAGGTTCGACTTCAATTAAGCACATATTCTCCCAAATATTGTCGGCTGAAAATAGCCATATCACAAACATCGTCTGTTTGTTTACTTCTCATATATATATATATATATATATATATATATATATATATATATCAAAGGCATGTTTACGCAACCTGTTCAACATGGGAAGGATTTATCACCAGGTCTCAAGTTTGGGGTATCTAGCAATGATCGAACTCGCTGGTCACTAGTAATGAATTTCAAAGACTAGCTTGCAAACCATTACATAATGATGGTACACGTTATATTTCTATATTATTTTGACTATTATTATTATTGTTAGCTTTATTAACTGAATCTGGTGATATCTTGAAAATGTATTTTTGTACAATGTGCACTATGATTTTTAAGAGGATATGCAAACCTGCACCAAAAAAAAAAAAAAAACAATTCAAACAAAGGAAAATGGTAATCTGAACATTAGCTACATAAATTAGAATAACCTCCCCATGTTTTTTTTTTCATTTTGAGGAAGCCGTGTGTTTTGTTTTGTAAAAACACGGATTTTTCTACACTTTGGGTATACCTATACTTTTCTAATATACAGATACCCAAATAAGAAATATTAACATCTTTTTTTTAAAAATCACCTGTGGGAGATTCTAAGCATATGTTGACAGAGATGGTAACTTGTGGAGACTGTTTGAAAATATATTAAAGGTATTCTTATAGAGGTGTTAGTATTTTTAAATTGATTTTAGTTTTCGATTTTAATCTAAAAAACTTAAAGTTATTTCAGATTATGGTTGTTAATTCAATAGTATTTTTTAACTAAAAAAACTTTAAACGAAAAACACGTTTTTATATTAAAGACACATTTTTATATTAAAATAGTTTTTTATTTAATCAGAAGAGAAAAACAGATATGTTTATTTAAATGAAAATAGTTTTTATTTACAAAATATTTTTTATGTTTATTCAAATAAAAGGATGTTGGAACCAAGTAACCAATATTTTTAAAAAATTAAAACCGAAAACTATTTTAGTATAAAAACGTGCCTTTGGGTTGTAAATATACGTGAACAAACTTAAAAAAAATATTACAGTAAAATTCTAATGCAAAAAAAATCGTCTGTTGTTTGTAAACAAACAATCAGGAGTTTATAGTAAAATGCAAAAGGTGTTCCTTTCAAAACAGATCCCAGCTTGGGTGCTTATTGGTTACTTGGTCTATAATGTCATACCAACAATAAATATATGAGTCTGCCCTTTATTTACTGAGAAGTGATGAATCCATGTATTTCCCATAGGACATTAACGCAAAATTAACATAGGAGCTTCATCCAGAATTTGAATTCAACATCGCCCGACAATTTCCTATGACTAATCGAACGAACACTTCCTACCAAAAAAATATAATCTCTACATTAAAAAAAACTGTATGTAAGTAAGTAAAGTCGTCAGGGTGGCCTAAAGTCGTTATCAGCCAAACAGCGAAGGAGTCTATCCCATTTTCACTAGCGCTAGACCAAGGAGATTGTTTGGGTGTCTAAGACGGAGTGCTACACCAACCTTCAGCTCATTACTTTATCGCACATATCCCTGTGCTACTCATACGCTGAGTTGGTGAGAACTGGTATCGAACCAGGAGCTCCGCGGCTCCTAGTCGAGCGCTCTACCGACTGAGCTGAACCGTATGCACTGCTAAATAATAGTGTCACCAACATTTACGATATTTTTAGAATGAAGTTAATTGTGATTAATTTTGATTAAAACAAAATTGCTTCATTTCTTGCCCAAAAGTGAAAACAATTCAGGTGGAATATTTTAGATTAATGTACGAAATCGAAAAGGAATTTTCTAGGTTGACATTCTGAGAAAATCATTTCCCGGCGGATATAATTTTAAAGAATTGTAAGTGTCACGCTTTTTTTTGTTTTTTGTTTTTTGGGGTGTTTTTTTTTTCTGGAAAAATAGTAGAATTGTTTCCAGTCGAACCCTGGGGTTGGAATTCTTCGACAGGGAAGCAGCAAATATAATTGTAAAGAAAATATATTCTTTTTTCTTTCTTTCTTTCTTTATTTATTTCATTCTTTTATTTTACGGCCTGTTAACCTTTGTTGGGTTATATTATGCCGAAGACGTTTTGTTCTATTCATTCTTGATGGGTATTGAAAATTCTTTTTTTTTTCACCTCAATTTTTTTTGCGAACTGAGTTTCGTCAGGAAACTCCCGGATTGGTGGCACAATGTTGTGGAGTTCGTTTGAACACGTACCATGAAAGTAACGATTTTAAAAAAATGACAGATTACAAACATGATGATGATGATGATGATGATGATGATGATAATGATGATGATACAAATAGCAAGACAGCAATAGACAATGAATGCAGCGTTAATTTTCTCTGAAGGAAATCCCCTTGGCATTTAACACAGTTATTCGAGTGTGTTTCCAATTAGCCGAACCACTTTTAAAACGTCTCCTTTGATGTGGGTGTTAATTTTCACCGTCGCATTTCCCTTACTGTCTGTCACATCCTCAAATGTAACCCGTGAGAAGTATTTTCCGTTTAGGAAACTAAAGTAGGTATTTACCCAACCCATCCACCACAAGTGGGATGGGACATGAAGTAATCTTTTTTTTTAAGCGAAGTACAGCTGATTTGATTTTCAAGGTTTCTTTCTCTTAGACCGAATGTCTTGCTGAGGCTAAATGACCCAGTGTCTATCCTACTAACTAAACATTGTTGTTGAGAAGAAGAGAAACATTCATGCCTTTCCCCGGGTCATTAATATGAGTGAAACACATGTACCCTCTATTTCTCTGATGTTTTTTTAGATGAAGCTTGATAACTAGTATTATTTGTATTTTTCGGTCTATTGTCCTCATCTTCATTGTGTTACGTAGTGCCTTTTCTTTGACGGTACCAAATATCTATATGTTATATACTTCTCTTACATCTTACTCTGTCGTCTATTCTTCTGGCCTGGTACATCTTCTAAGGTCTCGTCTGGTCTTCTATTGAGGATTCCGGATCTGGTTTCTGTTGGGGATCACTCCTTATTAGAAGCCTTGTGTCATTGTTAGTTTTTAGTAATAACCACAAGACTTCGATTTACTTTGATGTTACTTTATTCGTAGAACCCCAGACCAGACAATCACGCAGTGAGACTCACATCTTGCTAGCTTCGCTTCTAAGTTCTAACTCTAACTCACTGAGTTGCTTACACCTTAAACCGGAAGGGGCTTCTATTGCCTTCCGATTCTCACGATCATACCCAGAATGCAAGGTCAGAGTGTGGTCAAACGCTGTCACTCACTCTCAAGGCCATCAGCTGCACTAATATGATTTCTACACTATTGTCATAATCATTAGGTATCTAATGATTATGTAAAAATTGTTATCTGTACAACATTTCGGCTGATATGCCGTCCGGCCTTCTTTAGGTATTTCTTGTCAAAAAGAAGGTTACCGAGTCCGAGAAAGTTCACAAGTCATACAAGAAATACCTGAAGAAGGCCGGAGGGCACATCGACCGAAAAGTTGTTGTTAAATTTTGGGGACCATCGTGGAGCCCTCAAGCGAGAGTGCTTGTCCAGTGGAATTGGATCCTCGGTAAAGAGTTCTTTGATAATGAATCCTTTGGCTCCTCTGATAAAGAGTCCTCAGTTCCCGGTAAAGAGTCCTTCGATAATGAATCCTTCGGTTCCTCTGGTAAAGAGTCCTCAGTTCCTTCGTCAATGGTCGTAAATATACTGTGAAAGAATCAGTGCTTAAGTAATGTATCAGCCACGCAGTATGGTCGGTGATTGGCTAAGGAATAGACCATATGACCTTGGCTAGTCTCTAATTCAAGGTGGGGAATTAGAACACACCTTATATGAATATAATTCTGGACGTGGTAATTGCATTTCACTTAGTGCTAATACCCTTGGGAAAGGTATGAATCCTACTCTCCCTCCAGCTATGGGTAAATAGTAGGACAGTCTGGGTTCTTTAACCATGGCTAGGTAACCAGTCTAGGAGAAGGAAAACTCTGAATTCAAACCTGTTAAACTCCGCTTAAGAAATTGACCTTGTGTCGCATCCTACTCGTGCGGAGGGGCTGGTAAATATATATATGAAAATAATTCCAACAGTTGTACAGATAACATGAAGATGAGGACAATAGTCCGAATAATACAAATAATACATGTAGGATTTGAATTTATCAATTCAAATGTAGGAATGAAAACAGATTCTTACCAATCTAAGTGAAAAATAATGACTCCAAACAAATTCTAAAAAAAATTAAATAAACAAATAAACATGATAAAAAAATAATCCTGTACCGTCCCCATAATGAGATAATGTGGAAAATTCTTCAAATGGACAAAAGTACATCAAGCATGAAAACCAAGTTCACAAAACTGCTCACGCAGTACACACACACACACACCCACACACATAATATTATATATATATATAATATATATATATATATATATATATATATATATATATATGAGAGATGGGAAATGAATCCGACAATGTGAGGAAAAATGAGTAAAGAAAAGAAATGTAGATGGATAAAAATGAATTTTATCGATATCACTTTTAATCGATATCACTTACACATGTGTTTCGGTCTGTTTATCAAAATGTATACGGATTTACGTTATTATTATTATTATTAAAATAATCAGATGGAGTTGAAATGAGGATGATAATAATAATAGGAAAAATGCATAAAATGTTCCATACACAGATTTTGATGCATATCGTCCTTATCTTTGTAGTCCCAGAAGATTCAATCATCCCTTAATAATCTTTGGAGATTCATTTCGTCATATTGTAAATTCATAACTTATCTATCTATTCATCTTTTTTTGTTGTTCTAGTTTCTCGAGTCTTTCCATTTCTCCGTTTGTAATTCAGTATATTTTCTTTGTAACTTTTATTCGTTCCCGATGTTTCTTTTGGAAAGTATCGGTCGATAGGGCCCTAATTCTTTTTCCACTGCTTCATAATAAAATATGGTCCCCTTGATTAAAATAATGTTATTATTTTGCTGTATATATATGTTGTACCGGCCGTTCCTACAGTGGAGAATATACACCGGTTCTCACTATAAATAGTGAGACACCGAGTGAAAAGGTTGTACTGTTACCGTTTAACGGCAAGCTAGCCATTCCTGTACCATTATTGTAAATACACTTGTCTTATTTTACCCTACCTCGACTTGACTTCTATTTTACTGTTGGATTAACATCACAACAATATAAACACACACACACGTATATATGTGTGTGTGTGTGTAAAATAATCCAATTGACTGCTAAGTAAGTGATGATCCTATTTGGGATCATCATAAGTATATTTTGGCAGCGTTTTTATCTTTCAAACATGTTTTGTAGTAATCTACCAAAGGTTTCTTCACGGGCGCTTCCGGCATGTCCTTTTGCTCGTGAAGAAACCATTAGTGGATTCTAATTCCACCCTGACATTAAACAGATGGCCAGATAGTTAGAAAGGATTGAACCAAAACTAATTTTGACTTTGAGGAAAGAGTCGGCCTTAACATCAGCTGTTACGAAAAGTGCCTGTAAATAACTATTTAGTCAGAATTCATTCAGGTGCTCCACTTGTGTTTATATCTCTCTTCTATCTTTTGGGAGATGTGTCAAGAATAGCAACCTCCTTTGTAAATGCTCATCGGTGCGGGGGATTGGGGCAGGAAGGAGATGCTCATCGGGGGGGGGGGGAATGTCATTGAAATCTACATTAGGTGATAGTAAATTTTTCTTTTTTTCTCTCTCTTTCTCTTCCTGACTATTGCAGTTCACATCTAATGTAAATATTAGTATTTACTTTCTTACAGTTCTTTATTAAAGGAAATCACAAGAAATCTTAGCTGATTTGCTCAACTTGCCATTTACAGTTTATCTATTGTTTGTTATTATCAGTGGATAATAAATGATAATAGGAAAAGAAAGAAAAGAGGTGTGTAGTGTAATGGCTATCATTGTAAGAAATGAACTGTTGCACAAGTTCAAATCCTGGATGAGTCTGTTTGCATTTCATATAGCTCTGATACCCTTAAGAAAGGTATTAACGCTATATGAAATGGAAAGAGCAAAGTCCGGGATTTGAACTCGAGTCGACTAGTCCATTTCCTATGACAATAGCCATTACACCACGCCCCGAATGTTACACACACACACACACACACACACACACACAATAATATATATATATATATATATATATATATATATATATATAATTATTATTATTATGTTAGGTATAAAATGTTTGTCTTTTACACCAGCCAACAATTACAATATTTTCCTGGTGTTATTAGAGGAAGGCTAATAACACCAGGAAAATATTGTAATTGTTGGCTGTCATCTCGTGTTTGAGTAAGACCATTTCCTGTTCTTTTCCTCATTGTTGAGTGCCAGTAGCATTTGACACTTTTGTTTTCTCAGATGACTCACCAGGCCAGCCCTGGAGATACATACACTTTTACATAAACTACATGTTGGAACTTCTCCACTTTAAATGTTGCTGGGCTGAAAATTACCCTTTCTAATACCCTGCTTCAATTTTTGGTGTTTAATTCGGTATGACGCCTATCCACAATTCCTTCCAGAACAGATAGATTGGTGGCTCTCGCAGCCAGGTTTTAAAAAGGCTAGCTTCTTCCAGTCCTCACGGACAAATAGCAGTGTTCTTCAGAGTTTCTTGAGGCAGTCTGAACTTCAACATTTGCGTTTGGCAGCTGACGACGTTTGTCAGTTGAGATTTCCGCCTTAAAAGGTAGTTTTTTGGGATTCGGCAATCATTCATGCAAACTAGCTGAACAGACAGCAAATCCAAGATTAAGGATCAAACCTCTCAGTACTAGGCAGGTGCATCTTTCAAGTATTGTGGTGTCTGGTGGTCAATGACAACATTTTTATGCTATAAATAATAAAATTATATATTATCCAGGCAGGCTCTATAACAAGCGCATGCTCTATAATCACAATTTTAATAAAAATTAGCTTTCTTCTAATTCCTAAATACAACATACACACGCTATTAACGTATATGAAGAAGGCATGCACGTAAATAGAAAACTTGCCCTTCAACTTAACCCCTAAAAACATAGCGGAAATCTAAAATCATAATTCTTGATAGATATTAGTTTTATTCATACCTTCAGTAAATCAACCCAGCACACACTAGAATACATTTACAAGAAAAACAAAACAAGTTAAGAGAATTAATATATATATGTAACAATAATAATAATAAATAATAATAATAATAATAATAAAATAATAAATATAATAATAATAATTAATAGGAAAAAAAAAAAAACATTCATGAAATAGATAGATAAATGGATATATACTAAAAACGAGATAAATAAATAAAAATACATTAAAAAATTATATTAATATATATATTAAAAAAAATAACTAATAAATAAATAATAATAATATAAAATAAAAGGTAAATAAACAAAATAATTTGAAATGAAAATAAGCATAGAATATAATGCTAAAAAATAAAACAAAGCAGAATGAGAATTCAGGCAGCAGACCTATAATGCAATTTTTAATAAAATTAAGTTCTTCTAAGCTCCTAAAAACCAACACACACACACACACACACACTATATATTTAATGTAATGTACAAAGCACACACACTATAAATAACAACACACATACATTAATGTACAGGAAATTAGGCAATACACGCCCACAAATAACACACCACACAACACACACACACACACAACGCACTCATCGGTTTAAAACTGACGCAATACAGCCGCACACACACACAACAGGTAACAGCCACCTGAATAGACGTAAATTCACACACGCCGCCCCATAACAGTATCACGCAATATCTGGAAATGTTAGTCTAGACACATATCAATAAAAGAGATCAGATGAATCCTGTTAATAAACAAAAACAAAAAATAAATAAAATAAAATAAATAAAATAAAAATCAACGCTTGCTTTAGAGGCGAATCAAATCTGGAATAATAATTAAATAAAATAAAAAGGAATGATCAGACCAGCAGACATAAGCACCACGCCACACACCATACGCTACATTCAACAACACAAGCAACGGCGCACACACACCACTTACACAAACAAACACACATCCATAAGCAAGCACCCCACACCATACACATACACACACAGAATTTTTTGGAAGACACCAAGACAGAACGAATGTAGCAGCCGCTAAGGACACTTCCAGTTCAGTATTCTTCTGAGGATGGGAATTTCTTCCCGAAATATTGAAAACTAAGATGACAGGTTAACAAAAACATCAATAGTTATCCTTCTTTTTCTTTACTACTCGCAATTTGTGCACATAGCCTCAAAAAACCAACCAACAACAAAATTATATATATATATATATATATATATATATATAATATAATATCTATAAAAATAAATATAAGGTTTTACATATCTATTTATTAGGTGACAAGGACATTCACACTATATTATATAACAGCTCTATTTTATATTGAGCACTCTACAAAATAATATGCTTTGGTACGCCATTCCAGCAAAAGCTGAAACAGTGACCATCCTCACCTATAGTTTATTTAATATATATATATATATATATATATATATATATATATATATATATATAATAAGTGTGTGTGTGTCGTTGCGCGTGATAGATTAATATAATGTTGGAAATATAGATAGGTATCATTCGATCAACAAGATTTGAAAGAAATTGTTTGTTTTTTTTTTTGGGGGGGGAGGGGAAAATAACCAGTGTAACTTGAGTCAGATGCACCTGGTGGTTTCCTGTGTGAACTTTCACCAAGTGTTACTTACAGTCGAAAAGCAAGAAGGTGCGGAACGCTTGATTATATTTCAATCTAAAAACAATTTTCTTTCAATATTTCTCTGTATATTATATTATGACAAACGTTATCGGAAAGCAAAACTCCGATTTCAAATCATCTCTTTTTTGTTCCCTTCTTTTTTTTTTTTTTTTAGTTTCATTTTCGTTAACGATCCTTTTTATGTATATTTTGTGGAAAATTTCAGATTTGGATTCTGGAAAAATGTGTTTTCCCCCAAGGACACGATGTGAAATGACTTTTAACGATCTTCCTTTTGAAATGTTTTTTTTTTTTATCTAACACTGGTGTTTGAATTACATATTTACATATAAAAGAAGAGAAACCAACAAATCAATAGCCTGAATGAAATTTTTTGGGCTATATTTTGATTCTATATGTTTTTAACCCATTTAGTAGTCGGATTTCATCATTGGCATTTCAGTCTCGGAAGACCGCCCTGTCGGCTGGGGCGTTAGAATGCACCGACTGCACCTCTGCAGAGGAGTAAGAACAATGGGGCCACTGTTGGCGTGGGTGGCGACCCGTGATCTTAAAGATAGAGCCCAGTGGATGAGCAGTTTATGACTTGCAATACTCCACTTTGGCCCTATCTTGGGCTAGAAGGGCGGTCGGAGAAGGCCCCTACGATCAATCGGCTGGTCAACGTCTCAAGCCCTAGCACATATAATTTTCCCAACCCTATTGCCCTTATGGCAAGCCCCAACCCTTTTATCATAATGGGTGCTAGAAGGCGGTGTGCTGCGGGTCTACATGTCCTGGGAATGACGTTAAACTCTATCTGATGGTGAGGTTCCAGTTTTTGGAGGTTTGGTGAATGTGGAGCACCCTCTTCTCAAACCATTGCTCCCTGGTCATCTGACCCGGAGTGGTAGTACCTGTTAGGGTCCCAATCTAATAAAAAATTGTATTATCCTTAAGAATTCGATCTTATTTCAAAACATTATCGGCATTAAATGACCCACTGAGGTTGATATGCCGTAAAACAAAACAAAAAAACCAAATCAGTCTCGGAAGACTAATATAGTTTTTTTGTGCCCTTATGGGAATTATCGTCTTGGTTCATCTCGTCTTGTATCCTATCCCCCAATTGTAAGAAGAGTAAGAATCAACGTCTCGATATTACAATACGAATGTCCAGAATGCAAATGCCGGCGCCCACCAGTCATTTAAGTAGAGCTTACCGAGGCCTGCCACTAATATTTGCATAAACACCCACGATTGGTCACTCTAAGTTAGCTTATCAGTAAAGTGAGGTTCCTCTAACTACCCCACACGCAATAAAAGTATTACTTACTTCGTGTCAGTTTGTGGGCTGAAAAAGAATTCAACAGTGAGAAGGAAAGTAACCGGAGACGAGGATGAATTTAAAGTAAGACCTTTATATTTGGTTCACGAACTACTTTCGTTGAGGGGATATATTTCCCGAAAAATTCGATAGGTGGTCCTCTCCAAAGTCTCAAAGTCCAAGCGGTCTTTTAAGACAATAAACTTTTTCAAGTTCGCCAGAGAACTGTGGGGGATTTCCTGCGCATCGACCAGAGAGCATTCTTCCTGTCCTAGCCCTCGTGGGAGATTGTTATTATTTTGGTGTCTTTTTTATTATATGATTATTTTATTTCGATTTTTATTTTGTTTTATTTATTTTTACTTTTATTAATGACCCACAATTTAAAGGAGATGTTATTTTGTGTTTTTTTATTCATTTATTTATTTATTTTAATTTTTATGTTTGTTTACATTTGTTTATTTATTTTAATTATTAATCCCCACAACCCTTGAATTTACAGCGCCTCCTGGGACTTGTGAAGTTCATACCTGGATGGATGTGACCGGGTGCTCTGTTGCTGCTGGTCTTCTTCTGGACCCTATCCTGGCTTTCATGGTGTTGTGACAGGGTGGCTTCAGACATGAACGTTGAGAATATTTACGTGGTTTAATAAATAAATAAATGGACTCTCTTCATCGATTTTGACGCAATGAGATTCATCCAAAAAACAAGCAACATAGTGTTTTATTATAGTGGTGAAGGCTTGTGTTGGACCTCCGCAATTTTGGCAATCAGTCAACCGAAAGAATTGGTGCCACAAGAAAGCCACAAACAAATCACGACTGACCTCACGTTTTTTCAAATTCAGAGTTTTCCCTTTCCTAGACTGGTTACTATTCAGTTTAAAGAGCCAGTGCTTTTCCCTACTATTGCTGGAGGAGAATATATGGATTCATACTTTCCAAGTGTAATGCACTATGTAAAAATTCAAACTCCTTCTCTGGATTTGAACTGGGTTGATGAGTCCAATTCCTCCGACTGCAAACTTCAATGCACGCTTCGCCTCGCATTAACGGGGCTAATATCACTATTTTGAATTTAACAGTTTACTCAGCAGGACCTGTGATTATACACAGTATGATAACTAATATCACACATACGTTTGAATAGGTTTACTTAGGAGCTATTGGCAAAAAATGTAAAAGTAATAATAATTCTGATTTAACTTCCGCTTTTTTTCTTCTATCCTTTTTTTCTTCAACTCTTCATTATATTACAATTAAAACAGTCAGTTCTGTGTAGCAAGTCGTTTTTCATCCATTTCTAATTATAAAATTGGAATGGTCCATTATTCAGTCTCAGGTGACGAGAATTCATGAGAAAAAAAGAATTCGGCGGATAAGCACACCAGCCTAATCAGGATTACATTTTTGCATTTCCATCTTGGATGAATGTGGGACGGTCTTTTTTGGTTTTTTAACCAGAGGTGTTGCAAGTTTATAACGGTCGTACTATAAGGAACTACGAGTATTAGTATATGGGATAATAATGTAAAGTAAACGCATTTTTTGATTGTCTAAGTATGCATTGATAAAACAATGAGGGGGATTTAAGGGTTGATATCTCCGTCTTTATCTTCCGAATAAACGGCTCTTTCTTTGGTATTCATAATTATACGCATCGAAATCTATCAGAATAGCCATAAAATGCACCTAAAATTCACGAAATTGAAGATTTTGAAGTCGGGTTTTAAGGCTCAAACTCGCCATCTTCGAGTTGGGCGCCTTTTGTTCGCATCAATGAATCTGCGCATCAACATTATCAGAAAAGCCCACTAAAATCTACACTTCCGAGATTTGTTTGTTTTTTCGGCACTATAAGGAGGCGGGCATCATTGGGATTGGGTTTGGGCATTCTTGTGCCCAGAAAAGCACAACAAAAACTGAAAAAATAAAAAAACACAGCCAATTATAATGGCCAGCTAAAAATCGTCGAATGGTGAACTCCCCTCCCCTAGATATGCTTAACACCTACCAACACTATTCTTTTCCATTTTCCATTCTCAGTTTACCTCCCATCCCGAGTCACACGGCCTCCCCACTTGAGAAAAAACATGGGATAAAGAAACTAGCTCTATATGCTCAGAAATTCGTGCTGTGGCATGTTTTTCTCGATATCTAAAAATGTTGTTACGAGCTTAAGCTTTGTTACTTTCGCTGGCTCGTTTGGTTTTTTACGGCATAGTTTGAAATAAATTCATTCTTAATCTATCTAATTTTTTCTATGAATACTTTTTCTATGTAACCCATGATGGGACCTAAACGGCTACTACCAATCCGGGTCAGAGTGGACCTGGGCGTAATGGGGATTAAGGGGTGCTCCACATTCCAAACATCCACCGCCTGTCAGCTGGGGCGTTAGAATGCATCGACTGCACCTCTGCAGAGGGTAAGACTCCCCCAATGGGGCTACTGTTGGCCGTGGGTGGCGACCGTGATGCTTAAGGATAGACCCAGGTGGATGAGCAGTTCCTGAACATGCAATACTCCACTTTGCTATCTTGGCTAGAGGGCGGTCGGAGAGGGCCCCCTCCGATCAAGCCTAAGCACCTATATGATTTTCGCCAACCCTATTGCCCTTATGGCAAGCCACACCCTTTTTATCAATGGTTGACTCAGAAGAACGGTGGCTGGCGTCTATATGTTCTGGGGAATGACGTTAAACTCTATCTGATGGTGAGGTTCCAGTTTTGGAGTTTGGGGAATGTGGAGCATCGCTTCATCACCATTGCTCGCTGTCTATTTGACTCGGCGTGGTACGTACCTGTTAGGATCCCATCTATGGTTAAATAGAAAAAATGTATTTATAAAAAATTGTATTATCCATTAAGAATTGATTTATTTAAAACTTTATCGGCATTAAATGACGCCACTGAGTTGATATGCGTAAACAAAAAAACCAACAAACCAAACTACAAACTGGAACTCACAATCAGATAGATTTTTACGACATTTCCCCGGACATGAGACCTCAGCCATCCGCATACTACAACCCATAATGATAAAAAAGGGTGGGGGCTTACTATAATGGCAAAGAGTTGGATCAATCAATATAGTTTATATATATATATATATATATATATATACTATATATTGAGAAGAGAGAGAGAGAAGAGAGGAAGTTTGATAAAAGAGGATAAGTTTATTTTAGATGGTGAAGTTAACGTAAAACTTTTCAGCTTTTTTCTAAAAATCTTCATCAGTACATAATTCTTTTTTCCTTCATTCCGTCGAATTTTTCAGTATTTTACCAATATTATATATATATATTATATATAATTATTATATAATATATATATATATATATATAATATATATTGTGTGGTGTGTGTGTGTATGTATGTATTATATATATATATATATTATATTATATAATATATATATATATAAGTTAAAAGAAAGGAATTATATATATATTTCATATATATAGTGAGGAAATGAATATATACTCATATTATATATAATATATATATATATAATACTTATCTATATATAAAGTTTGGTGTGTGTGAATATGTTTCTGTGAGGTGTTTTGCACAGGGATGTTTGAATGTTGTAAACACGGAAATACGGCCAATGCTGAGGCCGACAGTAGTGGTCGCAAGTTTGATATTTATAATACGTTTTTCCGTCGCCAAGAATACAAAATGCAACCTTTAAAAAGAATACCATTGAATCATAATGCTTAATGCAGACATTCTAGACTGACGCCTGTTTTCAAGATACAAAAATGCAACGAAGAGCGGAATTATCCAAATAATTCTTTCTTTTTCGCCAGCATTGGTAATGGCCGAGTAGAATAGAACTATGATGTAATTATAGCGGCTTCTGCTCTTCCATAATGTGAGGCTTTTAAATATTACATCAGCCAAAATGCATTTGAAACACCTGGCGAGAATAATGGCATTGTACTCTTTATAGCGCAATAAGAGGTAGTACATGGGGATGCATGGCTCCTTGGTCTCGGTAATTGTGGTTGGGTGGTTGGTTGGTTGGCTGGTTGGTTGGTTTATTGATTGTTAACATTTGTGGGGTTGGTTAGCTCAGTCGGTTAGAGTGTCGGGCTAGGGAATGCACGGTTTCAGGTTCGTACGGCTTCGTCATTCAGGCGTTTGAGTATTTCACAGGGCTCTGTAACGGGTAAAGTGAAGGCTAAAGGCAAGATGTGGCACTCCACATCAGATGCCAAAAAATATATCTTGGTCTACGCTAAGTGGTAAAGGGGATTCTCCTCGCTGTCCTAGCTAATATCGACTTTAACACCGCCAGATGAGTTTACTATAGTAACGCAATGGAGGTGTTTGTCGTGATGTTTATAGTCGTAATGAAATAGGTAGATGTTTGCATTTCATGTGTGTAATAACCCCTGAGAAAGTTATAGATTCATACTTCTCCCTCAAATATGATATGTGTGGAAGGATGTGGAGCTCAACCTCAGACGTTGAAATAATTCCTTAGTCTAGCGCTAAGTGAAAGGGGATAGCTCTCCTCCTGGTTGAGACGCGACATTAGATCTGGCCCGACTACTTTTACTTACAGTCCTTTTATAAGGATCGCTTGGCATTAAAGTAACCAGAAAGGTTTGATATATCTATTAAACATAAAAGCCCAAATCAATTAATAATTTCGAATGGATTTAGACGGATACTTAGTTGCAAATCTAAAGGGATCTATTTGCCATTGGGGATATCAAGAATACAGTGACAATATCTTCTAATTCTATTGGGAATATCTATATTCCGCTTATCCACAATACGTGCCCATGGAGACACAGAGTAAACGCCTCGGAGAGCTCAATGTAAGATAATTAATAAATTAATTATATCAGAGCAATATTTACACACACTTCAATAAGAAAGAAAAAAAAATAAGAACCGTCATTTGGCTAATATAAATTCATTTCGCCCGTTACCTCATAAAGAGTAGTTATTAATAATCATTATATAAGAAGCAAGAAAAAATATACTAGAATAGAAGAATAGGGGATACAACTATGTTTGTTTGTCTTTCGTCATTTTTATAAACCAGTAGATCTCCACGTCTTCAAACACAACCACATATTTTTTTAAGTATAAAGATGATGATTAAAACAAAAAATAAAATCTAACTACGATATTAAAGCCTATTTACTCATTATCTAGCACGTAAATAATTATAATGTGAATCATATATATAACTCTACTATAATACTCACTATAATATTATAATATGATAGTACTTTATTGCCCGTGTTGTGTTGTGTTGTAATTGTGGGTGGTTGTGTGGTTGTAAGATTAGGAACGATGTGAAGGTTTAAGATTTGTTGATTGGTCAGTTAACAGCATACATACATGAACATATTGCTCACATAACATATAGTACCATTCTTTACTGATAAGTTTCACGTTTCGTATATAGAGTAGAGCTAAGTACGTGGATAACTTTTATTATTAATTTTTAATAAATTAAAATTTCTCAAATTATCTCACGCAATATTATTCTCGCGTATACATTGTGGGTTTATTACATGGGGCTGTCACAAAAGCGAGATATTAAATCATATGTAATATTGTATATATCAAAGCTTTGCATCTATAAACTGACAGTTGTCTTTGTACATAAAAAAAAAACTGTGTAATAAAACAACTCATTACATACAAGTATTATCTCATCTTCTTCGTCCGTAGAGCTAGATAATGGTTTGGTTAGCATAATTATAAAGATAGACACGTCAACTTGCTGCTATATGGCAGGGGCGTGTAATAGTAGTATCATCATGACATAAGGTTAATTTCGCAGGATTGTTCGCTTGTACCGGCGGCCGAACGGATATGGTCTCCTGACTATGCCTGTGAGTCCGTTTCGTCTTTGGAGGGGAGTCGTTAGTATACATCGCTGAAGAGACTTAATAAGTCGAACAGTCTGTACGGTGTTTACCTAGCGGCCATCCTTTGCGGATTTACTTGTCAAGATTATTTTCTATAATTATCGAATCTTATTCGATATCATGCATTATAATTGCCTTCAAGCAGAAAATTAATAAAATATACGTATATATACGGCAATATGTATATACAAAATTATGTTTGGTATTAGGGTCAAATTTAAAGGTTTTTCGTGTGGTAACCCAATAATGAGCCCAGTTTCATAAAAAACGAACTAGATAATAAGAGAAAATATACTTGCATGGACAATAGGGAAAAAAGGTTGCTTTTTCGGTTTCTTTCATTTTTACAAAAAACATCATTTACATAACTTTTTTAATATGTGGTGACAATAAAAATAAATCTACTAAAAAATAAAATTAAAATAAACTACTGAAAAAGTGAGTGTCCTAACTTCTTCTGATCGGTGTGGCCTTAATGTTTGGAGATCTGGAGTGTGTCAAGTACTTTTAGCTATCCGAACATCCGCGACTAAGGATAGATTTGCCTAATCCAGTGAGTAGAAATTTGGGAATATGAAACAACCACAGCATCTTAAAAGCAAATGCTGTCGTCAGCTTTCACGACCAAGACAAAAACACCTCTAATTGCAAATTGGTGCCTCATGTCTGAAGTCACCTTTGGCGCACACGCCATGAAGCCAAGAGGTTCCAGAAGAATGCACCAGCAAAGAGAGCCCCGACACATCAACATTTCTTCGGGACAGCCTTTCATGCAACTTTGTTCAATGGGGCTTATTCTCGAACATTGGGATTGGACATTGGATTTTATATATATATATATTATATATATATTATATATTATTAAATTTTTTACTTGAAGGCACTTACAAACGCATGTTAATTCGCATAACGCTTTCTAATAACAAACATCCAAAAATATTATATATATATATATATATTATAATTATATATTATATATATATATTGCATATTGGGCAGGGTATGTGTGGTAAAGTAGGAGCTGATGGTAGGATTGTTGGCGCTCCACCATGAGCAAAAACAATCTCTTCGTTAGCGTAGTGAAAAGGGGATTGACTCCTCGCTGATTGGCTGGGATACCGACTTGAGGCCCCGACGTACTTTACTTTTACTTATATCTATAATATATATATATATAATATATAATATATATATAGGATAACGCCAAATTGAGATTTAAGGACTGCTGAAGGACAACTCAAAAGAATGCTGTTATCCGCTGTGGGCGATACTGGACAGAAGCTAGCTACTTCCTACCACTAGCTGGACAGGCACCATCTACCGGATCTGTGAAATAATTTGGGTCATACCGAATTTAAACACCAAGAAATTGAAGCAGGCAATTAAGAAAGGGTGATTTTCAGTCCAGCAACATTAAAGCAAGAAGTTCCAACATGTTGTTTTATGTGGAAGTGTAATGTTTCTCCAGGGACTGGCCTGGTGGCTCACTGAGGAAACACCAGGATACAGTGTGAAATGTTACTCACATAAAACAAAGGAAAAGAACAGGATGGTTTTTAATCGTGCCCGAGTTAACAACCAACAAATATATTATATATATATATATATATCATATATATATATATATATATTTGGGAATAAAAAAGGCTTAAATAACAATGGGTAGTGTTAATGGACTCATTCCCTCGGGAGTATGCTCACGAGCTTCTTCAGACCATGATATATTTTATTTAGACAGGCACATGGCCAAACCATTTTATATTCATACATTTCACCTCCCTATTCGGGTGGTCATATTGCATTCTTTCTTTTCAAGTGTCATTTTTAATGGTGGAATTTTTTTTTTTCCTTGGTTGGCGGTGGTTTTTTTTTATTTGTCTGCTAGACTCTTTTGGTAAATTCCAGTTTATTTTGATGACCAACAGGATTTTAATTGTATGTCGTTTCGCTTAATTGGGTCAAGGTGGGGAAGCAGGGAAGGTATGTCTTTTTCTCAGCGGGTGGGGTAGTCTGGAGTTTAACTTTATTATGGTTACTAGCCTTTTATCTTTCTTGGGGTATCTAGTGTGTAATCATTTATTAAAGCATGTTTTTTCCCTACTTTGCTTATTTATATTTTACCTATATCTATGCGCTCTTTACTTATATTTTGGTAATTTTATGTTCATCATTGAACCTCTTTCATTTATTACTTCGATTTCCTCTTATCTTTTTATTTATTTTAATTTACTTTATTTTATTGTTATAATTTATCCTTTAGTACTATCCTTATCTAGATGCTTCTATAAATGTCTAATATTTAGTTATTTAATTTATTCAATATTTTCTTATCTATTTAGAGGGCTTTTATTAAGTAAAATTATAGTCCATAGATTTTCTTACTTTTTCTTTAATCTCCTTTTTTTTTTTTTTTTTCCTTAAATCGAGAAAGGGTTTAGCATCTTTACGCTTATTAAATCCTGATATCTTAAATATTTATATTTGTTATAAGTGATTTGGGCCAAATTTTTTTTTTCCGTTTTACCTTCCTCTTTTCTTAATTTTAATTAATTTAATATTTTATTTGTATCCTTAAGTGATATTCTTATCTTTTTGTTGTTTAATTTGTTTTAATTTTATTATTAATTGTCTACTTATTAATATTCTTCTTATAACAGCTTTCTTTAAGGGGTCTTTTTTATTTTTTATATAGTTATTTGTTTATTTCATATTTTTATTTTTTATTTTTTTTATTTTTAAAAAAAAATTATTTTTCTTATTTTTTTTTTAATCTCCTTTAGGGGGCTTCATTTATGTAAAGTATATACATAAAATTCAACTTACTTTTGTATTTTCTTTTTTTCTCTCTTTTTCCTATTTCGAGAAAAGTCCTAGCGGTACTTCCAAGTGTATGTTTGTCTTCATTCATCTCATATTTTAAATTTAAATTGGGTTTTTTGTGTCTGCATTTCGTTATTATTTTCTTCTCGTTGGTTTAGAAGTTTGGTTATATCTTAAATTTTATGAATTTGTTTATTTTTCCTCCAAGACATAGGTTGCACCTTCATCCAACTTCTCTGGTGTTGCTGATTTTTTTTAATAAGTTCACTAATTTTGGGTTTAGTCCAGTATTTCCTTTAGTCTCAGAATGCTTTTTGATAATGCGGTCTGGACTCTTGAGGATGAGTGCTATGGTTGTTAGTCTTTGCTTCAGTTTCCCGGGATATCGATATTGAATTTAACGATTTTGAAAAAACATAATGATGTTTGTTATGTAATTGTGACAGATCTGTTTCGACAAATCGTAAGTTGGTCTTTCAATTAACGGGCGACATAGACGGGAAGAGATGAAGACCACTTATGATTAATTTCATCTATTTTTCATATTACTAATATCTATATAGATAATATTATATTAGAGAGAGAGAGAGGAGAGAGAGGAAGAGAGAGCACAGGGGATGAGATGGATATATATATATAATTATATATATCATTTTCTTTAGTTATCTTTTTTATTCTGACATCAAGGGGAACAATTGTATACGATGTATTTGCAGCTATGCATTTATTAATATTAATGACAACACAAGGGAAATCTCTTACACAAAAGCGAGCGATAATTCTTTGATCTTTCGCTGACGGAATAAAAAAAGGACATCGGCTAAATTGTGAGACAAAATAAACTGCGGGGGGTTTTTGACAAATGTAAGCAACGTGTTCAAAAATTAGTTCTTACAATCTGCTCTGACAATGACTGGTAACAGTAAAGCACCCGGCACAATTATATATACTGCAATATATACATCTCTATGGGTGCAAGTAATCGAAATTCTAATGTTAATAAAATTATATCAAATTAGAAGAAAAGGCTAGCACGAAACTAAATAAGAATGCAGTAAATGCACACCACGGCAAGCCTCTAAGCCAGTAAACAATTCACATACCTAGGTGTAAATCTCCTCCACAGAGAGCGATGTTTTAATACACGGATAGCAAAGGCATGGGCCCACAAATAGTTTTTATCAGTCCATATGGAGGTCCGATCTCCCTGACAAGCTGAGCGACAGTTCTCCAGGCTGTGTTGTGTCGGTGCTGCTGTATGCTTCCACCATCTTGGACCCTAACAGCGTCTTGAGAATAAGCTTCTGGGAGGCCCAAGAATGCTGCGTGCAGTTTGAAATAAGTCCGTGGAAGCATACCCCACAGGGAAACAGCTTGTACGGTCACCTGCAACCCCCAATCTCACAAACTATCGAGTGAGACGGACAAGGCATCAGGACACTGCTGGAGAAGCAAGGATGAACTCATAAGCGACGTTCTCCTGAGGAAGCCAACAACATGGATATGCAGTGGGGCGCCCAGCAAGGACCTACAATTGACAGTACTATGTGAAAATGCTGTGAAGATGCTGGCTGCTCCGCAGAGGAGCTTCCAGGTTGTAATGAATGATAGGCGGAAGGTGGCGAAGGATTGTCATGGATACCCGTGGCTGCATGCGCGACATATGATAATGATGATGAAATATGAAAAATAGAACAATTAAACTTCTTTTACATCACTCCCGATTTCATTGCTAAATTTTAATTTAAGAATTTAGTTAAGATAAGAAGTAAAGAACAATATTAAAGTTATCTTTTCTTTTTAATTGATTTCTTTTAAGAATTTTTCCCCGTGATTTTTGCTCATATCATTAAGATACATCAAAATCTAAGAAATCAATAATAACTAAGCATATATTATAAATCAACTTTTAATATCAAATGATATAAATATAATTAAAAAATGAATGGAATTTTTTTTTTTTCAGAATTATTAGTGATTCAGTTTTCTTTATGAGGCTGTCTCTTCTTAACATGTCCAAGCGTTCTTTTATGTGCACTCTCAATTTGTTGAAAATTACCAATTTAACGTCTACCAAGGCAGATAAGAATGAATAAGAACGTTAATTTTTTCAGAATACGAGATGTGGTCAAAAGTAGAAAGACATCGATACTTTACACACTTAGTATATATATATATATATATATATATATATATATATATATATATATATATATATATATATATATATAATATTATTGAATTAACTTTCCATAAAAATCTAGGTTCGACTTCAATTAAGACATATTCTCCCAAATATACACACACACACCACACACAAATACAACACACCATACAGACACACGCACAACACACACCAGCACACACACACACACAAAATTATATATATATATATATTATATAATAATTATATATATATATTCAAAATAACCGGCAATACGAAAAAAACAAGACAAAACTTTGCAGACAGAAAATGGTGCATTATTAACATATATGATTACAAGAAAAATGCTGCCTAAATACACACACAACACACACACCAAATATATATAGTATATATATATATATATATATATATATATATATATTTATATATATGTGTTTATGTGGTGTGTTGTGTAATGTATATAAGGTGTGTTTATAAAAGTACGAGATTGAAGGCTGTATTGATTAAATAGAAATGAACAATATAGGGAACGTTATATTTTTTCAATACAAAACGTGTGTTAAAAATACAAAATTCTCCGATACTTTTTTGACACTCATGTATATAATATATATATATATTATATATATATAATATATGTGTGGTGTGTGGTCTCTCTGTGTGTGTGTGTGTGTTATATATAATATATTATATATATATTATAAATATATATATATACAGACCCACCACAATATATATTATGTGTATGTTAGCAAACGTATGCAACACGCACCACACAATCCAATACAAATAACAACACACACACACACACACATATATAATTATATATATATAATATATATATTATATATATATATAAACAAAGAGCTATTCTGTTATGTATATGCTACTAGTATGATCTTAAGAGGATTTCTAAAAGAACGAGAAAAAGCATTCCAGAAACGGGGGTTATTTTCTGGTCCTGGAAACATTAAGAAATTAAATTATTCTTGCAGCATTTCGTCAGTTCCATATTTGTACCTCAGTTGTATTGGATGTGAGGTCAAACTGCTTGTCAGTCAAGGAANAACTGAGTTCGTCAGGAAACTCCCGGTTGGTGCCACAATGTTGTGGAGTTCGTTCCATGAAAGTAACGATTTAAAAAAAATGACAGATTACAAACATGATGATGACTAATCGAACGAACCACATGATGATGCATACAATAGCAAGACAGCAAAGACAATGAATGCAGCGTTAATTTTCTCTGAAGAAAATCCCCTTGGCATTTAACACAGTTATTCGAGCGTGTTTCAATTAGCCGAACCACTTTTTAACGTCTCCTTTGATGTGGGTGTAAATTTTCACCGTCGCATTTCCCTTACTGTCTGTCACATCCTCAACTGTAACCCGTGAGAAGTATTTTCCGTTTAGGAAACTAAAGTAGGTATTTACCCAACCCATCCACCACAAGTGGGATGGGACATGAAGTAATCTTTTCTTTCTTAAGCGAAGTACAGCTGATTTGATTTTCAAGGTTTCTTTCTCTTAGACCGACTGGCTTCCTATATATGTGGATGTTGGCTGTCATCTCGTGTTTGAGTAATACCATTTCCTGTTTGTTTTTTCTAATACTTGAGTGCCAGTAGCATTTGACACTGTATCCTTGTGTTTTCTCAGATGACTCATTAGGCCAGCCCTGGAGAGACATACTCTTTCACATAAACTACATATGGAACTTCTCCACTTTGAATATTGCTGTACTGAAAATTACCCTTTCTAATAGCCTGCTTCAATTTATGTTGTTTAATTCGGTATGACCCAAATTCTTCCATAGACAGATAGATGGTGGCTCTCCAGCCAGGCCTATTAAAAGCTAGCTTCTCCCAGTTCTCCACAACAATAGCAGTGTTATTCAGATTATGCTTGAGGCAGTCCTTAAAC
The DNA here is from genome assembly GCA_023376005.1 of Doryteuthis pealeii. Taxonomy (NCBI): domain Eukaryota; kingdom Metazoa; phylum Mollusca; class Cephalopoda; order Myopsida; family Loliginidae; genus Doryteuthis; species Doryteuthis pealeii. Next base: position 83,199,802 of record CM042167.1, read on the forward strand.
CTTAATTTGGGTTTGCACTGACGACGTTTGCCAGTTGAGATTTCCCCTTAAAGTAGTTGTTTTGGGATTCGGCAATCATTCATGCGAACTAGCTGACCAGACCAGCAAAATACGAGATCTAAGGCTCAAATCTCAGTACTAGGCAGGTGACATCTTTCAAGTATTTGTGGTGTCTGGTGTAAATGACAACCATTTTATCGCTAAAATAATAAAATTATATATATATATATATATATATATATAATATATATATTATATATATATATATATATATATAAAATAAATATAAAGGTTTTACATATCTATTTATTAGGTGACAAAGGAACATTCACACTATATTATATAACAGCTCTATTTTATATTGAGCACTCTACCAATAATACTGCCTTTGGTACGCCATTCCAGCAAAAGCTGAAACAGTGACCATCTCACACTATAGTTATTTTTATATATATATATATATATATATATATATATATATTATATTATATTATATATAAGTGTGTGTGTGCGTTGCGTGATAGATTAATAAATGTTGGAAATATAGATAGGTATCATCGATCAACAAGAATTTGAAAGAAATTGTTTGTTTTTTTTGGGGGGGGAGGGAAAATAACCAGTGTAACCTTGAGTCAGATGCCACCTGGTGTTTCCTGTGTGAACTTCACCACGTGTTACTTACAGTCGAAAAGCAAGAAGGCGGAAGCTTGATTATATTTCAATCTAAAACATTTTCTTATCATATTTCTCTGTATACTTATCATTATGACAAACAGTTATCGGAAAGCAAAATCCGATTTTCAAATCATCTCTTTTTTTCCCTTTTTTTTTTTTAGGTTTCATTTTCGTTAACGATCCCTTTTATGTATATTTTTGTGGAAAATTTTCAGATTTAGGATTCTGGAAAATGTGTTTTCCCCCAAGGACACGATGTGAAATGACTTTTAACGATCTTCCTTTTGAATTTTTTATTTTTTTATCTAACACTGTTGTTTGATTACATATTTACATATAAATATGAAGAGAAACCAACAAATCAATAGCCTGATGAAATTTTTTGGGCTAATATTTTGATTCTATATGTTTACCATTTAGTAGTGGATTTCATCATTGGCATTTCAGTCTCGGAAGACCGCCCTGTCGGCTGGGGCGTTAGACTGCACCGACTGCACCTCTGCAGAGGGGTAAGACTCCCACAATGGGGCCATCTGTTGGCCGTGGGTGGCGACCGGTGATGCTTAAGGATAGAGCCCAGGTGGATGAGCAGTTCATGACATGCAATACTCCACTTTGGCCCTATCTTGGGCTAGAAGGGCGGTCGGAGAAGGCCCCCTACGATCAATCGGCTGGTCACGTCAAGCCCTAGCACCTATATGATTTTCCCAACCCTATTGCCCTTATGGCAAGCCCCAGTCCCTTTTTATCATATGGGTGCTAGAAGGCGGTGGCTGCGGGTCTACATGTCCTGGGAATGACGTTAAACTCTATCTGATGGTGAGGTTCCAGTTTTGGAGGTTTTGGGAATGTGCAGCACCCTTTCATCACCATTGCTCCCTGGTCCACTCTGACCCGGAGTGGTAGTACCTGTTAGGGTCCCAATCTATGGGTTAAATAGAAAAATGTAAAAAAAATGTATTATTCATTAAGAATTGATTTATTTCAAAACATTATCGGCATTAAATGACCCACTGAGGTTGATATGCCGTAAAACAAAAAAAAACAAACCAAATCAGTCTCGGAAGACTATAATATAGTTTTTGTGCCCTTATGGGAATAAGTCTTGGTTCATTGGACGTGGATCCTATCCCCTAATTGTAAGAAGAGTAATACGAATCGACTATCTCTTATGACGTACGAAGTCCAGAATGCAAATAGCGGCGCCCACCAGTCATTAAGTAGAGACTTACCGAAGGCCTGCCACTAATATTGGCATAACACCACGATTGGTCACTCTAAGTTACTTATCAGTAAAGCGAGGTTACTCTAACCTACCCATACACCAATAAAAGTATTACTTACTTCGTGTCGGTTTGTGGACTGAAAAAGAATTCAACGGAGAGAAGGAAAGGAACCGAGACGAGGATGACTTTAAAGTAAGTCCTTTATTATCGGGTTCACACTATTTCGTTGAGGGGATATATTTCCCGAAAAATTCGATAGATGTTACCTCTCCAAAGTCTCAAAGTCCAAGCGTATTTTTAGACAAGAACTTTTCAACGCCGAGAACTTGGGGATTTTTCCTGCGTATGACCAGAGGGCTCTTCCAGTCCTAAGCTCTCTGGGAGATTGTTATTTTTGTGTCTTTTTATTAATTAATTTTATTTTGTCTTACATTTGTTTTATTTATTTTTAATTGTATTAATCCCCACACCCTTGAATGTACAGCGCCTCCTGGGACTGTGAAGTCCAATGTTCGAAAAACATTCTCGACCACAGATGTTGCATGTGAAGTCTGTCCCTGAAGATGTTGATGTGCCGGGGCTTTGTTGCTGCTGCTTTCTTCAGGGTCTCTTGGTTTCATGGTGTTGTGACAGGGTGTCTTCAGACATGAACAGTCCGCAGTCTATTTACGTGGTTAATAAATAAATAAATGGACTCTCTCATCGATATTTGACGCATGAGGATTCATCCAAAAAACAACCAACATAATGTTTTATTTATAGTGGTGAAGGCTTGTATTGGACCATCCGCAATTTTGGCACAGTTGATAGGAAAGATTTGGTGCACAAGAAATGCCACAAACCAAATCAACGACTAACCTTACGTTTTTCAAATGCAGAGTTTTCCTTTTCCTAGACTGGTTACCTATCCACGTTTAAAGAGCCCAGTCTTCCCTATTATTTTACCTATTGCTGGAGGGAGAATATATGGATTCATACCTTTCCCAATGGTAATAGCACTATGTGAAATTCAAACAGCCTTCTCTAGGATTTGAACTCGGGTTGATGAGTCCAATTCCTACGACTCAAACCTTTATGCCACGCGCCTCCATTAACGGGGCTAATATCCCACTATTGAATTATAACATTTACTAGCAGGACCTGTGATTATACCACAGTATGATAACTTAAATATCACAACGTTTGATATGTTTACTTTAGAGCTATTGGCAAAAATGTAAAAAAGTATAATAATTCTGATTTAACTCTCACTTTTTTTCTTTCTATCCTTTTTCTTCAACTCTTCATTATATTCAATTAAAACAGATCAGCTTCTGTGTAGCAAGTCGTTTTTCATCCATTTCTAATTATAAAATTGGAATGCTCCATTATTCAGTTCAGGTGACGAGATTCATGAGAAAAAAGAATTCGGCGGATAAGCAACACTAGATAATCAGGATTTACATTTTTTGCATTTCATCTTGGATGAGGTGGACGGTCTTTTTTTGGTTTTTTAACCAGAGGGTGTTGCAACTTTATAACGGTCGTGCAATTAAGGAACACGAGTATTAGTATATGGATAATAATGTAAAGTAAACGCATTTTTCGATTGTCTAAGTATGCATTGATAAACCAATGAGGGGGATTTAAGGGTTGATATCTCCGTCTTATCTTCGAATACGGCGCTTTCTTTGGAATCAATAAATTATACGCATCGAAATCTATCAGAATAGCCAATAAAATCGGCACCTAAAATTTTCACGAAATTGGAGATTTTGAAGTCGGGTTTTAAGGGCTCAAATCTCCGCCAATTCTTCGAGTTGGGTGCTTTTGTTCGCATCAATGAATTCTGCGCATCAACATCTATCAGAAAAGCCACTAAAATCTACACCTTCCCGAAAATTTGTGTTTTTTCAGGCACTATAAGGAGGCGCGTGGCATCATTGATTGGGTTTGTGGCATTCCTTGTGCACCAAGAAAAAGCAACAACAAAAAAATGAAAAAAATTAAAAAAACACAGCCAATATAATGGCCAGCTGAAAATCCGTAGAATGGTGACCTCCCCTCCCCTAGATATGCTTAATCACCTACCCAACACACCTATCTCTTTTCCCTTTTACCACATCACCTTACCTCCTTCAACTAACCCATCTCAGTTTTACCTTCCATCCCGAGTCACACTAAAACTTGAAAAACAATCATGGGATAACAGAAACATAGCTAAATATGCTCAAAAATTCAGTGCTGTGCATGTTTTTTCTCGATATCTAAAAATGCTGTTACAAGCTAAGCTTGTTACTTGGCTTGGCTTGGTTTGTTTTACGGCATATCAACCTCAGTGGGTCATTTAATGCCGACAAAGTTTTGAAATAAATTAATTCTTAATAAATACTCTTTTTTTTCTATAAACTCATTTTTCTATTTAACCCATAGATGGGACCCTAACAGGTATTACCAATCCGGGTCAGAGTGGACCTGGGCGTAATGGGGATTAAGGGGTGCTCCACATTCCCCACACCTCCAAAACTGGAACCTCACAATCAGATAGATTTTAACGTCATTTCCTAAACATGAAGACCCTCAGCCATCGCCTACTAGCACCCATATGATAAAAAGGGTTGGGGGCTTGCTATACGGACAAAGAGTTGGGTCACTCATATATATATATATATATATATATATATATATATATATATATATATAGAGAGAGAGAGAGAGAGAGAGAGAGAGAGAGGCGGAGCGATAAAGAGATAAGTTTATTTTAGATGGTGAAGTTAACGTTAAAACTTTTCAGCTTTTTCTAAAATCTTCATCAGGACATAATTCTTTTTCCTGCATTTCCTCGAATATTTTCACTATTTTACCAACTATATATATATATATATATATATATATATAATATGTGTGTGTGTGTGTGTGTGTGTGTGTGTGTATATAATATATATATATATATATATATATATATATATATAAGTTAAAAAAAAAGGAAATTTAATATATATTCATATATATATGAGGAAATGAATATATACTCATATATATATATATATATATAATATATATATATATATATATATATATATATATATATATATATAAGTTTGTGTATGTGTGAGTGTGTGTGTGAGTGTGTTTTGCACACGGATGTGTGAATGTGTAAACACGGAAATACTGCCAATCTTGCAGTCGACAGTAGTGGTCGGCAAGTTGATATTTATACGTTTTTCCTCGCCACAGAATACAATATGCAACCTTTAAAAGAATACCATTGAATCAATAATGCTTAATGCAGACATTGTAGACTGACGCTCTGTTTAACAAGATACAAAAATGCAACGAAGGAAGCGAATTGTATCAAATATATTCTTTCTTTTTTCCGCCAGCATTGGTAATGGCCGAGTAGAATCAGACTATATGTAATTATAGGGCTTCTGCTCTTCCATAATGTGACGGCTTTTAAATATTACATCGCAAAATGCATTTGAAACACCTGGCGAGAATAATGGAATTGTACTCTTTATAGCGCAATAAGAGGTAGTACATTGGGATCGATGGCTCCTTGGATCTCGGTAATTGTTGGTTGGCTGGTTGGTTGGCTGGTTGGTTGGTTTTATTGATTGTTAACACTTGTGGGGTTGGTTTAGCTCAGTCGGTAGAGTGTCGGGCTAGGGAATGCAAGGTTTCAGGTTCGATACCGGCCCTCGTCCATTCAGCGTTTGAGTATCACAGGGCTCTGTGCGGTAAAGTGAGGAGCTGAAGGCAGGCGTGGCACTCCACCTCAGATGCCAAAAAATATCTCCTTGGTCTAGCGCTAGTGAGAAGGGGATAGACTCCCTCGCTGCCTGGCTAATACCGACTTTAAGCCGCCCCGATGAGTTTACTATAGTAACCAATGGAGGTGTTTGTCGTGTGGTGTTTATAGTCGTAGGAAATAGACTAGATGGCTCGAGCCTGTTTGCATTTCCAATTGTGGTAATACCCCTGGGAAAGGTATAAATCCAATACTTCTCCCTCCAAATATGAGTATGTGATGGAAGGTGTGGAGCTCCATCTCAGACGCTAAAATAATCTGCTTAGTCTAGTGCTAGTGAAAAGGAGATAGACTCTCTCGCTGTCTGGCTGATACCGACATTAGGCCGCCCCGTCTACTTTTACTTACATTCCTTTTAAAAGTATCGCTTTGGCTTTAAGTAACCCAAGAAGGTTGATATACCATTAAACAAAAAAAGCCAAACCAAACTAATAAATTTCAATGGATTTAGACGGATACTTAGTTGCAATCTAAGGGATCTATTCGCTATTGGGGATATCTTAGAATACAGTGACAGTATCTTCTGATTCTATTTCTATGCCCATGAAGACACAGAGTAATCCCTCGGAGAGCTCAATGTAAGCTAATTAATAAATTGATTATATACAGAGCAATATTTACACTATCAATAAGAAAGAAAAAATAACAAACCGTCATTTGCTTAATATAAATTCATTTCACCCGTTAACCCAATAAATGAGCCTAGTTTTGACAAACAACCAATACATAATAAGCGAAAAAATATACTAGAATGGAGAATAGGGAAACACATGTTGTGTCGTTCTCTTTCATTTTTTACAAAACCAGTAGATTATCTCTTCTTCCCGCCCTGGGGCGTTAGAATGCACCAACTGCAACTCTGCAGAGGGGTAAAACTCCCCCAATGGGACCACTTGTTGGCCGTGGGTGGCGACCCGTGATGCTTAAAGATAGAACCCAGGTGGATGAGCAGTTCATGACTTGCAATAATCCACTTTGGCCCTATCTTGGGTTAGACGGGCGGTCGGAGAGGCCCCCTCCGATCAATCGGCTGATCACGTCAAGCCCTAGCACCTATATGATTTTCCCAAACCTATTGCCCTTATGGCAAGCCCCAACCCTTTTTATCATATGGGTGCTAGAAGGCGGTGGCTGCGGGTCTACATGTCATGGGAATGACGTTAAACTCTATCTGATGGTGAGGTTCCAGTTTTGGAGGTTTGGGGAATGTGGAATACCCCTTCATCACCATTGCTCCCTGGTCCACTCTGACCCGGAGTGGTAGTACCTGTTAGGGTCCCATCTATGGGTTAAATAGAAAAATGTTTAAAATATTGTATTATTCATTAAGAATTGATTTATTTCAAAACTTTATCGGCATTAAATGACCCACTGAGGTTGGTACAAAACAAAACCAAACCAAACTCTCTTCTTCCAACACACGTACATAATTTTTATTATATGATGACAATAATAAAAAACAAAATTGAACTACTAAAAATCAAAAAATAACATAAACTTCTAAAAAAGAGGGTGTCCTTGGTATGACACTAAACTACATCTGATGACGGTGTGGATTAAGGTTGTAGAGATCTGGAGAGTGTCAAGTACCCTTTTAGCTATTCTGAATCCGTGATCTAAGCGATAGAAGCAAATCCAGTATGTAGAATTTGGAGAATATGAAACAACCACAGCATCTGAAAAGCAAATGATGTTCGTCAGTTTCACGACCACGTCAAAAACATCTCTAGTTTCCAAATTGTGCCTCATATCTGAAGTCACTCTGGCACAAGACCATGAATCCAAGAGGTCCAGAAGAAAGCGACGGCAAAAGAACACTGGTACATCAACTTTTTCTGTGACAGCCTTCACATGCGACTTCTATGTTTGGGGCTATTTCTCGAACATTGGACTTCACAGTCACAAAAGGCGCTGTAACTTTAGAAACACAAGAATTATATAGTCTTCCGAGACTGCAATGTCGATATATATATATGGGCCGGGTGAGTTCAGTCGGTAGAGAGTTCGAGTAGAAACCACAAGGTTCCTAGTTCGATACCGGCCCTCGCCAACTCAGCGTATGAGTAGCACAGGGATCTGTGCGGTAAAGTAAGGAGCTGATGGTAGATGTGGTGCTCCACCTCAGTCACAAAAACAATCTCCTTCGTCTAGCGCTAGTGAAAAGGGGATCGACTCCCTCGCTGATTGGCTTATACCAACTTGAGGCCACCCCGACGACTTTACTTTTACTTATATATATATATATATATATATATAGTGCAACCCCAAATTGAGATTCTGCCTGAATGACACTCAAAAGAATGCTGCTGTCGCTGTGGCGGACTAGCAGAAGCTAGCTACTTCTACCACTGGCTGGACAGCCACCATCTACCGATCTGTGAAATAATTTGGGTCATACCGAATTAAACACCAAAAATTGACGCAGGCAATTAGAAAGGGTGATTTTCAGTCCAGCAACATTCAAAGTGAAGAAGTTCCAACATGTAGTTTATGTGGAAGTGTATGTTTCTCCAGGGCTGGCCTGGTGAGTCATCTGAGAAAACACCAGGATACAGTGTGAAATGTTACTCACATTCAAGAATGAAACAAAAAAGGAAAGAACAGGAAATGGTTTTAATCGTGCCCGAGTTGACAGCCAACATATATATATATATATATATATATATATATATATATATATATATATTATATATACATATGATATATATATATATATATATACATATGAATATATATAATATATATATATATATATATATATATATACATATGAATATATATATATATATATGAATATATATATATATACATATGAATATATATATATATATATATATATATGAATATATATATATATAATATAAATAAATATATAAATAATAATATATATATATAATATATATATATATATATATATATAAATATATATATATATAAAAATATATATATAAATAAATATAATATATATAATATATATAATATATATATATATATATATATATATATATATATATATATATATATGAAATTTAACATTTTGAAAAAACATATGATGTTTGTTATGTAATTGCTGACAGATCTGTTTCGACCAAATCGATAAGCTGGTCTTCATCAACCAATGACATAGACGGGAAGAAGATGAAGACCAACTTATGATTAATTTCCATCTATTTTTCATATATATATATATATATATATATATATATATATATATATATATATATAGAGAGAGAGAGAGAGAGAGAGAGAGGAGAGAGAGAGAGCAAGGGGATGAGATAGAGAGATAGTTATATATATACATTTTCTTAGTTATCTTTTTTAATTCTGAACATCACAGGGAACAATTGTATACGATGTATTTCAGCTAATGCATTAATTAATTATTAATGAAACACAAGGGAAATCTTCCTTACAAAAGCGACGAAAATTCTTTGATCTTTCGCTGACGAAAAAAAAAAGGACACCTCGGCTAAATTGTGAGACAAAATAAACTTGCGTTTCAAATGTAAGCAACGTGTTCAAAAATTAGTTCTAAATCTGCTCTGACAATGACTGGTACAGTAAAGCATCAGGCACGATTATATATACTAGCAAATATATACAAGTCCTTTTTCTTCCCTTCCTTTCTTTATAATAAAAACGGAATAGTCCATTATTTAGCTGAGATGACGACATTTATTTGGACAATTTCATTTTTAACCAGAGTATGCTGCAAGATGATAACAGTCATATTTTGTAGGAACAGCAGTATTGTTATATAGACTAGCAAAACAACAACAACAACAACAACAAACGGCCTAAGGGCAGTGTAAAAATTGATTTTTGAAAGTTATTATCTGGGGGGGGGGGTTAAAAATTCAATGTTAGAAGATTTGTATCATAAGTAAGTAAAATCATTAAATTTATTAAACGAATAAAAAAATTGAAATGAAACTTAGTTCTGTTCCCCTCAAGTAAAATGTTGTATGCATCTATTAATTATTAATTAAATGATTATTTGGAATATTTTACACATAAATTTTACACAAAATCGTAGGTATTTATTTATTTGTAAACTTTTTTGGTTAACCTCTTGTTACTGAAAAAAAGGCAAGAGTAAAAAATAATTTTAAAAACTGATTACAGGTTTGTTCTTTATTCTCTGTAATGACAATTTTTGGTATTATGACGTAAACAGTGACGTAGTTTTTCTGTCCGATGCAAATCATTTTCAGACAGATCTAGTTAATCAATTGATGGAATTATATAGCGTCATGGTGCAAGTATCGAAATTCTAATGTAATGAAATATTATATCAAATTAGAAAGGCTAACGAAACTAAATAAGAATGCAGATAAAATGCACACACACAATGGTAAGCCTCTTAAGCCAGTAGAACAATTCACATACCTAGGTGGTAATATCTCCTCCACAAAGAGCGATGTTAATACACGGATTGCAAAGGCATGGGCAGCCACAAATAGTTTATCAGTCATATGGAGGTCCGATCTCCCTGACAAGCTGAAGCGACAGTTCTTCCAGGCTGAGGTTGTGTCGGTGCTGCTGTATGGCTGCACCACCTGGACCCTAAAAAAGCGTCTTGAGAATAAGCTGGATGGGAGCTGCACAAGAATGCTGCGTGCAGTCTTGAATAAGTCGTGGAAGCAGCACCCCACAGGGAAACAGCTGTACGGTCACCTGCCCCCTATCTCACAAACTATCTGGGTGAGACGGACAAGGCATGCAGGACACTGCTGGAGAAGCAAGGATGAACTCATAAGCGACGTTCTCCTGTGGAAGCCAACACATGGACATACAAGTGTGGGGCGCCCAGCAAGGACCTACATTGACCAGCTATGTGAAGATGCTGTGAAGATGCTGGCTGCTCCGCAGAGGAGCTTCCAGGTGTAATGAATGATAGGGAAGGTTGGCGAAGGATTGTCATGGATACCCGTGCTGCATGCGCGACATAATGATGATGATGATGAAATATGAAAAATAGAACAACTTAAATTAACTTTTACATCACTCCCGTATTTCATTGCTAAATTTTCCTAATTTAAGAATTTAGTTAAGATAAGAAGTAAAGAATAGTATTAAAGTTATTCTTTTCTTTTTAATTGATTTCTTTTAAGATTTTTCCCCGTGATTTTTGCTCATATCCATTAAGATAAATCCAAAATATTAGAAATCAATAATACCAAGCAAATATTTATTAAAATCAAATTTTTAATATCAATATGATATCAATATAATATAAAAATATGAATGGAAAGTAATTTTTTTTTCAGAATTATTAGTGATTCAGTTTCTCTATTGAGGCTACCTCTTCTTAACCATGTCCAAGTCTTTTCATGTACAATCTCTCCAATTTGTCGAAAAATTACCAAGTTTAAACCTCTACCAAGGCAGAAATGAAGAATGAATAGAACGTTAATTTTTCAGAATATGAGTTGTGTCAAAAAGTACGAAAAACATCGATACTTTTTAGACACCTTATATATATATATATATATATATATATATATATATATATATGTATAGATATAGATATAGATATATATTCCCTGAAGAATTGCCCCGGCAAGAAACTGCAGTTGGAATTTTCTAACATTCGCTTTTAAAATTATTTAGCTCTTTTTATTGAGCACTTTTTAACTCGATTTTATTAATACAGAAGTAAATTTATTTGCTTCGTGGATTGACAAAAATCCGTAATATATATATATATATATATATATATATATATAATATATATATATATATATACAAGGTGTGGCATAAAAGTATCGAGATTAAAGCTGTATTTATTAAGATAGAAATGTACAATAAGTGGAATGTTATCTTTTTTCAAAATACGTGTGTCAAAAAGTACAATCTCGATACTTTTTTGACGTTCATTGTATATATATATGTGTGTGTGTATGTGTGTGTATATATATATACAGACACACACACACACACATATAATATATGTATGTAAGCAAACGTATGCACACACGCACGTACACAATCTAACACAAAAACACACACACACACACACACACACACACATATATATATATATATATACATATATATATATATATATATATATATATATATATATATATATATAAAAGAGTCTTATTCTGTTATTATATAGCTAACTAGATTATACAATGATCTTAACAGGATTTCCCTAAAAGACGAGAAAAGCATTGCCAGAATCGGGGTTATTTTCTGTCTGGAAACATTAAGAAATTAAATTATTCTTGCAAGCATTTCGTCAGTTCCATATTTGTACTCAGTTGTTGGATGTGAGTCAAACTGCTTGTCAGTCAGAAAGTTATAGACTGGCCATCGACTACTAAGTAATCAGTATTGGGTACTCAACATCGGCTCTCTTAAATGCGTTTGACGTGACTGCCCCCCTCCCCACCATCAACTGATTCTCTCCTTTGACCTTTGTGTCTTGTCAGTTTACATCTTGGCCATTTGAGACTGACAACTTCTGGCTGAAGAACACTTTTTTTCTTCTTTCATTTTACTGATAAGGAAATAGTACCACTAATTTAAGAGAGACTGTCAGAGTCACATTCAGTTATCTTTGCTTTACTTATTCTCTTTGATTATATTTCCAAGGCACATAGGTTAACCTAATATATATATATATATATATATATATATATATATATATATATATATATATATATACACAAAACTTATTGGTAAACCCTTGCGGTAAGAAAAAACGCGTAAATATTTTGATAGTAAAAGTATACTACCGAACTTCACCTGAGGAATAAGCCAAAAAAAAAAAAAGACCAAGAAAAAGAATTATATATATATATATATATATATATATATATATATATATATATATATATATATAAGTTTTAAAAAAAGGAAATGAATCCGACGGTATGAGTATAGATAAAAGAATATGAAAATACCACAAAATGCTGTTAAAGTAAAAACATTTCATAACATAGCTGATATTGAACAATATTTCGATTTTATAAAAATCATCATCAGAGCTTGTTTGTACTCCGTGTTGTTAAGAGCGGAGACAGAAGTCATATGAGTTTTTTTTTTCTTTTTTTGCAACATCAAGGTTTTTGTTTTGAACTCATATGACTTTTGTCTCCGCTCTTGACAACACGGAGTATAAACAAGCTCTGAAGATAATTTTTTTAAATCGAAATATTGTTCAATATCAGCTATGAATATGTTTTCACTTTAATAGCATTTTGTGGTGTTTTCATATCCTTTTATCTATACTCATATATATATATTATATATATATATATATATATATATATATATATATATATACGAATATAATATATATATAAATGATAGGATTATCTAAAGCAAAAAAGTAAAAAGTGCTCAATACCAAAGTAGAGAAAATAATTAAACCTAATGAGTCAGATATGCCTACTAACAGTTTCGCTTAGTAGCTCATGAGGGCAAGATTCTTGCCCTGATAAGCTACTGTTCGTATGTATTTCTGACTCATTAGGTTTAACTTAGATTTATAGATTTATAGATTTATAGGTTTATATATATATATATATATATATATATATATATATATATATATATATATATATATATATCGACTTACAGCGTGAACAGCAATTATACCTAACGACGCTTTCATCAGATGACTCTTTAATCGTCGTTTCATATATATATATATATATATATGGTCCTTCTCAGAGAATTCTGTTTCGACGAATCATGTCTCATCAGTACGGCTAGACATAGCAGGCTACCTCCAACCAGGATATTAACCCGACCGATTTTTTATTAGTCAGAGTCCCTAACGCCCGGGCCATCAGCATACCCATCGGCGATAAAGACAATTCATAGATAAATGACTTTCAGTGCTCAATTCTTCAGAGGTTGGAGAGCATATATATATATAATATAATATATATATATATATATATATATATATATTATATTATATACCAACCCCTCTGCACGTGCAGGATGTGACACAAGTTCAATTTCTTAAGCGGAGTTTAACAGATTTGAATTCAAAGTTTTCCTTCTCCTAGACTATTTACTTAGTCAAGGTTAAAGGGTCCAGTCCTCCCTACTATTTACCCATAGCTGGAGGGAGAGCAGCTGGATATATATATTTCATTTCTCCAGAAATTTGATCTCTCAGTGACCGTAAAATACATATACATTCCCATGTACTTAATATAGTTTAAAAACACCAGTCCCCGCATCAGCTGACAGTGGGTGAGGGGATAAGATATCGGACTACCATGCAGTCAGTCTGAGTTCGACCCTAGCCTAAGGATAGCTGTGTCTAGCCACACTGAAAAGGCGTGAAACGCCGAAACACGTGTCTGTGGATGACTTATTAATATATATATATATATATATATATATATGATTTTATATGAAAATAGTGACTTACCGGTAAAATTGGTCACAAAACGTTATTTTAAGACTGATGAATCTGTAATTGCTGTTCGTGGGGATTTGGGGATTTTCGTGGGGATTTTTTGTGATTTGGTGGGTGAGTGTCCGTGTGCGTGAGTGTGTATATGAGAGAGTGTGAGTGTGTAATTGTATGAATTTGTGTGTGTGCGACTGTGCAAGTGTGAGATAGAGGATGTGTCTGAGTGTGTGTGAGTTAATATGCATATGAGAGAGTGTGTGTATGAGAAAAGGAGAGAGAGAGAGAGAGAGAGAGAGAGAGTATGTGTGTGCGTGCGAATGTGAGAGTGTGTGGGAGTATGCATTAATTTCCTATAATTCTATTATTATAATTTCCTATAATTCTAACTATTACACCACACGCTATATATATATATATATATATATATATATATATATATATATATAAATGATTCTATATGAAAATAGTGACTTACCGGTAAAATTGGTCACAATGATTAGTTGATGCAAGTTTCACAATAATAAGACATCGATATAACAAATATAAAGTGCTCAATACGTAAGTAGAGCAAATCTATTATTATAATGGTATACACATGAATGACCTACTCGTGTTTCACCATCAGGATCTTCAGGTTTAAATCTATTGAATTAATCAAGATATGGATTAATTACAGCCGATTTCACTCGTGTTATTTTATTGGATATATATATATATATATATATATTTATATATAAATATATATATATATAATATATATATTCATCTGAACACCGCGTGCATTAAAACCAAAGCAAGTTTCGTTTGATTATCATTGTTTTTTAAATACAAATTTAACGTCATAAAATTACATCACGTGAACACGATCCACGTCACATAAACGTTAAACAAGTCACAGTTAAAAATAAAAAAAAACAATTTTTAGCTTTATATTTCCCATCGCGGGAAAACGCTTCACGTTTATATAAACGACAAAAAATTACTGGTTTTTGAAATCTTAACCATTTCACGACTGGTTTTTAAGAACTCAACCATTGGACTCATCTGATGATTGTACTACCATGAAACTTCAAGTTATGAGTGTAAATCCATAATATTACCATTGATTATATATATGTATATATATATATATATATATATATATATATATATATATCCTTTCAGATATTTAGCGACATAAATTTTCTACTTTCAATGCTGCAAATCTTATTTTGTGTTTGATTATGGAGTCGATAATTTATTCAATTTTCTATAATTCTTCCTGACAAGTCACGTGGCACTGATAAATCGTAGAACGTCCTCTCCTACCACAGGGTCTCATGTCATATTATGTTCTCAAGATGTAAATCCCCCCCCCCATCACCACCATCACCGTTTCATGCCTCTTTCACTGATAGCTTTTAACATTCTGATGGATGTTTGGCGTAAACTGATTTTCCTTTTGCTGTCGCCACGAGTTAACATCGATATTTTGCCACGTGAAAATTTATCAGAGATTTTTATTTTTTTATTTTTATTTATCTTCTTTCTCTTTTTTCTGATCATGCGAGCAGCCATTTTGAAAGGATCAAGATATGCCGTTTCGTTCGAACGATCGTCTTCATTGAATCTCTTTTTTGGGAGTGGGATATACTCATCGAAAGATGAATCCCGAATCACAAACATGTAAAAGATTGCTTGAAAAGTATTTATCCCATTTTGTTTGTTTAACGGCATATCAACCCTTTCCGGGTTATTTGATGCCGAATCAACTCATTAAAGTTTCAATGTTTCAAGTTCCTAATATATATATATTAATCGAGGTATTGATTAATTGCAGCCGATCTTATTCAATGAACACACGTGTGATCGGCTGCAATTAATGTTTATCAAAATGTATACGGATTTACGTTATTATTATTATTAAAATAATCAGATGGAGTTGAAATGATAATAATAATAATAATAATAATAATAATAATAATAATAATAATAGGAAAAATGTATAAAATATTCCGTACACAGAGAGATTTTTGACGACCTTCATCAGAGTAAAAATAAAAAAAATCACTCTGATGAAGGTCGTCAAAAATCTCTCTGTGTACGGAATATTTTATACATTTTTCCTATTATTATTATTATTATTATTATTATTATTATTATTATTATTATTATTATTATTATTATTATCATCATCATTTCCACTCCATCTGATTATTTTAATAATAATAATAACGTAAATCCGTATACATTTTGATAAACAGACCGAAACACATGTGTAAATGATATGATTAAAAGTGATATCGATAAAATTCATACTTATCCATCTACATTTCTTTTCTTTACTATTTTTTTACCTCATATATATATATATATATATATATATATATATATATATAAATATATATATATATTGATGTAAATAATTTTCATGCTAGCCGCCATTCTAAAGGAACAAGATATGCCATTTCATTTGAATCATCCTCTTCATGAATCTCTTTTGGGTGTGGAATATATTCGTCAAATGAGGAGACACGAATCAGAAACATATAAAATACTCGTTGAACAGGGTAGAGCCCATTTTGTTTGCTTTTGTTTAATGTCATATCAACCCTTTTTCGCTTGCTCAGTGGGTTGTTTTTTGTTTTTTGTTTGTTTGACGGCATATCGACCCTTTTCGGTTAATTCAATGCCAAATAAAGTCATGTTGATAGCAGGTCGTTTACAGTACCTGATGTTGCTTAAATGATCACTCATCTGAGTATTGATCAGGCTCATCGCTGCTTAACTTCGGTGATCTAGCGGGAACCGGTGCTTTTAGCGTGACTTGACCGTAAACATTAAAGTTACAATGTTTCCAGTTTTTAATATATATGAATTAATGCAAATACTTTTCATTTAGTACACGGGAAAATTTATTAGAGATTTAAAAAAACAACTTTTCTTCTCTTTTTCTGTTCAGGCGTGCGGCCATTTTAAAAGGAACAAGACATTTCGTTTGAATCATCGTCTGCATTGAATCTCTTTTGTGGGGTGGAATATATCCATCGAAAGATTAAACACGAATCACAAACATGTAAAACATTCGTTGAACAGGTATAGCCAATGGTTATAAAACCTTTTTTTTACCTATTGACCCCCTTCTAATCCTATTTTACTCTGGTGCCCCCCCCCCCAATAGCCATTCGTTGTTTAAAAATCACATTGTAATTTTATAGTTAAATACATTTTACTTGCCTGGGTACCTAAAAATTTTATATGGTCCCCGGGGATCCATATGGATCACGGTGGAGAACCACTGGTATAGCCCATTTTGTTTCTTTCTTTCTTTTTGTTTAATGTCATATATCAACCCTTACCAGGTAATTTAATGCCAAATAAAGTAATTTTGATATCAGGTCACTTACAGTACCTAATATTGCTCTAAATTAGTGAAATAGAATTAAATTAAATTATTCGTAAAATTAATGACATAGATGAATAACTAGGACTATTCTAGTAGTGACCACCCAAGCTGAGTTCCGCCCTGTCGGCTGGGGCGTTAGAATGCACTGACTGCACCTCTGCAGAGGGGTAAGACTCCCCCAATGGGGCCACCTGTTGGCCGTGGGTGGCCACCCGTGATGCTTAAGGATAGAGCCCAGGTGGACGAGCAGTCCATGACTTGCAATACTCCACTTTGGCCCAATCTTGGGCTAGACGGGCGGTCGGAGAGACCCCCTACGATCAATCGGCTGGTCACGTCAAGCCCTAGCACCTATATGATTTTCCCAACCCTATTTCCCTTATGGCAAGCCCCAACCCTTTTTATCATATGGGTGCTAGAAGGCGGTGGCTGCGGGTCTACATGTCCTGGAATGACGTTAAAACTCTATCTGATGGTAAGGTTCCAGTTTTGGAGGTTTGGGGAATGTGGAGCACCCTTCATTACCATTGCTCCCTGGTCCACTCTGACTCGGAGTGGAGTACCTGTTAGGGTCCCATCTATGGTTAAATAGAAAAAGTATTTATAAAAAAAATTGTATTATCCATTAAGAATTGATTTATTTCAAAACTTTATCGGCATTAAATGACCCACTGAGGTTGATATGCCGTAAAACAAAGCAAAACCAAACAAACCAAAACCAAGCTGAGTTTAACAGGTGTGAATTCAGTTTTCCTTCTCCTAGAATGGTTGCCTAACCAAGGTTTAAAAGCCCAGTATGCCCTACTATTTAGGCATAGCTGGGATTCAGAGTGGATTCATACCTTTCCCAAGGATATTAGCGCTATATGAACTATAGCTTCGTCCAGGATTTGAACTCAGGTCGACGAGTCCATGGCCTCATTGGTGTATCAAAACGTCTTCAGCATAAAATAACCCAGCAATGGTAGGCATACCGTAAAAAACCAACCAACCAATCAATCAACCAACAAACAAACTGAATAATTTATCAGCTCAAAGTAGACGACGTATTATGCATTTGTCCGGATCTTGTAATTAATCATTATATCAAATAATTTATTTCTCTTTAGCCTCCCCGCCCCCACAACAAAAAATAAGAAAAAAGATTTAAGATCATCTATCAAAATAGTTCCAGTCGCCATTTATCTGAGATGACCTGTTCAAAAATCAAATTATGACCTCGGCGATCGACGAATTAACGTGTCAATTCACATTTGAAATTTTCTAAATTATGCCGCGTGTTATTTTCGTCAGTTACACCAAAAAATTCGTGTCTGTTGAAAGAAGGCAGGTAACAATTAATGACAGGTCTAATTGAAATAATCAATACACTATTATTTTACGTCTAGTTTGACTCCATCTTATTATTGTTGCTTTTTATCCCAATACTCTCAGTCATTATAATCTTCATTACTACTGTTTAGAGGGGCCGGGTTAGCTCAGTCGGTAGAGCGTTCGGCTAGAAACCACAAGGTTCCTAGTTCGATACTAGTCCTCGACAACTCAGCGTATGAGTAACACAGGGATCTGTGCGGTAAAGTAAGGAGCTGATAGTAGGTGTGGCGCTCCACCGCAAATGCTAAAAAACAATCTCCTTGGTCTAGCGCTATTGAAAGGGGATAGACTCCCTCGCTGATTGGCTGATACCGACTTTAGGCCACCCCGTCGGCTTTACTTACTTACTTTATTACTAAGTTTTATTCCATCTTTTTATTGTTGCTTTTTATCTCAATATTCATCCACCCTGTCGGCTGGGGCGTTAGAATGCACCGACTGCACCTCTGCACAGGGGTAACACTCCCCCAAATGGGGCCACATGTTGGCCTTGGGTGGCGACCCATGATGCTTAAGGACAGAGTCTTGGGGGATGAGCAGTCCATGACCTGCAATACTCCACTTACTTAGGCTAGACGGGGCGGTCGGAGAGGCCCCCTCCGATCAATTGGCTGGTCATGTCAAGCCCTAGCACCTATATTATTTCCCCAACCGATTGTCCTTATGGCAAGCCCCAGGCCTTTTCATCATATGGGTGCTAGAAGGCGGTGGCTGAGGGTCTACATGTCCTGGGAATGACGTTAAACTCTGTCTGATGGTGAAGTTCCAGTTTTGGAGATTTGGGGAATGTGGAGCACCCCTTGATCACCACTGCTCCCTGGTCCCCTCTGACCTGAGTGGTAGTACCTGTTAGGGACCCATCTATGGGTTAGATTAAGTTTTAATCCATCTTATAATTGGTTCTTTTTATCCAAATACTCTCAGTCAATAACCGCCCCTGTCGGCTGTGGCGTTAGAATACAGCGATTGCACCTCTGCAGAGGGGTAAGATTCACGCGTTGGGTGTGGGTGGCAACACGTGATGCTTAAGGATGGGACCCAGGTGGCTGAGCAGTCCATGACATGAAGCATTCCACTTTGGCTTTTACTTCGGATCAATCGGCTGGTGACGTCAAGCCCTTGCAACTATATGATTGCCCCAACTCTATTGCCCTTATTCAAGCCCCAACACATATGTGCTAGCAGGAGATGGCTGAGGGTCTTCGTGTCCTAGGAGGACGTTAAACTCTATCGGATCGTGATGTTCCAGTTCTGGAGGTGTGGAGAATGTGGAGTACTCCTTCATCACTATTGTACCCTGGTCGAATCTGACACAGAGTGGTAGTACCTGTTAGGGTTCCATCTATGGGTTAAATAGGAAATATATTTATAGAAAAGGATTGAGTATCCATTAAGAAATAATTTATTTCAAAACTTTATCGACATTAAATGACCCACTGAAGTTGATATGACGTAAAACAAAACAAACCAAACCAAATCCATCTTATTATTGTTGCTTTTTATCTCAATACACATATACCCAACACTCTCAATTAGTAAAACTAGTATAAAATAAAAACGCCCCCGTGCGATGTAAAAATAGATTTTTGAAACATATTGCCTGAGGGGCGGGAGTAAAAATTCAATGTCAGCGAGTTTGTACCCTAAGTAAGTAAAATCATCAAATTCATTAAAGGATTAAAAAATAAAACAATTTGATATGAAACTTTAAATATGGGTAATTTATGAGGAAGTGCGTCCCGGTCCCCTGCCTCCGAAATTGCTGCCCGGTGAATTTGAAAATAACAACCCCAACTATCGGCGCCATAGCGGTGTTACTTGAAAGAAAATAACCAACTTAGGGCGTTAAATGTATTGGGGGGGGGGCTCTTTTTTGTCTTAATTCTTGTTTATTTATTTTTTCCATTCGAAAGAAAAAAACATTAAACCTTTTTTGTCGTAATTCTTATTTTCTTTTTTTGTCGTAATTCTTATTTTTCTTTTTTTGTCGTAATTCTTATTTTCTTTTTTTGTTCGTAATCTTATTTTTTCTTTTTTTTGTCGTAATTCTAATTATCGTAATTTGTCGTAATTCTTGTTTAGATAGTTTTGAACAGACTGAGATAGATATTTTCGACAAGTAAATAGATAGATAGATAGATAAACAAACAAAACGATATAGATAGATAGATAGATAGATAAACAAACAAAACGATATAGATAGATAGATAGATAGATAAACAAACAAAACGATATAGATAGATAGATAGATAGATAAACAAACCGAGATAGATAGATAGATAGATAGATAGATAGATAGATAGATAATGTGACGTAAGCCGTGAAGTAATTTTTGTTACAGACAAAAACCGGTAGCGAATCTCCATTATTAATAGATTTTGTTTTATTACTAGTTTTACTCCATCGTATCATTGTTGATTTTTATCGCACAATTCTTAGTCAATAAAATCAATGACGAGAAATAAATTGCGAAGTGAAAGTTAAAAGTGAAATAGAGAAAGTAATTACAAACTTTATACTAGAAATAACTAAAAAAACTAAGTCATTAACAAATATTTTCTGAAATGTTTCTTTATTTTAGAAAGAAAATAAAACTGGGCAAATATAACAAAAACTAAGCATAAGGAAATACTAAATTGAATTATGTAAATTTTATAAAAAAACAAATACGAGAGAACAAAGAATTAATAATTTTTAATATGGAAGAGACGAAAAACAAAATCTAAATGAAATGGTTCTCTATTTAATTAATAAAGAATAGGAAATATTACAGATGATTATTATAAGAACGGTACGTTTGAGGAGAAAAAACTAATAATAGAATAATATTAATTATAGTCACAATAAAAAATGAATAAGATTCCATATTTTACACAACTACAAATTTTGAAGGAGAAAAATAGAAAATGAAGGAAAAGAAGATATATGGATAAATCCAAACTCAACCAGAAGAAGAAAATTGAAATTTGAAAAAAGAAAGATGGGAAATATAAAAGAAAACCAAGAAAAATCTATTTAAAATAGCTAACAAATATATGCACCCTTCCGCTTTTAAATATTTGATATTTAAATATGCGATGAAATATTATATCAAATTAGAAGAGCTAATGAAACTGAATAAGAATGAAGATAAAAAATCTGAAACAAAGTAGGGTATAATCGAAAAATAGAACAACTGAAATTTACTTCTCCACCACTCCCGTCCTTCATTGCTAAATTTTCCTAATTTAACTCTTTAATTAAAATAGAAAGTAAAAAATAAAATCACAGCTTATTTATTCTTGTTTATAGATTTCTTTTAAGATTTATCCCCCGAGATTTTTGCTCATATTCATTAATATAAAAACAAACAATTAGAAATCATTAATACTAAACACATATTTATTAGAATCTAATTTTTATTATCAATAGGCAAATTAGCCTTCCCGTTCAGACTGTAAACCACTATTTTGTTGTATATACAGAGAGATACAATTACATGTTATTAGAATGTAGATCAAAACAGTATTAATTATGTAAAACAATTTTATCAATAATTGCGGTTTAAATAAAAATAAAAACCCTGTAGAATGAGACGTTAATAACTAAGGGAATTGTGACTTGAGTAGCGATTTCGTTTGCCACGGCTAGGATGTGACACAAGGTTTCATCAATGCGGCATCCAGCCAGGATCGAACTGGTTATTCAGTAGCAATGTATCTGCAAGACCAGCTTACTAACAATGATAGAAAAGTCCCAATCTATGCGTTAAATAGTACTACTACTACTGTTCTTCTAAAAGGAGGTATTTGGCATTAAATAACCCAGGAAGATTAATATGCCATTAAACAAAACAAAATTGAATTAACCCAAAATAAGAATGCATAATTTGTTTTATAATGGAGGTCACATTTATCAATGGATCGTAATCTATCCTTTAGGTCTTTGCTTAAGTCCTGTCAACGATGTCGATCAGTAAGAGGCAGAGAGTAGCAGTGACAGAGACTATTGACTCCCTTTTCATGAATTCTGGGGATTTCGTTCCCATTGGGATAGAAATTAATTTCCTTGAAGATTCCTTTGATTTTTATTTGAAAAACACACTATCTCCATTATAATAAGATACAACTGAAATGCAAATGATTTTTAGAGTAATCTATTTGACCTATAGATTGGATCTGTGGGTAATGGCAAGGAACGGGTATTCCACACTCCGTAAATCACAATAATTGAAACATAAGACACATATGCAGTTTAGTGTCATACGCAATACAAAGCTTTTTGGTTTGTGGGACCTCACCGAAGTACAGGAGATACAGTCCCAAAAGGATTAGAAAAGGGTTTGGAAAGTTTGGAAATCAGAAGAAGGATTGAAACCATTCAGAACACTGCACTGCTGCAATCTGCCAGAATACTCAGAAGAGTCCTGGAGACCTGAGGAGACTTGCTGTCACTCAGACTCCAGTGAAAGACCATCAGCTAATGCTGATGTGAAAAGTCAAAAGGAGTAAATAATATATATATATATATATATATATATATATATATATAATATATATATATTCCCCAAATGAATAAAAACAAACACTCACTAAAAATATTACAACCAGCAATCCCCTGAAGTAAAATGGTTGAAAGCGCTTGGTTAAAAAAATGGGACATTTTTTCGCTATCCGGATCCCAGTCTACGAGAAACTGCTAGAAAATTTCTACAACCGAAACATCTTCAACTGAAGATTATAAAAAGGAAATATTCCGTGGTCTTTAACAATATATGCCGGCATAATTCATGAAGGGTTCTCTGAGGCTGGTTACAATCACAAAAAATATGGTGGTTGGTTGGTTGGATTTTACAGCATGTCAACCCTTGTTGGGTTATTTTATGCCGAAGACAGTTTGTTTGATACATTCTTGTTCGGAATTTTATACTCATTTTTTAATCTAATTAACTCATAGATGGAACTCTACCAGGTTCTACCAGTTGGGGAGTAATGGCGATGGACTGGTATTTTACACTCCCCCTGGGCACTGGAATTAAAACTTCACTTGATGCAGTTTAAAGTCATAGCCAGGACACCAAGACCCTGAACCAACGGCTTCTAACACATATATGATAAAAAGTGCGGGGGTTTGCCAGTCTTGTAAACAACAGACGATCATTAATTTATGCTGGCAGTAAAAGTTTATTTAAGTCGCCCCTAGAGAGTTCTACCGGGTTGGGAGCATATAATAAGTCATCCACAGATACAGCATTTCGACGTTTCACGTCTCTTCAGCAAATACCTCTGATCAGGAGCGAAACCCGAAAGTTAATTTAATAATAATAATAATAATAATAATAATCTTATTATAATGGAGATTGTGTGTTTTTCCGTCTGTAACCGAAACTATGTTACAACTCAAGTCAAATTCTCTTAGTTATTTATATAACATTCTCAATGATTTTATTTTTATTTGAACCTCAATTATCAATAAAATTGTTTTACATTATTAATACTGTTAACCATATCTACATATTAACAACATGCAATTATATTTATATATACAATAAAATAGAGGTTTTTACAGTGTGATGGGAAGGCCTAATTTGCATATTGATCTTAAAAAATATTGATTTTAATAAATATGTGTTTAGTATTATTGATTTCTAACTGTTTGGTTTTATTTTTAATGATTATAAGCAAAAATCTCTTCAATGAATCTTAAATGAATACCATTAACAGAAAAAATAACTGTCATTTTTATTCTTCACTTCCTCTTTTTAACTAAATCCTTAAATTAGAAAAAATAACAATGAAAGACAAGAGTGATGGAAGAGTAAGTTTCAGTTGTTCTATTTTTCGATTATACCTCCCTCTGTTTCAAATCTTTCTATCTGCATTCTTATTTAGTTTCGTTAGCCTTTCTAATTTAATATAATATTTTATTACATTTAAACTTAAATACTTGCACCCGGAGGGTGCATATATCTGCTAGTAATAATAATAATAATAATATATATATATATATAATAAATTTTTGAAGGCGTAATAATGCACATTTATGTTTAAAAAACATATTTATTTCTTTTTTTTCTTTTTATTGGTTAGGAGGTTGATTTAGAAGGCTGTCAAAATGCAGGTGTAAAGAAAAAATAATAATACGGTAACAATGATGTTGTGTGTTAACGTGTATTTAATTCTTGAATTTTCGAGATAATATCTCTTTTTCAAAAGATCACTGGAATTGAAGCAGTCTAGTCAGTTCCAGTGATCTTTTGAAAAAGAGATATTATCTCGAAAATTCAAGAATTCAATACAGGTTAACACACAGCATCATTGTTACCGTATAATTATTTTTTCTATACACCTGCATTTTGATAGCCTTCTAAATCAACCTCCTAACCAAATATATACACAATGCTTCAAGCAAATTATAAAAGTCTCTTAGATATATATATATATATATATATATATATATATATATATATATATATATATATATTCACCAAATGAATAAAAACAAAGACACACTAAAAACATTACAACCAGCAATCCCCTGAAGTAAAATGGTTGAAAGCGCTTGGTTAAAAAAATGGGACATTTTTTCGCTATCCGGATCCCAGTCTACGAGAAACTGCTAGAAAAACTTCTACAACTGAAACATCTTCAACTGAAGATTATAAAAAGGAAATATTCCGTGCTCTTTAACAATACATGCCTACATAATAACTTGCTGCCAAAATACACAATATATATATATAATATATATATATATATGTATATATATATAATATATATATATATCATCACCATCATCATGGCGCGCAGGCTGCACGGATATCCATGACAATCTCTCGCCAACCTTCCCTATCAATCATTGACTCTGGGAGCTCCTCCACGCAGCAGCCAAAAGCATCCTTACATAGTTGGTCAATGTAGTTATGGCTGGACGGCCCACATTAGCGTGCCCATGTGTTGGCTTCCACAGTAGTACGTCGCTTACGAACTCATCCTTGCTTCTCCAGCAGTGTCCTGCATGCCAAGTCCGTCTTACTCTTATGGTTTTTGAGATGGGGGGGGGGCAAGTGGACATACAGTTGCTTCTTTGTGGGGTGCTGCTTCACGACTTATTTCAGGACCGCCTGCAGCTTCCTTATTCTCAAGGCACTTCGTTAGGGTCCAGGTGCTACAGACCATACAGGCAGCAGTACGACTCAACCACAGCCTGGGAAGGACTCGTCTCTTAGCTTGTCACGGAGATTCGGATTTCCATATCCTAAATTGGTGGCCTTATTATTGTTGTTACCGGCCGGTTCTTACAAGTGCTGGAGAACATATGCACCGTGTTTTCAACTATAAAATAGTGAGACACCGAGTGGAAAGGAGCACTGTTCCCGTGCTTAACGACAAGCTAGTCGTACATGTACCATTAATTGTAAATACAATTTTGCTTATTTTTACCCCACTCGAACTTGACTTTCTTTTACTTGTTGCGAAACTAACATCACAACATATATATATATGTATATATTATATATATGTATATATAATTATATATGTGTTGTGTGGTGTGTGGTGTGCGTGGGGTATATATATGTGTAGGGGGTATAATATATATAATGGGGATATATATATATATAATATATATTATATATATATATATTAATTAGTAAAGTTTTTAGAAAATAAAAAAAATTTTTTAGGGGGTAAGGGGGGGGGGGGGACCAAACAAGAAGTCAAAAAACGGCGCTGGGATAATTGTCGTTTCCGGCCATGCAAATTCTTTCAGACTCAGAAATCTTCGCTGAAGATCGCAGAGGCAATTCATTTCATAAAGATCTGACACTAAGAGTATGAGACAACTATGTCTGTTAATCTCTCTCCTT
>CM042167.1:83226583-83265840 GCA_023376005.1 Doryteuthis pealeii
AGAGAGAGATGCAGTTTTTTCACAAAAGAAGGACATTTTCTAATAAGTAGTGTTCGGTTGTGAGCAATGCAGTATGGCCTAGGGTTCCAACATTCGGCTGTTGACGTACCCTCTGTTCAACGCATTATGAAGGTCCCCAATTCGCTGGTTTCCCCTCGTAATGCAACCGTAGGCTGAGTGAGAGCCAACCCTCGACAGGCGGCCATGCCACAGCACGCACATTATATGATCAGGCTTAAGATGTAGAAATGTATGACCTGTTCTGGATGGAGTGTCTCGAGGTCGTGCCTTACTTCAAGTTCCTTCCAGCCAGCATAAACAGGTCTTCTCCAAGCCACCGTTCGTAGCGTATCGCTTTCCGCTTTCATGAACATAAGCCCCCACTCCCCAATTACTCGACCTGGACAATTACAATATACATCCTACATATAGCAGATAGGGGAAAAAACATACAGCAACCCCACACACACATACGCACAAACACAAACGCTAGCAACACGTAAGGGCATTGTTTCAAATGGCCGCACATTCACAGAACAACTGTAATTATGTTGGTGAGCGCAGTTACCCCTGCGTAACACAAGCCTTTATCTGTCGCATTGAAACTAATCTCATTACTTCAAATTACGCATCACATACATAACGCACATCATCTTTATCTAATCAATATGCGCATCCCATGTCTTATTGAATTTTCTAAAATTTAAAAATTTTTTTCATTTTCGCTTGCATTTGAAACATCTTCAACTGATGATTGCATCGCATGGAAACCAATATGGTGTGAAAGTTCCCTTGTCAACTAATAAATAAGTATATAAACCTTTATATATTTATCTGTACTATATATATATATTAATATATATATATATACTATATATATATATTA
Source organism: Doryteuthis pealeii (assembly GCA_023376005.1). NCBI lineage: Eukaryota > Metazoa > Mollusca > Cephalopoda > Myopsida > Loliginidae > Doryteuthis > Doryteuthis pealeii. The sequence continues at coordinate 83,227,470 of CM042167.1, forward strand.
TATATTTGTAAAGGTTTTTAAGTGCATTGGCCAATTGAAAAGGGCTTAAAGAAAGTCCTATGTTATGGAATCCTTTGGTAAGCGTATAAGTCCTATCCTACGGATTGGTAAAGGTCCAGTGATTTAATCCTATGTCCATCGTCATGAATGTTACAGTAATTATGACCAGTAGGGTCGGTTTAAGTATTTATCAATCTCAGAGTGCCGTCTCCTCATCTAAATAATGGAACATACTATATTTTTTTTATCATGAAAACGGAAAAGCCATGCTACACAAAAATATAATAAGAAAGAAAGAAAGATTGTCGGAGAAAGATAAAGAGAGTGGGTCAGAACACGAAAACAACATCGCTAATCTGTTTCAATTGATGATGAAAAGAAGGAAAGAAAAAAACGAGTGAGAAAGAGAGAATTAAATTATTATAGATTATTATACATTTTACATACTGAATTAACTCTTAAGTAAACATATCAAACGTTGTAATTTAAAATTGTTATACTGCTATATCGATATTTACTGCCATATAATATATATATATATATATATATATATATATATATATATATATATATAATTTTGGTACAGGCAAATTTATATAATATATTTATTAAGGATATTATGTATAATAATTTACACTATGACAATTAATGGGAGACAGAAAGGAGGGATATAGTGGAGAAAGTTGTTTTATTGATATAAAACTAGGGCCCTATCGTCCGGTGCTTTTTCAAGTTTTACAACCAGAGAAGGATTAAAAGTCACAATAGTAAATTAAATTAAATCGGGGGAAATGATATGAAATTAGGTTAAACAATATATATATATATATATATATATATATATAATATATATGTGTGTGGTGTGTGTGTGTGTGTGTGTATACATATATATATATATATATATAATATATATATATATATAGTTGAAGGTTAAACAATATACATATAGTCGGTTAAACAATATGTATATATAAGTTATAGAAAAGAGTTTTTTTTCTCTCTACCACGGTTTCAGTGTTCAAGGTACAATATATATATATATATATATATATATATATATATATATATATATATATATATATATAATAAAGTACAGGTGACTAATAGGTCTATTCTGTGACCGTCACAATGCGTGTTTACATTCTGACATTTCCAAGAGCAATTGACTATTGCAGGTCAGGTGAGTGTTCGTATTGAAACTGTCAGTATCAAATTCGTGATATTTATCGTTGTCTGTGAGTGAATCTAACGGACAATTCCGATAAGAAAAATCTTTAAAATGTTTGTTGAATAGACCCAGACAATCAATTTCAAGTTGAATATTTGAGTTATCGTCCAACAATAAAAGTCCACTATTGAAATCGGCAACAATAGTACAATAATCTTCCAAAATCCGCGCCCAATACTGAGTTTTAAAAACTGTTTATTCTGTCGCCCGTGCTTTCTTTTACTGTGAGGCCAGTCTCGGGGAAATTTGCATACATCAAAAATCTACGCTTCCTAATTCTCTTGCCCCACATCACATCTCTGAAAATTATGACTGTAAAGCGGCCAGGTTTCTTTTTCTGAGTGTTACATAATTATTAGATCCTTAGTATTTATGTGCAATAGTGTAGTAATCAAAATGGTCGTTATAAGCTGCAGCTCATGGCCTTGAAGGGTTTGAATGACAAGGCTTGACATGTCCTGATCCTTCCTACCGGTGGATACCGTGAGAATCGGTGGAGAAGACCCTCTTCCGGTTTAGATTAGAAATAGATTTTAGGCAGTCGGCGAGAAACCACGACGGTGGTGCGTCGTGTTATACACGCTCTGGCTCGATCTGCGCAGGTAGTCTGGTGGGGGATTTCGAGAATAAAATATGATCAAAGTAAATCAAAGTCTTGTGTTATTATCTAAAAACTAACAATGACACAGGGCTTCTGATAAAGAGAAATCCCCAATGAAAGACCAGACACAAAGTCCCCAAGAGAAGTCCAGACGCTAGAAGAGATTGACCTAGAAGAAGACGTAAGATAGAAAAGAAGAACAGAAGAAGAATAGAAGAAGTAATGAGAAGGGTATGCAACATGAGGTGTCCATTCCTCTTGCCAATGCGCTTCGTTTCTGGAGGTAAGCACGCTTTTCTTCTAAGTTTTTCTACAACAACTAACTAGTGAAAACAAAGTAAATCTACTAAATTTTCCACGACTTATACTATTAGCATAGTAGACTACCACTCAGTCCAAAATGGATTATGTCCCTTGGATTATTTTATGCCAAAGACATTTTGTTTATTCATTCTTGTTGGGTATTAAATTATTTCAAAATCATTTTTAAAGTCATTTGTTATATATTACACCTATAGATTAGACTCTAACAGGTACTACCAATCCGAACCGAATGGACAGTGAATGGTACTCTCCAAATATCCCAAATTGTCCACCAGGTTTCTGTTCTTGAACATCACAGGTCGTTCGTGCTTTCTACGCCAAAAATCTAAACTTAACAATTCTCTTGGGTCCTAAATCACGCTTCTTGGCAACGGAGTGGAGACTGTTGAACTGAAACTCTTACCGCTGCCACATTTTCTGGAGTTCTGGCGGTGCAGGCGGCCGGTTGATTTTCGTTTCAATGCAGATCCAGTAGCTCTGAAGTTGGTAACCCATAACAAGATCGTGTTTCGAGCTGGTACGTGATCATGTCTATCAAGATTGAAGTGCAAACGGAACGCTCTTTGTGTTGCAGTTACAGATTCGTTTGTTTTGATAAACGTTTCCACAATGAAAGCGCGATGCTCACCAGTCCAATTCATGGCAGCAACTGAAAAAGAAACGAAAAACAATGGCATTATAAAGAAACAAAACAAAATGGCATTATAGTAAAAAAAAAAAGCATTATATGTACTTTTCGAAAATAAAAACGCTTTTTTGTTTCTTTACTTCATTTGCATTTTATTAAAACCTACAAATGTGTCAGATCATTTTGCCTGACCCTGTATATGTGTATATTTGAGTGACTTTGAAAGAAAGAAAAATATAAAAAATAAATTAGAATAAAATAAAATAAATTAAGGTAAATAGGAACATATGAAGAAGAAATAAACTACTAAATAAATGAACTGGAGTGGCCCATTTAGCTGAAATCTGGAATAGATTGATTTAACAGAAATTCCTAACAAATTACAGACAAGTAGTCAGATTTTTTTTATTACCCTACAGCTGAGCAGACAGGACGATATAAAAAAAAATCTGTTTTCAAATGCCTTAAAAGTAATAAATAATTTATCATTCGCATCTGATGAGCTGGGAGAATTAGACACTTTGTCTAAGCTCCCCGAAATAGGCTATAACGCAAAATCTCTAAGTCTTTGTTATTTCTTTACTTATATATATATATATATATATATATATATATATATATATATATATATATATATATATATATGAGTAAGAAAAGGTGGAATGAAAACATCACACAATGCTGTTAAAGAAGAAAACAATTTATAATATATCATAGCTGATACTGATCAATATTTCGATTTTACAAAAATCATCATCAGAGCTCATTCACTCCCGTAGTTGTTTGGGTCGGAGAGGGAAGTGTTTTTTTGCTTGTAAACTGAAAAAACTTTCCTCTCCGACCCAAACAACTACGGGAGTGAATAGCTCTGATGATGATTTTTGTAAAATCGAAAATATTGATCAGTATCAGCTATGATTATATTATAAATTGTTTTCTTCTTTAACAGCATTGTGTGATGTTTTCATTCCACCTTTTTTACTCATATTGTCGGATTCATTTTCTTTTTTTTAACTATATATATATATATATATAGATAGATTTATGAAAACTTGGTAGTAAGGGATGATTCTATATGTGATTTCAAGATCCACTGTACTAAATATTGATGATTCCAGTATGTATAAATACAGTGAAATCATTAAATCACTAAAGAGAGCTCAATGTAAAATAACCTTTTAGATTTATACAGAGCAATATTTATCAATAAAGGAAGAACTCAATACAGTAATCCCATAATAAATTTATTTCGACAAAAATTGGGGCCCATAAATCTAAGTTGATTTAAACCGGCTCCCCAAATTTTTGCCTCATCAGATGGGTCTCAATTCACTTATGAACAACATATCACAAAAAAACCCAAAGAGCTGAATATATGAAATTCAAACAAAAACAAAAAAATAATTAAAAAAATAATCTAAAAATTATATATATTTTTTAACAGTGTGGGAGTGTAACCATCGAAACAGGAAGTGAATGAAAAAAAGAGATACATCTCAAAGTTGATTTCTAGGGTGATTTTCGACAGGGGGAGTTGCAAACATGCTGCGGCGTGTCGCTGTGACGTGGTATGGCTCAAAGAAAGTACAAGAAATTGTTACGGAGGAGATATCCAGAACGACATGGGTTACAAGAAAGCTTATTAAGTAAAGTAAATAAAGTTGGTGTCGTGGCCTATTGAGCTGATGGTAGGTGTGGCAGTTCACCTCAGCAAAAAAAATTCTCCCTGGACTAGCGTTAGCAAAAACGGGATAGATTCCATCGCTGTTCGGCTGATAGTCGGTATCAGCCGAACAGCGACGGAATCTATCCCGTTTTGCTAACGCTAGTCCAGGGAGAATTTTTTTTTGCTGAGGTGAACCGTCACACCTACCGTCAGCTCCTCAGATTACTCAAAACTGTGCTACTTATGTGCTGAGTCGGCAGGGACCGGTATCGAATTTTACGATTCCTTGTCAGGTGCTCTAGTGACTGAGCGAAATCGGCCCCTTAAGACAGGTAGGTGTGTGTATGTGAGTGTGTGTGTGTGTGGGGGGGGGGTTGTCCACTGCATCACGTATAGTAGAATAGCACTCGGCCGGTCGTGTCATCTTACTGGATCAGCTGGTTAAATAAGTCATTATTTACAGACGTGTGCATATCTCCTTATTTTCCTCTACAATCTAAAGTCACAATCCAACCACTTTAACTTCATTTCTCTAACCGTCTTAGATTTATATATGTTGTTGTTTTTTTGGGTTTTTTTGTTTTTTGTTTTTTTAATGTTAGTTTTTCGCTTAACGGTTCTCAAAGGAATTGTGAGAATCGATATCTCGAGTTTGGTGACAAAGAGAAAAAAAATCGTGGGTTGAGACAAGATATAAGATGTTGCGATGGTGTGAGAGAGAGGGGGGAGTAAGAGAGAGAGAGGGCGGAGTAAAAGAGAGAGAAAGAGGAAGGGAGAGGGAGTAAAAAGAGAGAGAGAGAAAGAGGAAGGGAGCAGGAGAGGGAGTAAGGGAGAGAGAAAAAGTAAGAGTGAGAGGGGAGAGAGAGTAAGCGAGAATAGAGAGACAGTAAGAGAGACAGAGAAGAGAGAGAGAGAGAAAGAGGAAGGGAGAGGGAGTAAGGGAGGGAGAAAAGTAAGAGAAAGAGAGATGAGAGAGAGAGTAAGAGAGAAATAGAGAGAGACAGAGAAAGAAAGAGAGAGAAAGAGGAAGGGAGAGGAGTAAGGGAGAAAGAAAAAGTAAGAGAAAGAGAGATGAGAAGAGAGAGAGAGAGTAAGAGAGAAATAGAGAGAGACAGAGAAAGAAAGAGAGAGAAAGAGGAAGGGAGAGGAGTAAGGGAGGGAGAAAAGTAAGAGAAAAGAGATGAGAGAGAGAGAGAGTAGAGAAATAGAGAGAGAGAGAGAGAAAGAAAGAGAGAAGAAAGAGAAGGGAGAGGGAGTAAGGGAGAAAGAAAAAGTAGAGAAAGAGAGATGAGAGAGAGAGGGAGTAAGAGAGAAATAGACAGAGAGAAGAGAGTAAGAGAGACAGAGAAAGAGAGAGAGGGGGACAGGGAGAGCGAGAGAGAGAGAGAGAGTGTAAAACTACAAAGAAATAAGATTGTAGGGGTTTGATAAAGTAGAGAGAGATAAATAGGGTCGGGTTCAAAAGACAGACAAATTTAAACCCGACAGGTGGTGTAGGGGTGGTGGTTGTTGGTGGGTGGGGTTGGTGGGGGGGTAGGGTGAAGACACAAAGGACGAGAAATAGGATACTGTGCAAATCTTTGAGAAGACGGAAGTTGTAACCGTATATTAAAAACAAGAAAAGAAAAAAAAGAAAAAAAAAAAGAAAAAAACGAAAAAGAAAAAAGAATACAATCTGAGGTTAGAAGGGTCAAAGCAGAAAACGAAAAAATCGAATAATTCTGAGAAAGAGAGACAGAGACAGAGAGACAGAAAAGGGAGAGATACACAAAGATAGAGAGACAGAAAGGGGGTGAGCCACAAAGACAGAGAGATAGATAGATAGATAGATAGACAGACACGAAGACAGAGAGACAGAGAAGGAGAGAGAGAGAGATAGACAGACAGACAGACAGACAGACTCAAAGATAGAGAGACAGAGAATGGAAAGAGAGAGAGATAGACAGACAGACAACAAGACAGGAGAAAAAAGAAAGAGGCATAGAGAGAGATATATATAGAGAGAGAGATAGACAGACACAAAGGCAGAGAGACAGAGAAGGGAGAGAAGAGAGATAGACAGACATACACAAAGACAGAGCGATACAAAAGGAAGAGGCAGAGAGAGAGAGAGAGAGAGAGAGAGAGAGAGAGAGAGAGAGAGAGAGAGACAAACAGAAAGGAAGAGAGAGAGAGAAAGACAAACACAAAAACAGAGATAGAGAGAAGGGAGGAGATGGCGAGAGAGAAATACGTTAGTGTTGAAGAAGGTGATAATTGTATTAGAAAACGAATGGATAATGAGAAAAAAATTATGAAGAAATTATTCAAAGACGAATAAAAAGAATGTACGAGGGGCAACTGAAAGCGGTGTCTTCTATCTGACCAATGAAACAGGAAGAGATACAAGGAGTGAAAGAACACCGTTGTTGGAGGCGCGTAGTATAACAGTTAGAGACATAAGAAATAGACACGGCTAGAAGTGTTACATAATCTATGCATAGATTATTGTCAACCCCCTGTATTTCTGAAGGGACGGCCCCTTTTCATATCACGGGCGGGACTTTCCATGGAATATTACAGAAAGCCCGCGAAATACGTGAAGTCACGTTGGACCTGGTTGGCTCTCAGTTTCAGCTTGGACGTCAGGCATATAGGGCCTATCTGCCTTAGCTGGAGCTCACCTGCACACGCCCGCTGTGTTTAGTTAGAGGATGATGTTAGTTAAATAAATAATATGGTTTATGGTTGATGAATGTCTTGGCAACAAGACTGACCTAGAAGAAGAAATGAATCAAGAACGACCAACCAGCAAGAGCAGAGAGAAAGAGTAGAAGCGACTAGAGATCACGAATGGCTAAAGATGTAAGTTACGCATCTCTCTATCTACCTGTGTCTATCTCTCCCCCTCTCTCCAGTAAAAGAACACTTGTGTATATACCCAGCATGGGTATATGTGTATGAGTATGCAACAGAAGTATTGACTCGGCTGTTTGCATTTCACATAGCGTTATTACCCTTGGGAAAGGTACAAATCCAATTATTCTAGCTCCCGCAATGGTAGGGCAGACTGAACTTTTTAACCTTGATATAGCTGCTGTGAAAGGAGAAGGGAAACCCGGAATTTAAACCAAAAAGGAATCTATTTTCATTTGTCAAAACTACTTTGAGAGCTCCTCCTCCAGTAATGGGTAAATAGTAAGTTAGACTATGCTTTTTAACCTTGGTAAATGAACAATGAATCCAACCTTAATTTTTTCAGAATACAAGATGTGTCAAAATGTACAAAAAAAACTTGATATGTTTTTGACACACCTTTTGCTTTTCACCGTAAACTCCCCCGGTTGTTTGTTTACAAAAAACAGACGATTTTTCTTTTTTGCATTAGAATTTCACTGTAAGATTTTTTTAAAAGTTTGTTCATGTATATTTACAACCCAAAGGAACGTGTTTATTATAAAATAGTTTTCGATTTTAATAGAAAAGTAGTTATTTCATGTTGTTGTTAATTCAATAGGAATCCTGGACTGAATTCATCTCTCCCACAGCGAAACTAATATGGGCTAGAGAAAATAAAACTTGATCAAGTAAAATCAAGGTTTTGTGGTTGTTAAATAATTTAAGACAAATACCAGGTTAGCCCAGCCCAAAGTAGAATTAGCACGGGGGAAAGTTAATCCCTAGCAGACAGAAGTCGGCCAGACAAGATAGAAGAAGAAGCAAGTAACCAAGAGCACCTGTAATGTTACCGGGTTGTTCGTTCGTAGTCACGGTACCGGTTAGGAATATGTTACGCAGTGCCTTTCCTTTCACGGCACTAAATAGGGATCTAAGTTGCGTAGTGGGTTTTTTTCTGCGTCTTCCAAGTGCACCAAAATGCACGCACTGTTAAATCCACCCAAGTCGCTGGACGCTTTCAAGTCATATATCTTCTGGGGTTTGTTTACAACTAACCCGTAGAATCCAGTAGTGATCGTATGTAGTCCGCAACCCTTCCTCTCTTCTTTTGGTCAAGGGAAGATACCACTTTACGCACGCCGCGTGCTTCTTCGTTACGGCCAATTGACTTTATCCACGGGTCGTCCCCTTTACGATAGTTAATTTACTATCTTGTTTGCGTCGTGAGTCCATTCATAAAACGGTTTCTTTCGTCGTAAATAGAGAAAATTAATAACACCGGGTTTACTTCTCAGAAGTTTATTATATTCCAAACTTCCTATAACTTTTGAGAGAGAGAGAGAGAGAGAGAGAGAGAGAGAGAGAGAGAGAGAGAGAGAGAGAGAGAGAGAGAGAGAGATTTCGTTAACATATATGTTTTTCTTTTAGTAATTCTTAGTTATCTCAATGGTCAGTACTCCAGCGACTTCGTTAATAATAATAATTGTTTTCAACTTCGTCTCGCGTAAAAGATTAAAATTCAGGTTGAGTACTTAGCGACATCAGTTCATCAACTGCCACGTGCGGCGTCCTGGCTCTGATATCTTCTCTGACTGGACCCGAACTCTGCCTGACTCTCCCTCTCCGATCGCAGACTCTAACTGACTCTGATTCTATTGACGGGTCTCTTAAATAGTATTTCTAAATAATCTTCCAGAAGATTCTTTCTCTAGAATGTTCGAGCTAGCTCTTGACCGAATCGAATGTTCGATTCCTTCGAATCTCACTGGTCAACCAGAGTTCACAAGCCTAAAGATCAAAGACTTCTTGGAGTCACTCATCCTATTTTTTCGCTAAACCTAGACTTATCGTCTCCTTTCTCTCGTTAAAAGATGTTATCTTTCCTAACTACTTTTTCGGTGATTCCACAAAGACCATCCAGTAATATAAGATAATCGGTAGTACATTTTTCTAAAGGTTTTTCTAAGTCTGGCACAAGGCCACAAATATAGGTGCTAGGTGGCGATTACATAACCACCAAGTAAGCTCTACAATCGCTTAATCTAATATATGCCTGTCTGTCTGTTTGTTCCCTGCTCTCTCTCTCTCTCTCTCTCTCTCTCTCTCTCTCTCTCTCTCTCTCTCTCTCTCTCTCTCTCTCTGTGTGTCTTTTCTCACTTCAATATGAAAAGAAAGGGGAAAAAGAACCGTTACGTTTCTTTATTGGCGCAATCAGTCCCTTCTCTGGTTTAAGATTTTCATATCTTTATGCCGCCCACTAATTCCCCCCTCTCTCTCTCTCCTCTCACTCTCCCCCTCTCTCTATATATATATATATATATATATCACTCATTCTCTCTCACACTCACACACACTATCTCTCTATTTCTCGTTCTCTCTATCTCTCTATCTGTCTCACTTTCTCTCTCTTTCTCTCTCTTATATACCCGATTACGTCAGAAGGATATATACGGCTATACAACGGTTTGTATTCTTCCGACCTCCCATCAGGCCGGGTTGACACAAGGAATTTTACGCGGGGAGCCACGCACAAACTAGAGCTCATGCAATGGCCAGTGCAAACAGTGCGTGATCCCTTCGGCATTCCCCCTTTGGGGCGCCTCAGGCAACGGGCAATAAACCCAGCCGGGACGAACGGGCAGATGCGATTTATTTTACATTTACAGATCTGGAGGCCAAGCCCCGGACACAAGGTCAGGGAGTGGAAGATTACCGTTCAGTTTGGAACATTGCAGTGACAACGACACTTTCTTTCCACAGAATCACGAGTGTTCGCTCGCACTCGGTGGTGACGAATTCGGAAATAAACAGTCAAAATAATGAACTTAAAGTCATTAAATGACTTATGTGTGTGTAGAATAAATGACTTCGTCTATTGAATTTGTTTGATATTACAGAAGCCAATTAATATGAATTAATCACGTAACTTAGACACCAACCACCATTAAAAGGTTTCTACCATGGGAATAGGAAGATAAAGGATAACACGAGTCAAAATCATTGATACTGATTCATTAAACTTCTTTGAAAGCAATATATATATATATTATATATATATATAATATATATATATATATATATATATTGTATATATAATCGTTGGTGTTATATATATGCTACATACACTATATATAATATATATACATATATATATATACGATATACACTATATATAATAACGTTGGTGTTATATATATATATATATATATATATATATATATATATATAATCTATATACATATACATATATGAGAAGTAAGCAAACAATGTGTTTGATATGGCCTTAGCCGACAATTTTGGGGAGAATATGTACTTAATTGAAGTCATACCAAATTTTGAAAATTAACTAATTGATAATTAATAAATTAGGCGGACATATCTGCTTAGCCTTACATTTGAACAGATATGTCCGCCTAATTCATTAATTATCAATCAATCAATTTTCAAAATTAGGCATGACTTCAATTAAGCACATATTCTCCCAACCCACTTTACATTTTTTATATAATGTTTACAACAAACTCTTTTGGCTTTTACTATAAACTATAATGCTTCTGATTTTTTTAAATTAAAAATAAAATGTATTTTATTTTTAAAACAGAACACGCATTTTTCAAAATGTTCAGCGGTTGGATACAGCGTTCGTTTTTGTAAACAGTCTTTTTAACGGATATCTTTATTTCCGTCTATGTCGCTCGTGATGAAGATTATCGATTTGGTTGAAACAGATCTGTCAGCAATTACATAACAAACATCATATGTTTTTTCAAAATGCTAAATTTCATACTGTCGGATTAATTTCCATCTATTTTTCATATATTTATACTATATACACTATATATATCATACTATATATATATTGTTGTTTGTTGTTTATTAATTTTAACGGCATTTAAACCCTTGTGGGGTTATGTCATGCCTAACTGTTATGAAGTTATACATAGTATTATATATAGTGTATATAGTATATATATATATATATATATATATATATATATATATATATATATATATATAGTGTGTGCGCACTCGCGTGTGTATCTGTGTGTGTGTGTAATGTTGTAAAAATTGAAAAAACACGTGTTTCATTAACGAATGATATTTATTAAGCCTATGTTGCAATGTTTCGGATAGAGCTTCATCAAAAAATGTCCATTCATTAAAGATTAGTTTCCAAGAATATTATATATATATATATATATATATATATATATATATATATATAGTATTAAGGTGGGTGTGCATAGATATAACCTACTTAAATCGATATTGCGATTAATTCAATATTCTATTAACGGGTAAGTCATCTTCTTTATCACATATATATATATATATATATATATATATATATATATATGCGGGGTGAGTGTGTGTATGTGTGTGTAACACAACCCATCCAGTTGACACGAATAAAAACAAGCTGGACACGATTAGAGAAGCAAGAGCGAACTCATAAGTGACATTCTCATGGGGATACGAACACATCGACATATTAATGTATGTTGACCAGCAAAAACCTAAATCAGTGCGGATGTGCGGATTCTGCCAGGAGCAAGGCCCACCAGAGATGATTGGTGAGGTAGAGTCATCGGAATCCGTACTAACAACGAGAAATAATGATCCTGACGACATATATATATATATATATATATATATATATTATATATATATATATACCAAACTTATTGGTAAATCCTCGCGGTGAGAAAAAAAAAACAAGCAAATAGTTTGATTGTAAAAATATACTACCAAACATCAACCGGGGAGAAACACATTTTTGGAAAAAAGGAAAGACCAAGATAATCCTACCTACAAAAAATAATCTATTGGTACAATATTTTCGCGAAAAGAAAAAACAATTTATACGCATATATATATATAAGATATATATATATATTCATACAAACCCGCCAGGAGACTAAACCTAATAAGTAAAAAGTGCTCACTACCTAAGTAGAGAAAATAATAAAGATAAGTCTAACGAGTCAGACGAACCTACTAAAAGTTTCGCTTAATGCTTTTCAGGGTTGATATCTGACTCTTTATTGATTATTTATATATATATATATATATTGGAAAGGTATAGATAGATAAAAAAAGCAAAAAGGATCATCAGGGTTAATTGTAATGAATTAATCAAGAAATTGACAAGCCAAATGATCCTTTCTTCGTTAAACTTAACTATCAATACCCGTCTACTAAATCTGCTCTGCAAACGTGTTGAGCACTTTATAACCCTGACTTATTCGGTTAGTATTTGTATCCACCGTCGATGTTACGATTAATTCGATATTATATTCCCCGGTAAGACATCTTCTTTATCATATATATATATATATATATATATATATATATATATATATATAGGAAGTAGACAAACAATCTGTTTGAGATGGCGATAGCCGACAATTTTTATTCTATCGCCATCTCAAACAGATTGTTTGTCTACTTCATATTGTCGTGCCGCAAGTCAACCAAAAAACTGCGATATACACATCAGTTTAAAATAAATGAGAATTCTGGGTGGGCCAGCTTGGTGTAATGGTTAGAGTCTCCGCCTGTCAGCCTGATAGGTAGGGATCGAATCACGCACAAAGCACTGCCCTGTCTATAGCTCTGTTGATGAGGCCTAATAGGCTGAAATGTACATAGAGAGATTGACTTTTTCTCGATTTGTTAATGCCTTACATTTAAACCTATATACACGCCTAATTCAATTAATTATAACTAATTAATTCACACATTAGGTATGACTTCAATTAAACACATAACCTCCTAATATATATATATATATATATATATATATATATATATATATATATATATATATATAAGGTGGTGGCAGGCTCTCAGAAGCAGCGGACTGTTCCTGTTTGAAGTCACCTGGCGCAACACCGTGAAGCCAAAAGAATCAGAAGAAAGCGGCGACAACAAAGCACCGGCACATCGACATCTTCATGGGCAGCATTCACATGTGACATCTGTGGTCGAAAATGTTAATCGAAATTGGATTTCACAGTCACAGGTGGCGCTGTACCTTCAGGGTCACAACAATTATACAGTCTTCCGAGACTGCAGATGGAATATATATATAATATATATATATATATATATATATATATATATATATATTGTAATGGTATACACAGGAATAACCTACTAGAGTTTTACCATAAGGATCTTCCCGTGTATTTTGTGGCAATCGTGCAATCAGCTGTAATTAATCAATATCTTGATTAATTCGGTGGGATTTGCCCTGAAGATACTCATGATGAAACTAGAGTAGGTTATTCCTGGGTATACCATTATAATAAGTTTGCTTTACTCACGTATTTAGCACTTTATATTTGTTATATTGCTGTCTTATCATTGTGAAACTTGCATCTACTAACCATTGTGATCAATTTCACCGGTAAGTCACATTTTTCATATAAAATCATATATATATATATATATATATGTGTTCCATTGGACGTCCTCTCTTACGCGACAAGGACAAATTGAAGGACAATTTGAAACGCCTCGATATTGATCTGAGTGCTTGGGAAGATCTAGCATCGGATCGGAAGGAATGGCGTAAGACTTGTTTCGCTAAACTAAAGAGCTTTGAACAAAATAGACTGAAGCATAGAGATCGGCTCCGCCTAACTTTAAAAGAAAACATTTAACTCCTGTTTTGGATCATTTCGTTGTCAGTGTGGCTTCATGCTCGCAGCAGGGGCTGGGCTGCTGTCACACTCGAGGAAACATAAAATGTCTTCTTGACAGCATGCACAACATGGAGGAATCAAATCACTCACTGCTGACCCTCATCTATCGTTCTCGATAGGAGATTCCACCATATATATATATATATATATATATATATATATATATATATATATGTGTGTGTGTGTGTGTGTGTGTGTGTATGGGTGTGTGTGGTGTGTGTGTGTAATTGTTTTTATGAATCTTAAAAAGGAACGCTTAATTACAAGGTTTTTGACAAAATATTTAGATCGGTAAATAAAATTTGATGTCAAGTATAGAATAAGTTTGCTGAGAGAGAAAAGATACATGCAAACTAACTCTCCCCCCCTCTCTCTCTTCTCTCCTCCTCTCTCTCTCTCTCTCCATTGCTCTCTTACTCTCTCTCTCTCTCATCTCTCTTTCTCTTACTTTTCTTCTCCCTTACTCCCGATCCTCCTCCCTTCCTCTTCTCTTTCTCTCTCTGTCTCTCTTACTTTCTCTCTATTTCTCGCTTACTCTCTCTCCCCTCTCTCTCTCTTACTTTTTCTCTCTCCCTTACTCCCTCTCCTGCTCCCTTCTCTTTCTCTCTCTCTTTTACTCCCCCCCTCTCTCTCTCTCTCTCTCTCTCTCTTACTACCCCCCTCTCTCTCACACCATAATTGCTTACGAAGCGTAAATAAACAATACAATTCTATTTATTATGGTTGTATTGTTTATGGTTTAATGTGATTAAGCGAACGACCTATCAATAGAATACGCCATATTCACACATGAGAAGATTGATGTATCGTTTTTCTTGAGAATATGATCACATTTAACGCGGGGAAATAATACGGATCAGAAATGCTTCCAAGATATCTAATAATATTAATCAATCTACGCTGCCTCTGTGTGTGTTTGTCTTTATATATGTGGAGGCGCGTGTTGTAATGGTTAGAATCGTAGGAAATGGACTTGTCAACCCGAGTTCAAATCCTGGACAGTTCTAGTTATATCTTATATATTATTAGTAGTTATCTGAAATCATACAACTCTTTAAACCATACAACTGTGTGCAAACGGATGATTATAGTAAAATTAACCAGCCAACTAACTAACCACATGACTTCATATATCACATGAAGATAAATACCAAATTTCTTATATCTTATTATAATGGAGATTGTGTGTTTTTCTGTCTGTAACCGAAACTATATTACTATACAAGTCACAATTCTCTTAGTTATTGACATCACATTCTCTATGATTTTATTTTTTATCTAAACCTCAATTATTAATAAAATTGTCTTACATTATTAATACTGTTAACTATGTCTACATACTGACAACATGCAATTATATTTATATATACAACAAAATAGCGGTTTACAATGTGAACGGGAAGGCTAATTTGCATATAATATTAAAAAATCGAATTTAATAAATATGTGCTTAGTATTATTGATTTCTAACTGTTTGGTTTTATTTTAATGAATATAAGCAAAAATCTCTTCAATGAATCTTAAATGAAATCCATTAACAAGATAAAATAACTGTCATTTTATTCTTTACTTCCTCTTATAAACTAAATACTCAAATTAGAAAAAAATAACAATGAAAGACGAGAGTGATGGAAGAGTAAGTTTCAGTTGTTCCATTTTTTATTATATCCCTCTGTTTCAAATCTTTTATTAACTCCCTCTGTTTCAAATCTTTTTATCTGTATTCTTATTTAGTTTCATTAGCCTTTCTAATTTAATACAATATTGTATTACATTAAAACTTAAATACTTGCACCCGGAGGGTGCATATATTTGCTAGTATACATTAATAATTATTTCTTAAAAAGATTTACAAAAATGTCCCTTAGTATCATTTGGATTATTCGGACCATTGTCCCCATCTTTATTGTTATTTGTACATATCTGTACCGATATACCCCCAGCCTTCTTCAGGTATTTCTTGTCGGATTCGGGAACCTTCTCGGAACTTTGAACCTAACCCTTTATTTATTCCACGGGGGTATCCTGAAGAAGGCCGGAGGGTATATCGGCCGAAACGTTGTACAAATAACAATGAAGATGAGGTCAATGGTCCGAATAACGCAGATAATACTAATCTTCAAGCCTCATCTCAAACATTCAGAGAAACTGGACAATTCTGTTTGAATTTCACATAGCGGTAATACGCTTGTTAAAGGTATGAATCCAATTATACACCCACAGCTATAGGTAAATAGTAGGACAGACTGGGCTCTTTAAAGCTTGGTAGGCAACCTGTCTAGGAGAAGGAAAACTTTGAATTTATACCTGTTAAACTCTCCTTAAGACATTGAGCGTGTGTCGCATCCTGCTTGTGCGGAGGGGTAGGTAAATAAATATATGTAAAATGAAAATGGAAGTGAATCCGACGGTATGTTGAAAACAGAAAGAAAGGAAAGAAAGTATATAATGGATAAAATAGGACAATAGTCCGAATAATTCAAATAATACTAATCCGGAAAGTAAATGTTTGTAACGAGATGATGAATGTTCTGAGTTTTGGGAAGACTACTATAGAAAAGAGAGGAAGAAGAAATAAGACAGAGTAAAGATTTTTTAAAAAGTGATGAACACAAAACGGTTTGTCGGGAATTTGACCGGGGCATGACCCCCCGAATGGCGAATTGAAAGCCGACCGGAAGTTTCGGGTGTTGACCGGAACCGGAAGTCACGTGGTCACGAGGAACGACGAAAAAGAATACCGGCCTCTTTTTGCTTTCCGAGGCGTAGGGGAACGGACGGGCCTCTGGTCCCTAGTGTGGGATTACAGTAATTTAACAGTGTTATCTCCCTCTTTCTCTCTTCCTTTCCTCCTCTTCCGAAACAACCCACGAGGCTAGCCCGAAAATAAAAGCTAAGCAGCTTGTGACGATATATTTCTCGCGTTGTACCTTTTTATAGACAAGACGACCGCCGCGTACCAAATACCGTTTTAGTGTCGCGAATTTGGAGGCACGTTGACAAGACCCGCTATACAGCATATATCACTATTAGAACGTTACATGTTCTATGGGAGAAAAAACATGCAAGCAAGACAAGTAATGGAGGTAATTTGTATTCCTCGCTGGAAATTGATAGGATCAGTAAGATTTCCTAAACTAATTCTACGAAAAAGAAGCAACTGCTCAATGAGTGTTGTGAGTAGCGCATACCTAATCAACTTAAAACCCCGTGTTCATTTCAATCTTTTAGAATAGTTGTTTCTTTCATTACTGAATAGAAGGAAGATTACTGAAACGAAGACAAAAAGCCGGGAAAAACCAATATATCCAAGTAATTATTCATCATTTCGCAATAAATAAAGTACGTAACGTATCCCTACAAATACTCCTCGCATTTCTATTATTTTATTTTTAGCTTTCTAATCAGAGTTCCGCGCCCTTTTTTTCTTACTGCGAACCGAAGGGACATATTCAGTTTTTGGTGAACTAAACATAACTTCATTAGCTAACTTTTTGTTTTTTTAGTCTTGTCGAATAGAAAAAAAAACTTTCAAGGATAATAATAATAATAATAATAATAATAAAAATAATAATAATAATAATAATAATAATAATAATAAGAAGAAGAAGAAGAAGAAGAAGAAGAAGAAGAACGTGTCAATTGGAGGATTTTGCGGTTCTAGCAGGTCACAGGGTGAAGCTGAAGGAAAATGAAAAGATAGATAAATACCTGGACCTTGCCAGAGAATTGAAAAAGCTGTGGAATATGAGAGTGAAAGTGATACCAATTGTAGTTGGTGAACTTGGAACGGTCCTAATAAACTTCAGAGGAAGAATTGAGACCATCCAGACTACTGCACTACACTGCTGCAATCGGCTAGAATACTCAGAAGAGTCCTGGAGAGCTGGGGAGACTTCTTTTCACTCCAGTGAAATACCATCAGCTAACGCTGATATGAAAAACTCAAAAGAAGTGATAATAATATATCTAAAATAAAACAACAATAATAAGAATGAGAAAAAAACAGCAATAAAATGATAATCCTGAAAATCATCATCAGCATCATCATCAGGTCGTGATGACAGCATTGATTCCCATGATCCCCCCCTCTCTCTCTCTTACACACACACACACACACACATACCACCACCACCACCACCACCACCTGATCGAATTCATGGCCTTCGTGGCCATTATCCCCAGGTCCAGTCTGACCAGGAGTGGTAGTAATTGAGTGTGTTCCTGGTTTTATTTAAACATGGTATGTGGTTAAACGATCAAGTAGTATTGGGAGAAAGTACTCAGTATGGAAATATTAAGAAATTGGCCCGAAAACTTGAAAGGATCAGAAAGAAACTTGTCAGATATGAGATGTCTATCTTCTTTGATATTGTATATATATATATATATATATATATAATATATATATATATATTATATATATAATCATGTTAGTAGAGGAAAAGAGTTAAGGGTCTATTATGGTTTCAATCCAAATGATTTCATCAGGACCCTACGTTTAACTAAGTCAATGTAATTCCTTAATTAATAAAAATAATAATGAAATTTATTGTGTACAGTGCTCAGGTGCACCACAACTCATCAAAGTCTCATGTCTAGTACACAGAATAATGTATTAGTGTCAGGAACATGAACAGCATGCAGTAATAATATAAATGTATGTGTGGATGGGATGGGAGTATCAGGTATAGTGTTGGCAGACTACAGGAAGCATGGAATCCAACCAACCAACCAACCAACAAACGAACCGTACAATTGATTGGGCATATCTTAAGTAGTAAAAACCAATTTGAAAACTGCATTCTTATCTGCAAGAATTGTCTTGCATATAGTCTTATGAAATCGTAACACTTTTCTTAACAGCATGAAGCATACGCAACTATGGAGTTGTGTAGAAGAAATACTTTGTCAACAACACAACGCAATTGAAAGTCGTCACCGCCTGTGGCGTTCCATTTGCGCTGCGGTTGATCCCATTTGTCAAATCCACCATCGACAACCTTTCGGCTCCTGTCGATGGCCTTTCACTACGGCTTCGTGTTCGGCCTGTTTTTCACCTACCATTGCGAATAATTCTTATCAATTGTCGCCTCAAACATACGCATTAGTGAACTTTCTATGGATGTGGAAAGTACAGCATCCTTGTTTGGTCAAGAACTCGATGACCGTTCTTGGTTTCTTCATCTTATGCAGCATCTGAAAATACAGTTACTTGTATTTCTCTGAATGTTTGAGATGAGGCTTGATTATTAGTATTATCTGCGTTCTTCGGACTATTATCCTCATATTTATTGTTATCTGTACAACGTCTCGGCCGATATGCCCTCCAGCCTTCTTCAGGTATTTCTTGTCGGATTCGGGAACCTTCTTTTCGAACTCGGGAACTTTTTTGTCGTAGTCGGTTCAAAGTTCCGTGATGGCTCCCGATTACGACAAGAAGGTTTCCTGACTACGACAAGAAAGTTCCCGAGTTTGAAAAAGGTTCCCGAGTCCGACAAGAAATACCTTAAGAAGGTCGGAGTGCATATCGGCCGAAACGTTGTAAAGATAACAATAAAGATGAGAACAATAGTCCGAATAACACAGATAATACAGTTACTTGTATTAGTGATACAGAAAGTCGGTCTCTCTTCAGGGGTGGTAAAGCACAGTCACACCTCCATTAATAGTGTTATGTACTAGTGTTCACATCTAGAATATAAATGGTGGAGAGAGTTCTCGTCTCAGGTATATAATAAAGAGAGACAGAGAGACGTTTTAGAGATAATAGGAAATTATGATATTCTTACTTTTGTATTTTCTGCTTGTTGCTAGTTACTACTTCGTTGCTTCTGCTGGTTCTATTTCTTCGTCTAATTTTATCTGGGCTGACTTCTATTGCAGATGGGCTGGGCTATTAATACTTCAATGAATACACAAGACTTAGTGTTACTGGATCAGCTTTTATCTATTAGCACATGATGATTCAACCACAAGGAAGATGGCCACGGGAGAGGCACAATCGCGCTCTCTTTCTTCGAAAGCTGTGTCCGACTGCTGGACTAAACTCACTTATGATCATGCGTCCAATCATGCGCCTTCTAAGGGTCAAGTTTAATAACCACCTCGGGTGATTTTATATAGGACCTCATGATTTTAAATTTAACAGACCTTAATTCAAATTGTAACTATAAGTACGTTCACAGTTTTATGACTTCTCATAAATTTTAACATAGATTTGGATGGTGGTTGGCTGTTAGTTGGTTTTATAGAATGTCAACCCATGTATTATTCTCTGTCGGAAACGTTTATTTTATTCCTTCTAGTTGGGTAGTATTGTTTTTAAACTAAAATTTATAAACGAATTTAAAGCTTATATTTTGATTTATTTAACACATGAATTGAATTCTAACAAGTTCTTCAACTCCGGGCTGAGTGGACCGGGAGGTAATGGTGATAGAACGGTACTCCACATTCCCCAGAGCTCCAGAATCGGAACTGGAGGCAGTTTAAACGTCATATCCAGACACTAAGTCCCACGGCCATCGCCTTCTAGCACAATATTGTTAAAAACAGGGTTTTGCCATAAGGTTTTTGCCATGTCCTTTTTTTTTCAGAATATAAAGGTGTGTCAATATAGTACAACAAATCTCGATACTTTTTTTTTCTATCTTGGTAAATACAGAGTTAAACTTGGTACTTTTTGACACAACATTGTATTCTGAAAATTAATGAAGGGAACTTTTTTTCATAATACAAGGTGTGTCAAAAAGTACGAAATATCTCGATACTTTTTTTTTCTATCTTGGTAAATACAGCGTTAAACTTTGTACTTTTTGACACACATTGTATTCTGAAAAAAATTATGAAGGGAACTTTTTTAGTAATAAGGTGTGTCAAAAGGTACACATATCTTGATACTTTGACACATCTGTATACATACATATATATATATTATATATATTATATATATATATATATATATATATTTAAATCTTTCGCAGAAACAAAACTGAATCGCAAATGGTATCCCCCAGGCAAATAATGTTGAAATATTTGCATTGATTTTTGCCAGCAGTTAAATTTGAAGATATAATTTGAATGTTGTGTTACGTGACAGGTGAGAAATTCACAATCATGTGGTAGATACCCCAAGAAAATATATGACGCATAAGAGACGGAAAAACAAAACGAAAGTAAGAATAGATAATCACCTGATTTTCATGGAAAGTGTTTTTTTTAATAGGAAATACTGAAGATTTTGTGCTGAATTATTTACTTCGTTGAATACATAAATGCATGGAAATGCGTGGTTTAATGGTTAGAGTCGGTGGAATGTGGTCAGTCCGGGTTCAATTCCTGGACAAATCTGTTTGCATTTGTCTTTCGTGTGCTACACTCTATGTAGACTGATATAATGAACATGTAATACCTTAGTAGCTCACTATAATCTGATGGACAGTGTCATGTATAAATAGTCGACACTGTGTTGGACCTACACCTAATGCCTACAAGCTAAACTTACTCACTAGACGACACCACGACTGCTCGGCAGACGGATTACTATTCGACGCACCAATTACTACTGCGATAATATACCAAATACTAACTTCAGAATATCCCTTAACCAGGATATATCACATTATTTGACCCCCAAAGACATTCAATGTTTAAAAGTCTATTCTCTTTTTATAGTTATCTACTAAGCTAATGGTATTCCACTAAGGATGTTAACATTTAAAATCGATTAAAAAAAAAATGCAAATATTTCTGTTATTTATGTAGCTAATATTCAGATTACCTCTTTTAACCTATGCAACCCTTGGATTCATATTTTACATTATGATATAATGAATATGTAATACCTTGGTACCCCTACTATAATATCTGATTGGACTGTGGTTATGTATAAATAGTCGACACTGTGTTGGACCTAAACCTTAATGCCTACAGAGCTAACTTACTCGCTAGAACGACACCACGACGCTCGCAGACGGTTTGCTGTTTCACAGTAGGCAATTACTACTGCGATAATATACCAAATACCAACTTCAGAATATATCCCTTAACCCGTTATCCTAGAAAACTAAGAATGTGTATTATTCAGATTTACAGACTGTGTCCTCAATTTTATTGTCATGTTTGGAGTTGGAGGCACATGGTCTAATGGTTATATGTTTGTCTATTGATTTTAAACCGCATATCAACCGTCTGGGGTTATGTCATGCCTAACGTGTATTTATATTTGTACTTTTAGTAATTGGTTTTAACAATGGGTTAGCATTATTGGGATTTATGTTATATGGTATTGATTTGTTTCATGTCTATATTCTATAGTATAATTTCATTTCCCTGAAAGAAGAGAGAATATCCTCCATGTTGACATTTTCAAACAAATCTTTCATATTGTTTGCTTTGAATAATGGTTTTCTGATGTGAGCAAGAAACTGCATTCCAATAATAAGTGTTTAACTGTCAAGGTGTTTGACATGTTTCACATTGTGGTTGTTGTTCTTGTTTGAGTATATAGGAGTGTTATTCTTGTATGACCAATGCGTAATAGGAAATATTGAGATTTGTGCCATGAAATATTTACCACGGAGGATTATGATACTGTCAGTACGAGTTCAATTCCTGGACAATTCTGTTTAGCATTTGTCTTCCGTATGCTACATCTTTGTAGACAACTACGGAAATGTGTATTATCTAGATTTACAGACTCGACTGTTGTCCTCAACATTATTGTTATGTTTGAATTGAATGCGCGCGTGCTCTAATGGTTAGAGTCGTTGGAAATGGACTCGCGACCCAAGTTCAAATCGTGGACGAATCTACTGTGCACATAGTAAGAATACCTTGGAAAGGTATAAATCATATATTCTCCCTCCAGCTATGAGTAAATTGTTGGGCAGACTGGATCTTTAACTTCGGATTGGTAACCAGTCTAGGAGAAGAAACTCAAACTGTAAATAACCAAACTCTGATTCAAATCTGTTTAAACTACGCTTAAGAAATTGAGCGTGTGTCGCATCCTGCTCCTGCGGAAGATTGATATATATATATATATATATATATATATATATATTATAATATATTGGTTCAGAGAAGGAAGTGAATCCCACGGTATAAGTTATATAAAAGAAAGAAAACTGTTAAAGTGATATGATATAGAAGAATGGCTGTTAAAGTGATATGATATAAAATATTTCATATTTTTCATATCTTTTATCTTCTATTACTATATATATTATATATATTATATTATATATATATATAATATATATATGTTGTGTGTGTGTGTGTGTGTGTTGTGTGATTGGTGTTTGTGTGTGTGTGAAGTGCGTGCGTGTGTTTTTTAAGGTGTTGTTACTTGACGAAAAGTCAGTATTTTTTTAATATCATATGGATTCAATTGATAATATCAATCATCGGATAATATATCAATAATTTACTACACCATTGTTTGAGTAAATAGCGCCAAGATCGTCTTCTAAAATGCACTAAAATCCTGTCTTCTAAAGGCTAAAATTTGCGAAAACGAGAATTTTATAATGTTTTTTTAGTAAGACATCTTTAATGCTATGATTCTCAAACAATGGCGCAAGTAAAAGATTATTTTTGGTATTCATATTCAATTACTAAACACCAACTTTCGCATAGATCGTCTACTAAATGCCTAAAAATCCTTGTCTTCTAAAGGGCTAAATTTGCGAAAACGAGAATTTTTAATTTTTTAGTAGACGATCTTTAATGCTATTCCTCAACATGGCGCAAGTAAAAGATCTTATTTTTGGTATCAGTAATTCATATACTAACCACCAACTTTCGCATAGATCGTCTACTAAAAATCACTAAAAAATCCTTGTCTTCTAAAGGCTAAATTTTGCGAAAACGAGAATTTTTAATGTTTTTTAGTAGACGATCTTTTAATGCTATTTCCTCAAACAATGCGCAGTAAAAGATCTTATTTTTGGTACAGTATTCAATATACTAACACACAACTTTCGCAAGATCTCTTAAAATTGCAAACTAAAAAATCCTTGTCTTCTAAAGGCTAAATTTTGCGACCAAACGAGAATTTTTAATGTTTTTTAGTAGACAATCTTTAATGCTATTTCCTCAAACAATGGCGCAAGTAAATATCTCATTTATTGTATCAGTATCATATACTAACACAAACTTTCGCATAGCTCGTCTACTAAAATGCACTAAAATCCTTGTCTTCTAAAGGCTAAATTTGGGTGAAAACGAAATTTTTATGTTTTTTAGTATGACGATCTTATGCCATTTCTCAAACAATGGCGCAAGTAAAGAATCTCATTTTTGGTATCAGTATTCATTCCTAACACACAACTTTCGCATAGATGACAATTTGATAGTTTTAAAAATGAAAATCGACTCACCCTATTTTACATGTATAAAATGCATAATATATAATATTAGTTGGGTTTTTTTTTCACTTTTAAAACATCAAATTGTCCATCTATGCGAAAGTTGTGTGTTTAGTATATTGAATACTGATACCCAATGAGATTTTACTTGCGCAATTTGTTTGAGGAAATAGCATTAAAGAATCGTCTACTAAAAAACATTAAAATTCTCGTTTCACAAATTTAGCCTTTAGAAGACAAGGATTTTAGCTGCATTTAGTAGACGAGCTATGCGAAAGTTTGTGTTAGTATATTGAATACTGATACCAAAATGAGATATTTTACTTGCGCCTTGTTGAGGAAAAATAGCATTAAAATTTGTCTACTAAAAAACACATTAAAATTCTCGTTTTCGCAAAATTTAGCCTTTAGCAGACAAGGATTTTTAGTGCATTTTTAGTAGACGATCTATGCGAAAGTTGTTGTTAGTATATTGATACTGTACAAAATAGATCTTTACTTGCGCCATTGTTTGGAAATAGCATTAAAGATCGTCTACTAAAAAACATTAAAAATTCTGTTTTCGCAAAATTTAAGCTTTAGAAACAAGGATTTTTAGTGCATTTTCGTAGACGATCTATGCGCAAGTTGTGTGTTTAGTATATTGATACTGATACCAAAAATAAGATCTTTTACTTGCGCATGTTTGAGGAAATACATTAAAGATCGTCTACTAAAAAACATTAAAATTCTCGTTATTCGAAAATTTAAGCCTTTAGAAAGACAAGGATTTTAGTGCATTTTAGTAGACGATCTATGCGAAAGTTGTGTGTTAGTATATTGAATACTGATACCAAAATAAGATTTTTACTTGCCGCCATTGTTGAGGAAATGCATTAAAGATCGTCTACTAAAACTTAAAATTTCGTTTTCGCAAAATTTAGCCTTTAAGAAGACAAGGATTTTTAGTGCATTTTAGAAGAGACGATCTTTTGGCGTATTTCACTCAAACATGGTGCTAGTAAATTTATTGATATATTTTCCGATCTTGATATATTCAATTGAATCCATATGATATTTAAAATACTGACTTGTCGTCAAGTAACACACTTTAAAAACACACCGCACGCACGTACACCATACACAAACACACACCACACACACACACACCCACCATATATATAATATATATATAGTATATATATATAATTTATTATATAGTATATAGAAGATAGATAGAATAAAAGGATATGAAACATATGAAATATTTTATATCATCACTTTAACAGCATTTCTTTAATATCATATCACTTTAACAAGTTTTCTTTATCTTTTATATATCTTATACGTGGGATTCACTTCCTTTCTCTTAACCAATATATATATTAATAATATAGATATATATATATATATATAGTATACAATCCTTCCGCAGGAGCAGGATGGACACCGCTCAATTTCTTAAGCGTGTTTACAGATTTGAATTCAGGAGTTTGGTATTTTTTACAGTTCTTGAGTTTTCCTTTCCTAGACTGGTTTAACCAATCCGAAGTTAAAGATTCACAGTCTGCCCAACAATTTTACTCATAGCTGGAGGGAGAATATATGGATTTAATACCTTTCCAAGGGTATTCTTACTATGTGCACAGTAGATTCGTTTTCCACGATTTGAAACTTGGGTGCCGAGTCCACTTTCCAACGACTCTAACCATTAGAGCACGCGCATTCAATTCTAACATAACAATATCGTTGAGACAACCAGTCGGAAGTCTGTAAATCTAGATAATCAATTTCTAGTTTGTCTACAAAGAGTGTGCTATACGGAAGACAAATGCTAACAGAATTGTCGCAGGAATTGAATCTCGACTGACAAAGTTCATATCCTCCGTGGTAAATATTTCTGGCACAAATCTCAATCATTTCCTATTACGCATTGGTCCCATACAAAATAAACGCACTCTAATATACTCAAACAAGGCAACACCACATGTGAACAATGTCAACACCTTTGACAGTTAAACATTATTCATGGAAGCAGATTTTTTGCTCACATCAGAAACCATTATTTCAAAGCAAACAGATATGAAAGATTTGTTTGAGAATGTCAACATGGAGATATTCTCTCTCTTCAGAAATGAAATTATACTATAGAATATAGACATGAAAACAAATCAAATCATATAACATAAAATCCCAATAATTGCTAACCCATTGTTAAAACCAATTATAAAAATCGTACAAATATAATCACACGTTAGGCATGAAAATACCCCAGACCGGTTGATAGCGGTTAAAATCAATAGACAACTATAACATTAGACCATAGTGCCTCAACCCCACACTGACAATAAATTGAGGACAACGTCTGTATTGAATAATACATTTCTAGTTTTTCTATGAATATAACCGGGTTAAGGGATATATTTCTGAAGTGTACTTTTGGTATATTATCGCAGTAGTAATTGGTATCGAATCAGCAAACCGCTGCGAGCAGTCGTGGTGTCGTTCTAGCGAGTAAGTTTAGCTTGTAGGCATAGGTGTAAGGTCCAACAAGTGTCGACTATTTATACATGACCACAGTCAATCAGATTATAGTGAGGGGTACCCAGGTATTTACATATTCATTATGATCATAATGTAAAATATGAATCCAAGGGTTGCATTAGGTTAGAAAGAGGTAATCTGATATAGCATGAGCATTAAATAGAAGAGAAATAATTTGCACTTTTTTTGTTAAATCGAGTTTAAAATGTTAACATCCTAGTGGAATACCATTATGCTAGTAGATAATATTAAAGAGAGAATCGGACTTTATTAAAACATTAATGTATTTGAGGGTCAAATAATGTGATAATTCCTGTTAAGATAATATTCTGAGTTAGTATTTGGGTATATTATCGCCAGTGTAATTGGTGCGCTGGGAATAGTAATCCGTCTGCTTAGCAAGTCGTGGTGTCGTCTAGTGAGTAAAGTTAGCTTTAGGCATTAGGGTGAGGTCCAACAGTGTCAACCTATTTATACAATGACACTGTCCAATCAGATTATAGTGACGAGCTACTAAGGTAATTTACATGTTCATTATATCAGTCTACATAGAGTGTAGCACACGAACAGACAAATGCAAACCAGATTTGTCAGGAACGGACTGGCCAGTACATTTCCGACTCTAACATTAAACCACGCATTCCATGCATTTATGTATTCAACGAAAGTAAATAATTCATGTCCGCACAAATCTTCAGTATTTTTCCTTTTAAAAAAAACACTTTCCATGAAAATCAGGTGATTATCTATTCTACTTTCGTTTTGTTTTTTCCTGTCTTCTATGCGTCCCATATACTTTTCTTAGAGGTGGTTTATCTACCACATGTTGTGAAATTTCTCACCTGTCACGTACACAACATTCAAATTATTCTTCAAATTTAACTGGCTGGCAACTCATATCAAATATTTCAACAATTATTTGGCCTGGGGGTAATTCTGGCGATTATCATTTTTGTTTTCTGCAAAGATTTAAATCTACTATATATATATATATATATATATATATATATATATAATATTATTATAGAAGATGTGTTCATAAATGTATCATATGTTGTACTTTTTGACACACTTATTACTAAAAGTTCCCTTCAAATTTTTCAGAATACAATGTGTGTCAAAAAGTACAAAGTTTAACGCTGTATTTACCAAGATAGAAAAAAAAGTATCGAGGATATTTGTAACTTTTTGAAACAAACCTTGTATTAATGACAAAAAGTTTTTTCCCCTTTTCCCGCAAAATTTTATTTTCCCAGAAGCGTATCATCATAGTTACAATGTGGGGTCAAAAGTCCACAGTTAACTCTGTATTTACCAAGATAAAAAAAAAAGTATCGAGATTTGTTGTACTATTTGACACACGTTATATTCTGAAAAAAAAAGGAACATGGCAAAAAATTATGGCAAATGACGCCTGTTTTTTAACAAATATAGTTGCTAGACAGGCGATGGCCGTGGGAACTTAGTGTCTGGATATGACGTTAAACTGCCTCCAGTTCCGTATTCTGGAGCTCTGGGGTTGTGGAAGTTACCGTTCTAATCACATCTACTCCCGGCCCACTCAACCCGGAGTTGAAGAACTTTTAGAATTCAATTCATGTGTTAAATAAATCAAAATATAAGCTTTTAAAATCGTTTATAAATTTTAGTTAAAAACAAATTACGTACCCGACTAGAAGGAATAAATAAACGTTTCCGAGCAGAGAATAAATACCTGGGTTGACATATCTATAAAACCAAACTTAACCAGCCACCATCCATCCCAAAAATCTAATTGTTATAATTTATGAAGTCACATAAACTGTGAAACGTACTTTAGTTACAATTTGAATTAAGGTCTGTTAATTTAAAATCATGAGGTCTATATAAATCATCCCGATGGGTGGTTATTAACTTTGACCCTTAGAAGGGCATGTTGGACCAGCAATGACTCATAAGTGAGTTTAGTCCGCAGCAGATCGACACAGCTTTCGAAGGAAAGAGACGCGATTGTGCGGCTCTCCCGTGGCCATCCTCCTTGTGGTGGATCAATCATGTGCTAATAGATTAAAAGCTTGATCAAGTAACCCTAAGTCTTGGTTTCATTGAAGTATTAATAGCCCAGCCCATCTGCAATAGAAGTCAGCCCAGATAAAATTAGCCGAAAAATAGAACCAGCAGAAGCAACGATTGTAACTAGCAACAAGCAGAATAATACAATAAGAAATAATCATAATTTCCTATTATTCTAAACCGTCTCTCTGTTCTTCTTTATATATACCTGAGACGAGAATCTCTCCACAGTATATATTCTAGCCTGTTGAAACACAGTACATCACACTATTAATTGGAGGTGTGACTGTGCTTTACACCCCTGAAGAGAGACGAACTTCTGTATCACTAATCAGTAACTGTATTAATCTTGCGTTTATTGCGGATATTGGCCTCATCTTTATTTGTTATCTGTACACGTTTCGGACGATATGCCCGTCCGGCTCTTCCTTAAGTATTTCTTGTCGACCTCGGGACCTTTTTTTTCCAAATCGGGAACCTTTTCTTGTCGTACGTCAGGAACCTTCTGTCGTAATCGAGCCATCACGGAACTTTGAACCGAGCTACGCGACAAAAAGTTCCGAGTTCAAAAAGAAGGTTCCAAGTCGACAAGAAATCTGAGAAGCCGGAGGGCATACGCGAAACGTTGTAGCAGATAAAATTAATTGATAAGATAACAAAAATAGTCCGAAGAACGCAGATATACTAATATATCAAGCCTCATCCAAAATCCAGAGAAATACTAAGTAACTGTATTTTCAGATGCTGCATAAGATGAAAAACCGCAAGAGCAGTATCGAGGTTCTTGACAAACACGGAGCTGTACTTTCCAACATCCATAGAAAGTTCACTAATGCGTATGTTTGAGGCGAAATTGATAAGATTATTCGGCAATGGTAGGTGAAAACAGGCCGAACACGAGCCGTAGTGAAAGGCCATCGCCAGGAGCCAAAGGTTGTCGATGGTGGATTGACAATGGGATCAACCGCAAGCGCAAATGGAACGCCACAGGCGGTTGACGATTCAATTGCGTTGTGTTGTTGACAAAGTATTCTTCTACACAACTCCATAGTTGCGGTATGCTTCATGCTGTTAAGAAAAGTGTTACGACTTCATAAGACTATATGCAGGCAATTCTTGCATTTAAGAATGGCAGTTTTCAAATGGTTTTTTATCTAACTTAGATATGCTCGATCAATTTGTACGGTTCGTTTGTGGTTGGTTGGTGGATTCCATGCTTCCTGTAGTCTGCCACACTATACCTGATACTCATCCCATCCACACATACATTTATATTATTAATTACTGCATGTGTTCTGTTCCTGACACTAATACATTATTCTGTGTATAGACATGAGACTTTGATGGTTGTGGTGCCCTGGCACTGTACACATAATTTTCATTATTATTTTTATTAATTAAGGAATTACATTGACTTTAGTTAAACGTAGGGTCCTGATGAAGATCATTTGGATTGAAAACCATAATACGACCTTAACTCTTTTCCTCTACTAACATGATATAATATATATATATATATATATATAATATATATATATATATGCCATACAATATCAAGAAGATAGACATCTCATATCTGACAAGTTTCTTCTGATCCTTTCAAGTTTTCGGGCCAATTCTTATATTTTCATACTGAGTACTTTCTCCCAATACTAATTGATCGTTTAACACATACCATGGTTAAATAAACCAGGCACACACTCCAATTACTACCACTCTGTCAGACTGGACTGGGGGTACAAATGGCCACGAAGGCATGGACATCGATCAGGTGGTGCGGTGGTCTGTGTGTGTGTGTGTGTGTGTAAGAGAGAGAGAGAGAGAGAGAGAGAGAGAGAGCGAGAGAAGAGAGGGGGGGTATGGGAATCATGCTGTCATCACGACCTGATATGATGCGGATGATGATTTTCAGGATATCATTTTATTGCTGTTTTTTCTCATTCTTATTATTGGTTGTTTTATTTAGATATATTCAACACTTCTTTAAGTTTTTCATATCAGGCGTAGCTGATGGTATTTCACTGGAGTGACAAGAAGTACCCCAGTCTCCAGGACTCTTCTGAGTATTCTAGCCGAATTGCAGCAGTGTAGTGCAAGTAGTCTGCATGGTCTCAATTCTTCCTCTGAAGTTATTAGGACCGTCCAAGTTCACCACTAGCAATTGGTATGCACTTTCACTCTATATTCCACAGCTTTTTCATTCTCTGGCAAGGTCCAGGTATTATCTATCTTTTCAATTTTCCTTCAGCTTCACGCCTGTTCTGCTAGAACCGCAAAGTCATCACGTTGATACGTTCTTTTTATTTATTAATTATTAATTATTATTATTATTATTATTATTATTTATTATTATTCCTTTTGAGTTTTCACTCAGTGTTAGCTGATGGTCTTTCACTGGATCGAGTGACGCAAGTCTCTCAGGTCTCCAGGAAGCTCTTCTGAGTATTCTGGCAGTTGCAGCATGCAGTGTTCTGAATGTTTTCAATCCTTCCTCCTGCATATCCAAAGCTTTCCAACCTTTTTCTAAATCCTTTTTGGATGTTCCAAGTGCACCAACTACAATTGGGTATAACTTTCACTTTCTATTCCATAACTTTTTCAGTTCTCTGGCAAGGTCAGATATTTGTCAATTTTCATTTTCTTAACTTACCTGTTTGATCGCTGGCACTGCAAAATCCACGTTGACAAGTTATTTCTCTTTTGTTAATCAACACTAGGTTGGTCTTCTTGCGGGATAGGATCCGTTTTAATTCAAAGTCAGAGAATTTGTGCGTTCGGTTCTCGAAGAACATATTCTGGTTTAGCATAACCATTTTGTTGTGGTGGTCAAAATTAAATTTCTTGCATAATTCCAGTGGATGCACCTTCCCAACCCAGTCGTGTCCTGTTTGTATTCTCGTTGTGCTGTTTGCTACATTCACAGAGATCTGGTTTCAGTCTCATCTCTATTACCGCAAAGTCTACATTTACTATTTTGTTGGTCTTATTCAATTTTCGGCTTTGATGTAGTTTGTCTTATGGCATTATTTTGTGCACATTATAAGTGATTCGTTTCTCTTTTGAGTTTCCCTTTCTTTAACCATGTCCAAGTCATTTCCATGTGCAACTATCTTTTGTGTTTGAAGCGTCCATATAATTGTTTTTCTCCATTTTGTTTCTAGTTTTGTCGTTTTTCTGTTTGTCGCATCTGCCGTTTCTACTATTGTTGGCCGCCATAAGTAATTTGTCTTTGACTCTTCCTTGGTATTATTATTATTTATTATTATTATTATTATTATTATATTTTACCTTGAAAGTTTTTTTTTTCTATTCGACAAGACTAAAAAACAAAAAGTTGCTATGAAAGTGTTTAGTTCACCAAAAATGATATGTCGCTTCGGTTCGCAGTAAGAAAAAAAAAGGGCGCGGACTCTGATAGAAAGGCTAAAACTAAAATAAATAGAAATCGAGCAGTATTTGTGAATACGTTACGTACTTTATTTATGCGAATGATGATAATTACTTGGATATTTTGTTTTCCCGCTTTTGTCTTCGTTCATAATCTTCCCTTCTATCAGTTAATGAAGAAAATAATTCTAAAAGATTGAAATGAGACACGGGGCTTTTAAAGTTGATTAGTATGCGGCTACTCAACACTCATTGCGCATTGCTTCTTTTTCGTGAAATTAATTTTAGGAAAATCTTACTGATCTATCAATTTCCAGGAGGAATAACAAATTACCTCCATTACTTGTCTTGCTTGCATGTTTTTCTCGCATGAGAACAATGTAACGTTCTATAGTGATATAATACTGTATAGCGGGTCTTGTCAACGTGCCTCTAAATTCACGACACTAAACGGTATTTTGGTACGCGGCGGTCGTCTTGTCTATTAAAAAGGTACAACGCGAGAAATATATCGTCACAAGCTGCTAGCTTTTTATTTTCGGGATAGCCTCGTGGTTTTTCGGAAGAGGATGAAAGGAAGAGAAGAAAGAGGGCAGATAACACTGTTAAATTACTGTAATCCACACTGGGACAGAGGCCCGTCCGTTCCCTACCTCGGAAAGCAAAAAAGAGGCCGGTATTCTTTTTCGTCGTCCTCGTGACCACGTGACTTCCGTTCCGGGTCAACACCGCGAAACTTCGGTGGCTTTCAATTCGCCATTCAGGGGGTCATGCCCGGTCAAATTCTCGACAAACCGTTTTGTGTTCATCATTTTTTAAAAAACTTTACTCCTGTCTTATTTCTCTTCCTCTCTTTTCTATATTAGTCTTCCAAACTCAGAACCTTCACATCTCGTTACAAACATTACTTTCGGATGTATTATTTGGAATTATTCGGACTATTGTCCTATTTTATCCATTCTATACTTTCTTTCCTTTTATTTTCTTTCAACATACCGTCGATCAACTCCATTTTCATTTACATAAACTTTATTTACCAACTCCTCCGCAAGAGGATGCGACACACGCTCATATCTTAGGGAGAGTTTTAACAGGTTACAATCAAAGTTTTCTTCAGACAGTTGTATAACTAAGTTTAAAGAGCCCATCTGTCCTACTATTATTTTTTTTTTTACTATAGCTGTGGTGTATATTTGGTCATCTTTACCAAGCGTATTACCGCTATATGACATTCAAACAGAACTTGTCCAAGTTTCTGATGTTTGAGATGAGGCTTGAAGATTAGTATTATCTGAGTCATTCGGACATGTCTCTCATCTTCATTGTTATTTGTACAACGTTTCGGCCGATATACCTCCGGCCTTCTCAGGATACCCCCGTGGAATAAATAAAGGGTTGGTTCAAAGGTTCCGTGATGCTCCGTTTCGACAAGAAATTCCCGAGTTCGAAAAGAGGTTCCCGAGTCCGAGAAGGTCCCGGAGTCCGACAAGAATACCGAAGAAGGCTGGGGGTATATCGTACAAATATGTACAAATAACAATAATAGCCTGGGGACACTGGTCCGAATTTCAAATGAACTAAGGGACATTTGGTAAATCTTTTTTAAGAATAAGTTATTAATTATACTAGCAAAATATATGCACCCTCCGGTGCAAGTATTCTAAGTTTTAATGTAATACAATATTGTATTAAATTAGAAAGGCTAATGAAACTAATAAGAATACAGATAAAAGATTTTGAACAGAGGGATATAATAGAAAGATTTGAAACACCAGGGCAGTATAATAAAAAATGGACAACTGAAACTTCCTCTTCAATCACTCTCGTCTTTCATTGTTATTTTTTTCTAATTGATATTTAGTTATAAGAGGAAGTAAAGATAAAATGCAGTTATTTTATTTGTTAATGATTTCATTTAAGATTCATTGAAGAGATTTTTGCTTATATTCATAAAAAAAACCAAACAGTTAGAAATCAATAATACTAGCACATATTTATTAAATTCGATTGTTTAATATTAATATGCATTAGCCTTCCCGTTCACATTGTAAACCGCTATGTTTCGTTGTATATATAAAATATAATTGCATGTTGCTCAGTAACTAGTAGACATAGTTAACATATTAATAATGTAAGACAATTTTTAATAATAATTGAAGGTTTACGATAAAAAATAAAAACATAAAGAAGGAAATGTTGGGGAATGGGTCCCCAGTAAACTAAGGCGAAAAAAAAAAAAAGAAATTTGACTTGTATAGTAATATAGTTTCGTTACAGACAGAAAACACACACCAATCTCCATTATAATAAGCTATAAGAATTTGTATTATCTCATCTGAAATTATTATTGAAGTCAGTGGTTAGTTGTTGGTTAGTTTATTTTACATAATCATCCGTTGGTACGCGTTGTATGGTTTCAAGAGTCAGTCTGATTTCAGATAATACTAATAATAATAAGATAAACTAGATTGTCCAGGATTTGAACTGGGTTGACAAGCCATTTCTACTGATTCTACCATTACAAACGCGCTCACATTATAAACACAAGCACACACAGCGGGCAGCGTAGATTGATTAATATTATTAGATTATCTTGGAAAGCATTCTGATCCGTTATTTATTTCCCCGCGAAATTGATCATATTCTCAAGAAAAACGATACATCATCTCTCATGTGTGAAATAAATGGGGGCCGTATTTCTATTGATAGGTCGTTCGCTTTAATCACTTAAACCATAATCAATACAACCTAATAAATAGAATTGTATTGTTTATTTACGCTTCGTAGCAATTATTGGTGAGAGAGAGAGGAGAGAGAGGGGAGAGTAAGAGAGAGAGGGGATAAGAGAGAGAGAGAGAGGAGGAGTAAAGGAGAGAGGGAAAGAGCAAGGGAGAGTAAAAGAGAGAGAGAGAAAGAGGAAGGGAGCAGGAGAGGGAGTAAGGGAGACGAAAAAGTAAGAGAGGAGAGAGAGAGGGGGGGAGAGAGAGAGTAAGGCGAGAAATCAGAGAAAAGTAAAGAGCAGAGAGAGAAAGAGAAAGAGGAAGGGAGAAGGATGGGAGTAAGGGAGAGAAAAGTAAGAGAAAGAGAGTGAGAGAGAGAGAGAGAGTAAGAGAGCAATGGATGAGAGAGAGAGAGAGACAGAGAGACGAGACGAGACAGAGACAGAGAAGAGGGGGAGAGTTAGTTGCATGTATCTTTCTCCTCTGCAAACTTTATCTATACTTGGACATCAAATTTTATTTTACCGATCTAAATATATCTGGCAAACCTTGAAGCGGTTCCTTTTTAAGATTCATAAACAATAACACACACACACACACACAACACCACACACACATATAATATATATTAGTATATATAGTATATGATTTATATGAATATCGTGATTACCGGTGATTTGATCACAATGGTTAGTTGATGCAGTTTAACAATGATAAGACGCAACATAAAAAGTTAATAGTGCTAAATACGTGAATAAAGCAACTTATTATCTAATGGTTATTTTCAGGAATAAACACTCCTATTTTTCCCCATAAGGAATCTTCAGGGTAAACCACAGAATTATCATATATATTGATTAATTACAGCTTATTGCACGATTGCACGATTGCGACAAAATACACGAGAAGATCCTTATGGTAAAACTCTAGTAGGTTATTCTGGTAATACCATTACAATATATATATATATATATATATATTTATAATATATATATATATATATATATATATATATATATATCATCTGCAAGTCTCGAGACTGTATAATTGTTGTGCCCTGAAGGTAAAGCGCCACCTGTGACTGTGAAATCCAATTCATTAAACATTTTTCGACCACCCACAGATTCACAGTGAATTCTGTCATGAAAAAAAAGAATTCGAGTGGCCGGTGCTTCTAGTTGTCGCCGCTTTTTCTGGTTCTTTTGGCTTCACGCTGTTGCATCAGGTGACTTAAACTGCTTCTGAGAGCTTGCCACCACCTTTATATATATATATATATATATATTATAATATATATAATATATTATCCATTCTAGTGCTTTTATGACACGACGTTATGATAGTTGTAAACACGGTTTGTTTAAAATGGCTTTTTGCCGATAATTTTCTGGGAGAATAAGTGCTTAATTGGAGTCGTACCTAATTTTGAAAATTAATTAATTATAATGAATTAGGCGGAATACCTATTAAATGTATGGCTAAACAAATCGAGAAAAATCAATCTCTGTATGTACATTTCGGCTATTAGGCCTCATCAGCAGAGCTATAGATCGGAAGACCGCCCAGTGGCCGTGATTGAACCGGACTGCCAAGCTGACAGGCCGATCCCATAACCCTACCCCAAACGGACTCTTAGATCTTTACGACTTGTTTAGAGTAGGTTATATTCTCTCTAGTGACTTTTAATTACACGACGATATGATAAGTGTAAAACACGGTTTGTTGAATGGCTTTTGCGATTAGGAGATCATGTGCTTAATTGAAGTCAATACCTAATGTGAGAATTAATTAGTTATAATTAAATGAATTAGGCGTGCATATCGGTTTAAATGATAAGGCGTAAAAATCGAAGAAAAGTCAATGTACATTTCAGCCTATTAGGCCTCATCAGCAGAGCAAGTCAGGGCAGTGCTTGTGCGTGATTCGAACCTACCTGTCAGTCTGACAGCGGAGACTCTAACCATTACACCAAGCTGGCACACCCAGAATATCTCATTTTTTAAACTGATGTGTATATCGGAGTTTTTTGGTGACTTACGGCACACCAATATGAAGTAGACAAACATCTGTTTGAGATGCGATAGAAAAAATTGTCAGCTTCGCATCTCAAACAATTGTTTGTCTACTTCATATATATTATATTATAATATATATATAAATATATATATATAGTATATATATACATATGATAAAGAAGATGTCTTACCGGGGAATATAATATCGAAGTAATCTTAACATCGACGGTGAATACAAATACTAACCGACTAAGTCAGGGTTTATAACGTGCTCAATAGTTTGTAGAGCGGATTTTGTAGGCATGTATGATAGTTAAGTTTCACGAAGAAAGATCCTTTTGGCTTGCCAATTTCTTGCCGATGACTCTACCTACAAAATTATCTCTGTCGTCCTTGCTCCTGTCAGAATCCGCACTGATTTAGGTTTTTGCTGGTCGACATACATTAGTGTGTCGATGTGTTGGTATCCCAGGAGAAATCACTTATGAGTTCGCCTTGCTTCTCTAATGGTGTCCAGCTTGTTTTCTTCGTGTTCAACTGGATCGGTTGTGTTACACACACATACACACACTACCTCCCTCACAATATATATATATATATATTTATTTAAATTTTTACTTGAAGGCCCTTACAACGCATGTATCGTATAAATCGATACTTTTTCTTATAGAAAATGAACTTGACAAGTGTAATCCGGCAATGGATGGCTCGGTGTGTAGAATACCGTAACAGACTGTTCGACTTTATAAGTCTCATCAGCGGTATTACTAACGATTCCCTCCACAGAATCGAAACCGGATTCAGCAGACACAGTGAAACCTAGTGAAACATTTCTTTATCGCCTCGGCCACAGTACAGCTGACCATCCTAGCGAAATTAAGCTTTGTCAAGTGATAATTACACGCTCTACCAATAATAGGTAAGGTGTGGTTATTGGGGAAAATAACAACAGACCGTATGCCTTCGGGAAGTGAATAAGATTTTTGGAT
Source organism: Doryteuthis pealeii (assembly GCA_023376005.1). Lineage (NCBI taxonomy): Eukaryota > Metazoa > Mollusca > Cephalopoda > Myopsida > Loliginidae > Doryteuthis > Doryteuthis pealeii. The sequence goes on from CM042167.1 coordinate 83,265,563, forward strand.
GTTGTTTATTTTTAGAAACGTTGCTGAATAAAGTATATATTAAATTTTTACTTGAAGGCACTTACAACGCATGTATCGTATAAAATTCGATACTTTTTCTTATAGAAAATGAACTTGAACAAGTGATCCCGGTATATCATCATCATCAATCATGTGCGCATGCAGCACGGGTATCCATGACAATCTTTCGCAACTCCCTATCATTCATACACATGACTCCTCTGCGGAGCAGCAGCATCTTCACATAACTGGTCAATGTAGGTCTTATGCTGGGTGCC
>CM042167.1:83265940-83293440 GCA_023376005.1 Doryteuthis pealeii
GGGTAGAGAGAGAGAGAGAGAGGGAGAAAGATAGATAGATAGACAGAAAAACAGAGATACTGAGAAGGGTGAGAGAGAGAGTGGGAGAGAGAGACCAAGACAGAGAGACATAGACGGGAGAGAGAGAGAGAGAGAACAGAGGTACAGAGAATGGAGAGAGACACACATACAGAATAGGGAGAGAGAGAGATAGACAAACACAAAAACAGAGATACAGAGAAGGGAGAGATGGGGAGAGAGAAATGCGTTAGAGTTGAAGACGGTGATAATCGTATTAGAAAACGAATAGATACGGAGAAAAAAATTATGTAGAAAATATTCAAAGACGAATAAAACGAATGTATGAGGGGCACCTGAAAGCAGTGTCTTCTATCTGACCAATGAAACAGGAAGAGATACAAGGAGTGAAAGAACACCGTTGTTGGAGGCGCGTAGTATAACAGTTAGAGACATAAGAAATAGACACGGCTAGAAGTGTTACATAATCTATACATAGATTATTGCCACCCCCCTGTATTTCTGAAGGGATGGCCCCTTTTCATATCACGGGCGGGACTTTCCATGGAATATTACAGAAAGCCCGCGAAATACGTGAAGTCACGTTGGACCTGGTTGGCTCTCAGTTTCAGCTTGGACGTCAGGCATATAGGGCCTATCTGCCTTAGCTGGAGCTCACCTGCACACGCCCACTGTGTTTAGTTAGAGGATGATGTTAATTAAATAAATAATATGGTTTATGGTTGATGAATGTCTTGGCAACAAGACTGACATAGAAGAAGAAATGAATCAAGAACGACCAACCAGCAAGAGCAGAGAGAAAGAGTAGAAGCGACTAGAGATCACGAATGGCTAAAGATGTAAGTTACGCATCTCTCTATCTACCTGTGTCTATCTCTCCCCCTCTCTCCAGTAAAAGAACACTTGTGTATATACCCAACATGGGTATATGTGTATGAGTATGCAACAGAAGTATTGACTCGGCTGTTTGCATTTCACATAGCGTTATTACCCTTGGGAAAGGTACAAATCCAATTATTCTAGCTCCCGCAATGGTAGGGCAGACTGAACTTTTTAACCTTGATATAGCTGCTGTGAAAGGAGAAGGGAAACCCTGAATTTAAACCAAAAAGGAATCTCTTTTCATTTGTCAAAACTACTTTGAGAGCTCCTCCTCCAGTAATGGGTAAATAGTAAGTTAGACTATGCTTTTTAACCTTGGTAAATGAACAATGAATCCAACGTTCATTTTTTCAGAATACAAGATGTGTCAAAATGTACAAAAAAAAACTTGATATGTTTTTGACACACCTTTTGCTTTTCACCGTAAACTCCCCCGGTTGTTTGTTTACAAAAAACAGACGATTTTTCTTTTTTGCATTAGAATTTCACTGTAAGATTTTTTAAAAGTTTGTTCATGTATATTTACAACCCAAAGGAACGTGTTTATTATAAAATAGTTTTCGATTTTAATAGAAAAGTAGTTATTTCATGTTGTTGTTAATTCAATAGGAATCCTGGACTGAATTCATCTCTCCCACAGCGAAACTAATATGGGCTAGAAGAAAATAAAACTTGATCAAGTAAAATCAAGGTTTTGTGGTTGTTAAATAATTAAGACAAATACCAGGTTAGCCCAGCCCAAAGTAGAATTAGCACGGGGGAAAGTTAATCCCTAGCAGACAGAAGTCGGCCAGACAAGATAGAAGAAGAAGCAAGTAACCAGCAGAGCACCTGTAATGTTACCGGTTGTTCGTTCGTAGTCACGGTACCGGTTAGGAATATGTTACGTAGTGCCTTTCCTTTCACGGCACTAAATAGGGATCTAAGTTGCGTAGTGGGTTTTTTTACTGCGTCTTCCAATTGCACCAAAATGCACGCACTGTTAAATTCACCCAAGTCACTGAACGCTTTCAAGTCATATATCTTCTGGGGTTTGTTTACAACTAACCCGTAGAATCCAGTAGTGATCGTATGTAGTCCGCAACCCTTCCTCTCTTCTTTTGGTCAAGGGAAGATATCACTTTACGCACGCCGCGTGCTTCTTCGTTACGGCCAATTGACTTTATCCACGGGTCGTCCCCTTTACGATAGTTACTTTACTATCTTGTTTGCGTCGTGAGTCCATTCATAAAACGGTTTCTTTCGTCGTAAATAGAGAAAATTAATAACACGGGTTTACTTCTCAGAAGTTATTTATATTCCAAACTTCCTATAACTTTTGAGAGAGAGAGAGAGAGAGAGAGAGAGAGAGAGAGAGAGAGAGAGAGAGAGAGAGAGAGAGAGAGAGAGAGAGATTTCGTTAACATATATGTTTTTTCTTTTAGTAATTCTTAGTTATCTCAATGGTCAGTACTCCAGCGACTTCGTTAATATAATAATGTTTTCAACTTCGTCTCGCGTAAAAGATTAAAATTCAGGTTGAGTACTTAGCGACATCAGTTCATCAACTGCCACGTGCGGCGTCCTGGCTCTGATATCTTCTCTGACTGGACCCGATCTCTGCCTGACTCTCCCTCTCCGATCGCAGACTCTAACTGACTCTGATTCTATTGACGGGTCTCTTAAATAGTATTTCTAAATAATCTTCCAGAAGATTCTTTCTCTAGAAAGTTCGAGCTAGCTCTTGACCGAATCGAATATTCGATTCCTTCGAATCTCACTGGTCAACCAGAGTTCACAAGCTTAAAGATCAAAGACTTCTTGGAGTCACTCATCCTATTTTTTCGTTAAACCTAGACTTATCGTCTCCTTTCTCTCGTTAAAAGATGTTATCTTTCCTAACTACTTTTTCGGTGATTCCACAAAGACCACCCAGTAATATAAGATAATCGGTAGTACATTTTCTAAAGGTTTTTCTAAGTCTGGCACAAGGCCACAAATATAGGTGCTAGGTGGCGATTACATAACACACCAAGTAAGCTCTACAATCGCTTAATCTAATATATGCCTGTCTGTCTGTTTGTTCCCTGGTCACTCTCTCTCTCTCTCTCTCTCTCTCTCTCTCTCTTCTCTCTCTTCTCTCTCTCTCTCTCTCTCTCTCTCTCTATGTGTGTGTCTTTTCTCACTTCAATATGAAAAGAAAGGGGAAAAAGAACCGTTACGTTTCTTTATTGGCGCAATCAGTCCCTTCTCTGGTTTAAGACTTTCATGTCTTTATGCCTCCCACTAACTTCCCCCCTCTCTCTCTCTCCCTCTCATTCTCCCCCTCTCTCTATATATATATATATATCTATCTCTCACTCATTCTCTCTCACACTCACACACACTATCTCTCTATTTCTCGTTCTCTCTATCTCTCTATCTCTCTCACTTTCTCTCTCTTTCTCTCTCTTATATACCCGATTACGTCAGAAGGATATATACGGCTATACAACGGTTTGTATTCTTCCGACCTCCCATCAGGCCGGGTTGACACAAGGAATATTACGCGGGGAGCCACGCGCAAACTAGAAACAAACAGTGGCCAGTGCAAACAGTGCATGATCCCTTCGGCATTCCCCCTTTGGGGCGCCTCAGGCAACGGGCAATAAACCCAGCCGGGACGAACGGGCAGATGCGATTTATTTTACATTTACAGATCTGGAGGCCAAGCCCCGGACACAAGGTCAGGGAGTGGAAGATTACCGTTCAGTTTGGAACATTGCAGCGACAACGACACTTTCTTTCCACAGAATCACGACTGTTCGCTCGCACTCGGTGGTGATGAATTCGGAAATAAACAGTCAAAATAATGAACTTAAAGTCATTGGATGACTTATGTGTGTATAGAATAAATGACTTCGTCCATTGAATTTGTTTGATATTACAGAAGCCAATTAATATGAATTAATCACGTAACTTAGACACCAACCACCATTAAAAGGTTTCTACCATGGGAATAGGAAGATAAAGGATAACACGAGTCAAAATCATTGATACTGATTCATTAAACTTCTTTGAAAGCAATATATATATATATATATATATATATATATATATATATATATATATATTGTAATATAATCGTTGGTGTTATATATATGCTACATACACTATATATAATATATATATACATATATATATACGTATACACTATATATATAATCGTTGGTGTTATATATATATACTATATATATATATATATATATATATATATATATAATCTATATACATATACATATATGAGAAGTAAACAATGTGTTTAATATGACCGTAGCCAACAATTTTTGGGAGAATATGTGCTTAATTGAAGTCATACATAATTTTGAAAATTAATTAATTGATAATTAATTAATTAGGCGGGCATATCTGTTTAGCCTTACATTTGAACAGATATGCCCGCCTAATTCATTAATTATCAATTAATTTTCAAAATTAGGTATGACTTCAATTAAGCACATATTCTCCCAAAATATACATATATATATATATATATATATATATATATATATATACAATATACACTATATATATCATACTATATATATATTGTTGTTTGTTGTTCATTAATTTTAACGGCCTTTAAACCCTTGTGGGGTTATGTCATGGCTAACGGTTATGAAGTTATACATAGTATTATATATAGTTTATATAGTATATATATATATGTATATATATATATATATATATATATATATATATATATATTATAAGTGTTTGCGTACACGCGTGTGTATGTGTGTGTGTGTGTATATATGTGTGTGTATGTGTGTGTGTGTGTGTGTATAATGTTGTAAAAATTTAAAAAACACGAGTTTCATTAACGAATGATATTAATTAAGCCTATGCTGCAATGTTTCGGATATACCTTCATCAAAAAATGTCCATTCATTAAAGATTAGTTTCCAAGAATACTATGCATATATATATATATATATATATTATATATATATATATATATATAGTATTAAGGTGGGTGTGCATAGACATAACCTACTCAAATCGATATTGCGATTAACTCAATATTCTATTAACGGGTAAGTCATCTTCTTTATCATATATACATACGTAGTTTCAAAAATAAAGGAAATATCTCCAAACTGAACGGCAAAGGGCAAGCCTCTTAAGCCAGTAGAACAATTCACGTACCTGGGTGGTAATATCTCCTCCACAGAGAGCGATGTTAATACACGGATAACAAAGGCATGGGCAGCCACAAATAGTTTATCAGTCATATGGAGGTCCGATCTCCCTGACAAGCTGAAGCGACAGTTCTTCCAGGCTGTGGTTGTGTCGTTGCTGCTCTATGGCTGCACCACCTGGACCCTAACAAAGCGTCTTGAGAATAAGCTGGATGGGAGCTGCACAAGAATGCTGCGGGCAAACAGCACCCCACAAGGAAACAGCTGTACGGTCACCTGCCCCCCATCTCACAAACTATCCGAGTGAGACGGACAAGGCATGCAGGACACTGCTGGAGTAGCAAAGATGAACTCATAAGTGACGTTCTCTTGTGGAAGCCAACACATGGACATGCAAGTGTGGGGCACCCAGCAAGGACCTACATTGACCAGTTATGTGAAGATGCTGGCTGCTCCGCAGAGGAGCTCCCATGTGTAATGAATGATAGGGAAGGTTGGCGAAAGATTGTCATGGATACCCGTGCTGCATGCGCGACATGATGATGATGATGATATATCCGGGATTACACTTGTCAAGTTCATTTTCTATAAGAAAAAGTATCGAATTTTATACGATACATGCGTTGTAAGTGCCTTCAAGTAAAAATTTAATATATACTTTATTCAGCAACGTTTCTAAAAATAAACAAACATCCAAAAATCTTATTCACTTCGCCGAAGGGCATACGGTCTGTTTGTTATTATTCTCCCAATAACACACCCTTACCTATTATGGTAGAGCGTGTAATTATCACTTGACAAGCTTAATTTCGCTAGGATGGTCAGCTGTGTACTGTGGCCGAGGCGATAAAAGTGTTTCACTAGTGTTTCACTGTGTCTGCTGAAGTCCCGGTTTCGATTTCTGTCGGAGGGAAATCGTTAGTATATACCGCTGATGAGACTTAATAAAGTCGAAACAGTCTGTACGGTATTCTACACACCGAGCCATCCTTTGCCGGGATTACACTTGTCAAGTTCATTTTCTATAAGAAAAAGTATCGAATTTTATACGATACATGCGTTGTAAGTGCCTTCAAGTAAAAATTTAATATAATATATATATATATATATATGTGTGGAGGGAGGTGAGTGTGTGTATGTGTGTGTAACACAACCGATCCAGTTGACACGAAGAAAACAAGCTGGACACCATTAGAGAAGCAAGGGCGAACTCATAAGTGATATTCTCCTGGGGATACCAACACATCGACACACTAATGTATGTCGACCAGCAAAAACCTAAATCAGTGCGGATTCTGACAGGAGCAAGGACCGACAGAGATAATTGGTGAGGTAGAGTCATCGGCAAGAAATTGGCAAGCCAAATGATCCTTTCTTCGTGAAACTTAACTATCAATACATGCCTACTAAATCCGCTCTACAAACGTATTGAGCACGTTATAACCCTGACTTATTCGGTTAGTATTTGTATTCACCGTCGATGTTAAGATTACTTCGATATTATATTCCCCGGTAAGACATCTTCTTTATCATATGTATATATATACATATATATATATATATATATATATATATATATATATATATGAAGTAGACAAACAATCTGTTTGAGATGGCGATAGCTGACAATTTTTATTCTATCGCCATCTCAAACAGATTGTTTGTCTACTTCATATTGTCGTGCCGTAAGTCAACCAAAAAACTCCGATATACACATCAGTTTAAAATAAATGAGAATTCTGGGTGTGCCAGCTTGGTGTAATGGTTAGAGTCTCCGCCTGTCAGACTGACAGGTAGGGTTCGAATCACGCACAAAGCACTGCCCTGACTATAGCTCTGCTGATGAGGCCTAATAGGCTGAAATGTACATTGACTTTTTCTCGATTTGTTTACGCCTTACATTTAAACCGATATGCACGCCTAATTCATTTAATTATAACTAATTAATTCTCACATTAGGTATGACTTCAATTAAGCACATGATCTCCTAATCGGCAAAAAGCCATTCTAAACAAACCGTGTTTACAACTTATCATATCGTCGTGTAATAAAAGTCACTAGAAGAGGAATATTAACCTACTCTAAACAAGTCGTAAAATCTAAGAAGTCCGTTTGGGGTAGGGTTATGGGATCGGCCTGTCAGCTTGGCAGTCCGGTTTCAAATCACGCACTGGGCGGTCTTCCGATCTATAGCTCTGCTGATGAGGCCTAATAGGCCGAAATGTACATACAGAGATTGATTTTTCTCGATTTGTTTAGCCATACATTTAATAGGTATTCCCGCCTAATTCATTATTAATTAATTAATTTTCAAAATTAGGTACGACTCCAATTAAGCACTTATTCTCCCAAAAATTATCGGCAAAAAGCCATTCTAAACAAACCGTGTTTACAACTTATCATATCGTCGTGTCATAAAAGTCACTAGAAGTGGATATATATAATATATATATATATATATATATATATATATATAAAGGTGGTGGCAGGCTCTCAGAAGCAGTTTAAGTCACCTGATGCAACAGCGTGAAGCCAAAAGAACCAGAAGAAAGCGGCGACAACTAAGCACCGGCACATCGACATCTTCATGGACAGAATTCACATGTGACATCTGTGGTCGAAAATGTTAATCGAAATTGGATTTCACAGTCACAGGTGGCGCTTTACCTTCAGGGTCACAACAATTATACAGTCTTCCGAGACTGCAGATGATATATTATATATATATATATATATATATATATATATATATTATATATATTATATATATATATATTGTAATGGTATACACAGGAATAACCTACTAGAGTTTTACCATAAGGATCTTCTCGTGTATTTTGTCGCAATCGTGCAATCGTGCAATAAGCTGTAATTAATCAATATATTGATTAATTCGGTGGGATTTACCCTGAAGATCCTTATGGGGAAAAATAGAGTAGGTTATTCCTGGAAATAACATTATAATAAGTTTGCTTTATTCACGTATTTAGCACTATATAACTTTGTTATGTTGCTGTCTTATCATTGTTAAACTTGCATCAACTAACCATTGTGATCAAATTCACCGGTAAGTCACATATTTCATATAAAATCATATATATATATATATATATATATATATATGTGTGTGTGTGTGTGTGTGTGTGTGTGTGTGTGTTATTGTTTTTATGAATCTTAAAAAGGAACGCTTACAAGGTTTTTGCCAGAATATTTAGATCGGTAAATAAAATTTGATGTCAAGTATAGAATAAGTTTGCAGAGAGAGAAAAGATACATGCAAACTAACTCTCCCCCTCTCTCTGTCTCTGTCTCTGTCTCTGTCTCTCTGTCTCTCTCTCTCTCTCTCCATTGCTCTCTTACTCTCTCTCTCTCTCTCATCTCTCTTTCTCTTACTTTTCTCTCCCTTACTCCCGATCCTTCTCCCTTCCTCTTTCTCTTTCTCTCTCTGTCTCTCTTACTTTCTCTCTATTTCTCGCTTACTCTCTCTCTCCCCCCCTCTCTCTCTCTCTTACTTTTTCTCTCTCCCTTACTCCCTCTCCTGCTCCCTTCCTCTTTCTCTCTCTCTCTTTTACTCCCTCTCCCTTGCTCTTTCCCTCTCTCTTTTACTCCTCCTCTCTCTCTCTCTCTTATTCCCCCCTCTCTCTCTTACTCTCCCCCCTCTCTCTCTCTCTCTCTCTCACCATAATTGCTTACGAAGCGTAAATAAACAATACAATTCTATTTATTATGGTTGTATTGTTTATGGTTTAATGTGATTAAGCGAACGACCTATCAATAGAATACGCCATATTCACACATGAGAAGATTGATGTATCGTTTTTCTTGAGAATATGATCATATTTAACGCGGGGAAATAATACGGATCAGAAATGCTTCCAAGATATCTAATAATATTAATCAATCTACGCTGCCTCTGTGTGTGTTTGTGTTTATATATGTGGAGGCGCGTGTTGTAATGGTTAGAATCGTAGGAAATGGACTTGTCAACCCGAGTTCAAATCCTGGACAATTCTAGTTATATCTTATATATTATTAGTAGTTATCTGAAATCATACTACTCTTGAAACCATACAACTGCGTACCAACGGATGATTATAGTAAAATAAACTAACCAACTAACTAACCACATGACTTCATATAATAATTTCAGCATGAAGATAAATACCAAATTTCTTATATCTTATTATAATGGAGATTGTGTGTTTTTCTGTCTGTAACCGAAACTATATTACTATACAAGTCACAATTCTCTTAGTTATTGACATCACATTCTCTATGATTTTATTTTTTATCTAAACCTCAATTATTAATAAAATTGTCTTACATTATTAATACTGTTAACTATGTCTACATACTGACAACATGCAATTATATTTATATATACAACAAAATAGCGGTTTACAATGTGAACGGGAAGGCTAATTTGCATATTAATATTAAACAATCGAATTTAATAAATATGTGCTTAGTATTATTGATTTCTAACTGTTTGGTTTTATTTTAATGAATATAAGCAAAAATCTCTTCAATGAATCTTAAATGAAATCCATTAACAAGATAAAATAACTGTCATTTTATTCTTTACTTCCTCTTATAACTAAATACTCAAATTAGAAAAAAATAACAATGAAAGACGAGAGTGATGGAAGAGTAAGTTTCAGTTGTTCCATTTTTTATTATACTCCCTCTGTTTCAAATCTTCTATTATACTCCCTCTGTTTCAAATCTTTTTATCTGTATTCTTATTTAGTTTCATTAGCCTTTCTAATTTAATACAATATTGTATTACATTAAAACTTAAATACTTGCACCCGGAGGGTGCATATATTTGCTAGTATACATTAATAATTATTTCTTAAAAAGATTTACCAAAATGTCCCTTAGTATCATTTGGATAATTCGGACCATTGTCCCCATCTTTATTGTTATTTGTACATATTTGTACCGATATACCCCCAGCCTTCTTCGGGTATTTCTTGTCGGACTCGGGAACCTTCTCGGACTCGGGAACCTTCTTTTCGAACTCGGGAACTTTCTTGTCGTATTCGGGAGCCATCACGGAACTTTGAACCTAACCCTTTATTTATTCCACGGGGGTATCCTGAAGAAGGCCGGAGGGTATATCGGCCGAAACGTTGTACAAATAACAATGAAGATGAGGACAATGGTCCGAATGACTCAGATAATACTAATCTTCAAGCCTCATCTCAAACATTCAGAGAAACTGGACAATTCTGTTTGAATTTCATATAGCGGTAATACGCTTGGTAAAGGTATGAATCCAATTATACACCCACAGCTATAGGTAAATAGTAGGACAGACTGGGCTCTTTAAACTTAGTAGACAACCTGTCTAGAAGGAAAACTTTGAATGTATACCTGTTAAACTCTCCCTAAGATATTGAGCGTGTGTCGCATCCTGCTTGTGCGGAGGAGTTGGTAAATAAATTTATGTAAAATGAAAATGGAAGTGAATCCGACGGTATGTTGAAAAGAGAAATAAAGGAAAGAAAGTATAGAATGGATAAAATAGGACAATAGTCCGAATAATTCAAATAATACTAATCCGGAAAGTAAATGTTTGTAACGAGATGATGAAGGTTCTGAGTTTTGGGAAGACTAATATAGAAAAGAGAGGAAGAAGAAATAAGACAGAGTAAAGTTTTTTAAAAAAGTGATGAACACAAAACGGTTTGTCGAGAATTTGACCGGGGCATGACCCCCTGAATGGCGAATTGAAAGCCGACCGGAAGTTTCGGGTGTTGACCGGAACCGGAAGTCACGTGGTCACGAGGAACGACGAAAAAGAATACCGGCCTCTTTTTGCTTTCCGAGGCGTAGGGGAACGGACGGGCCTCTGGTCCCTAGTGTGGGATTACAGTAATTTAACAGTGTTATCTCCCTCTTTCTCTCTTCCTTTCCTCCTCTTCCGAAACAACCCACGAGGCTATCCCGAAAATAAAAGCTAAGCAGCTTGTGACGATATATTTCTCGCGTTGTACCTTTTTATAGACAAGACGACCGCCGCGTACCAAATACCGTTTTAGTGTCGTGAATTTAGAGGCACGTTGACAAGACCCGCTATACAGTATATATCACTATTAGAACGTTACATGTTCTATGGGAGAAAAAACATGCAAGCAAGACAAGTAATGGAGGTAATTTGTATTCCTCGCTGGAAATTGATAGGATCAGTAAGATTTCCTAAACTAATTCTACGAAAAAGAAGCAACTGCTCAATGAGTGTTGTGAGTAGCGCATACCTAATCAACTTAAAAGCCCCGTGTTCATTTCAATCTTTTAGAATAGTTGTTTCTTTCATTACTGAATAGAAGGAAGATTACTGAAACGAAGACAAAAAGCCGGGAAAACCAATATATCCAAGTAATTATTCATCATTCGCAATAAATAAAGTACGTAACGTATTCCTACAAATACTCCTCGCATTTCTATTATTTTATTTTTAGCTTTCTAATCAGAGTTCCGCGCCCTTTTTTTCTTACTGCGAACCGAAGGGACATATTCAGTTTTTGGTGAACTAAACATAACTTCATTAGCTAACTTTTTGTTTTTTTAGTCTTGTCGAATAGAAAAAAAAAACTTTCAAGGATAATAATAATAATAATAATAATAATAATAATAATAATAATAATAATTACACAAGGAAGAGCAAAGACAAATTACTTATGGCGGCCAACAATAGTAGAAACGGCAGATGGACAAACAGAAAAACGACAAAGACTAGAAAACAAAAATGGGAAGAAAAACAATTATATGGACGCTTCAAACGACAAATAGATGAGGTTGCACATGGAAAGACTTGGACATGGTTAAGAAAGGGAAACCTCAAAAGAGAAACAGAATCACTTATAATTGCTGCACAAAATAATGCCATAAGGACAAACTACATCAAAGCGAAAATTGATAAGACCCAACAAAATAGTAAATGTAGACTTTGCGGTAATAGAGATGAGACTGATAACCATATACTCTGTGAATGTAGCAAACTAGCACAACGAGAATACAAAACTAGACACGACTGGGTTGGGAAGGTGATCCACTGGGAATTATGCAAGAAATTAAATTTTGACCAACACAAAAATGGTATATGCATAAACCAGAATATGTTCTTGAGAACGAAACGCACAAAATTCTCTGGGACTTTGAAATTAAAACGGATCACCTTATCCCAGCAAGAAGACCAGACCTAGTGTTGATTAACAAAAGAGAAATAACTTGTCAACTGGTGGATTTTGCAGTGCCAGCGGATCACAGGGTGAAGTTAAAGGAAAATGAAAAAATTGACAAATATCTGGACCTTGCCAGAGAACTGAAAAAGTTATGGAATATGAAAGTGAAAGTTATACCAATTGTAGTTGGTGCACTTGGAACAGTCCCAAAAGGATTAGAAAAAGGTTTGGAAGTTTGGATATCAGAGGAAGGATTGAAACCATTCAGAACACTGCACTGCTGCAATCTGCCAGAATACTCAGAAGAGTCCTGGAGACCTGAGGAGACTTGCTGTCACTCAGACTCCAGTGAAAGACCATCAGCTAACACTGATGTGAAAACTCAAAAGGAATAATAATAATAATAATAATAATAATAATAATAATAATAATAATAATAATAAAAAGAACGTATCAACTGAAGGACTTTGCGGTTCTAGCAGATCACAGGGTGAAGCTGAAGGAAAATGAAAAGATAGATAAATACCTGGACCTTGCCAGAGAATTGAAAAAGCTGTGGAATATGAGAGTGAAAGTGATACCAATTGTAGTTGGTGAACTTGGAACGGTCCTAATAAACTTCAGAGGAAGAATTGAGACCATGCAGACTACTGCACTACACTGCTGCAATCGGCTAGAATACTCAGAAGAGTCCTGGAGAGCTGGGGAGACTTCTTGTCACTCCAGTGAAATACCATCAGCTAACGCTGATATGAAAAACTCAAAAGAAGTGATAGTAATATATCTAAAATAAAACAACAATAATAAGAATGAGAAAAAACAGCAATAAAATGATAATCCTGAAAATCATCATCAGCATCATCATCAGGTCGTGATGACAGCATTGATTCCCATGACCCCCCCTCTCTCTCTCTCTCTCTCTCTCTCTCTCTCTCTCTCTCTCTCTCTTACACACACACACACACACACAGACCACCGCCACCACCTGATCGAATTCATGGCCTTCGTGGCCATTACCCCCAGGTCCAGTCTGACCAGGAGTGGTAGTAATTGAGTGTGTTCCTGGTTTTATTTAAACATGGTATGTGGTTAAACGATCAAGTAGTATTGGGAGAAAGTACTCAGTATGAAAATATTAAGAAATTGGCCCGAAAACTTGAAAGGATCAGAAAGAAACTTGTCAGATATGAGATGTCTATCTTCTTTGATATTGTATGCATATATATATATATATATATATATATATATATATATATATATAATCATGTTAGTAGAGGAAAAGAGTTAAGGGTCTATTATGGTTTCAATCCAAATGATTTCATCAGGACCCTACGTTTAACTAAGTCAATGTAATTCCTTAATTAATAAAAATAATAATGAAATTTATTGTGTACAGTGCTCAGGTGCACCACAACTCATCAAAGTCTCATGTCTAGTACACAGAATAATGTATTAGTGTCAGGAACATGAACAGCATGCAGTAATAATATAAATGTATGTGTGGATGGGATGGGAGTATCAGGTATAGTGTTGGCAGACTACAGGAAGCATGGAATCCAACCAACCAACCAACAAACGAACCGTACAATTGATCGGGCATATCTTAAGTAGTAAAAAACCAATTTGAAAACTGCATTCTTAAATGCAAGAATTGCCTTGCATATAGTCTTATGAAGTCGTAACACTTTTCTTAACAGCATGAAGCATACGCAACTATGGAGTTGTGTAGAAGAAATACTTTGTCAACAACACAACGCAATTGAAAGTCGTCACCGCCTGTGGCGTTCCATTTGCGCTGCGGTTGATCCCATTTGTCAAATCCACCATCGACAACCTTTCGGCTCCTGTCGATGGCCTTTCACTACGGCTTCGTGTTCGGCCTGTTTTTCACCTACCATTGCGAATAATTCTTATCAATTGTCGCCTCAAACATACGCATTAGTGAACTTTCTATGGATGTGGAAAGTACAGCATCCTTGTTTGGTCAAGAACTCGATGACTGCTCTTGGTTTCTTCATCTTATGCAGCATCTGAAAATACAGTTACTTGTATTTCTCTGATGTTTGAGATGAGGCTTGATTATTAGTATTATCTGCGTTCTTCGGACTATTATCCTCATATTAATTGTTATCTGTACAACGTTTCGGCCGATATGCCCTCCGGCCTTCTTCAGGTATTTCTTGTCGGACTTGGGAACCTTCTTTTTGAACTCGGGAACTTTTTTGTCGTAGTCGGTTCAAAGTTCCGTGATGGCTCCCGATTACGACAAGAAGGTTCCTGACTACGACAAGAAAGTTCCCGAGTTCGAAAAAAAGGTTCCCGAGTCCGACAAGAAATACCTTAAGAAGGCCGGAGGGCATATCGGCCGAAACGTTGTACAGATAACAATAAAGATGAGGACAATAGTCCGAATAACGCAGATAATACAGTTACTTGTATTAGTGATACAGAAAGTCGGTCTCTCTTCAGGGGTGGTAAAGCACAGTCACACCTCCATTAATAGTGTTATGTACTAGTGTTCAACATCTAGAATATAAACTGTGGAGAGAGTTCTCGTCTCAGGTATATAATAAAGAGAGACAGAGAGACGGTTTAGAGATAATAGGAAATTATGATATTTCTTACTTTGTATTTTCTGCTTGTTGCTAGTTACTAATTCGTTGCTTCTGCTGGTTCTATTTCTTCGTCTAATTTTATCTGGGCTGACTTCTATTGCAGATGGGCTGGGCTATTAATACTTCAATGAATACACAAGACTTAGGGTTACTTGATCAAGCTTTTATCTATTAGCACATGATTGATTCCACCACAAGGAGAGATGGCCACGGGAGAGCCGACAATCGCGTCTCTTTCCTTCGAAAGCTGTGTCCGATCTGCTGGACTAAACTCACTTATGATCATGCGTCCAATCATGCGCCTTCTAAGGGGTCAAAGTTTAATAACCACCCATCGGGTGATTTTATATAGGACCTCATGATTTTAAATTTAACAGACCTTAATTCAAATTGTAACTATAAGTACGTTCACAGTTTATGACTTCTCATAAATTATAACAATAGATTTGGATGGATGGTTGGCTGGTTAGTTGGTTTTATAGAATGTCAACCCATGTATTATTCTCTGTCGGAAACGTTTATTTTATTCCTTCTAGTTGGGTACGTATTTGTTTTTAAACTAAAATTTTATAAACGAATTTTAAAGCTTATATTTTGATTTATTTAACACATGAATTGAATTCTAACAAGTTCTTCAACTCCGGGTCTGAGTGGACCGGGAGGTAATGGTGATAGAACGGTACTCCACATACCCCAGAGCTCCAGAATCGGAACTGGAGGCAGTTTAACGTCATATCCAGACACTAAGTCCCACGGCCATCGCCTTCTAGCACATATTTGTTAAAAACAGGGTTTTGCCATAAGGTTTTTGCCATGTCCTTTTTTTTTCAGAATATAAGGTGTGTCAAATAGTACAACAAATCTCGATACTTTTTTTTTCTATCTTGGTAAATACAGAGTTAAACTTGGTACTTTTTGACACACATTGTATTCTGAAAAAATTAATGAAGGGAACTTTTTTTCATAATACAAGGTGTGTCAAAAAGTACGAAATATCTCGATACTTTTTTTCTATCTTGGTAAATACAGCGTTAAACTTTGTACTTTTTGACACACATTGTATTCTGAAAAAAATTATGAAGGGAACTTTTTTAGTATATAAGGTGTGTCAAAAAGTACAACATATCTTGATACATTTATGACACATCTTGTATACATACATATATATATATATATATATATATAATATATATTATATATATATTTAAAATCTTTTGCAGAAAACAAAACTGAAATCGCAGAATGGTATCCCCCAGGCAAATAATGTTGAAATATTTGCATTGATTTTTGCCAGCAGTTAAATTTGAAGATATAATTTGAATGTTGTGTTACGTGACAGGTGAGAAATTCACAATCATGTGGTAGATAACCACCCAAGAAAATATATGACGCATAAGAGACAGGAAAAACAAAACGAAAGTAAGAATAGATAATCACCTGATTTCATGGAAAGTGTTTTTTTTAAATAGGAAATACTGAAGATTTTGTGCCATGAATTATTTACTTCGTTGAATACATAAATGCATGGAAATGCGTGGTTTAATGGTTAGAGTCGGTGGAAATGTACTGGTCAGTCCGGGTTCAATTCCTGGACAAATCTGTTTGCATTTGTCTTTCGTGTGCTACACTCTATGTAGACTGATATAATGAACATGTAAATACCTTAGTAGCTCGTCACTATAATCTGATTGGACAGTGTCATGTATAAATAGTTGACACTGTGTTGGACCTACACCTAATGCCTACAAGCTAAACTTACTCACTAGACGACACCACGACTGCTCGGCAGACGGATTACTATTCGACGCACCAATTACTACTGCGATAATATACCAAATACTAACTTCAGAATATATCCCTTAACCAGGATATATCACATTATTTGACCCTCAAAGACATTCAATGTTTAAAAGTCCTATTCTCTTTTTATAGTTATCTACTAAGCATAATGGTATTCCACTAAGGATGTTAACATTTTAAAATCGATTTAAAAAAAAAAATGCAAATATTTCTCTTATTTATGTAGCTAATATTCAGATTACCCTCTTTTTAACCTATGCAACCCTTGGATTCATATTTTACATTATGATATAATGAATATGTAAATACCTTGGTACCCCCTCACTATAATCTGATTGGACTGTGTCATGTATAAATAGTCGACACTGTGTTGGACCTACACCTAATGCCTACAAGCTAAACTTACTCGCTAGACGACACCACGACTGCTCGGCAGACGGTTTGCTGTTCGACATACCAATTACTACTGCGATAATATACCAAATACCAACTTCAGAATATATCCCTTAACCCGGTTATATCATAGAAAAACTAAGAAATGTGTATTATTCAGATTTTACAGACTGTTGTCCTCAATTTTATTGTCATGTTTGGAGTTGGAGGCACATGGTCTAATGGTTATATTGTTTGTCTATTGATTTTAACGCATATCAACCGTCTGGGGTTATGTCATGCCTAACGTGTATTTATATTTGTACTTTTTAGTAATTGGTTTTAACAATGGGTTAGCATTATTGGGATTATGTTATATGGTATTGATTTGTTTCATGTCTATATTCTATAGTATAATTTCATTTCCCTGAAAGAAGAGAGAATATCCTCCATGTTGACATTTTCAAACAAATCTTTCATATTGTTTGCTTTGAAATAATGGTTTTCTGATGTGAGCAAGAAATCTGCATTCCATGAATAAGTGTTTAACTGTCAAAGGTGTTTGACATGTTTCACATTGTGGTTGTTGCTCTTGTTTGAGTATATAGGAGTGCGTTATTCTTGTATGACCAATGCGTAATAGGAAATATTGAAGATTTGTGCCATGAAATATTTACCACGGAGGATATGAACTGGTCAGTACGAGTTCAATTCCTGGACAATTCTGTTAGCATTTGTCTTCCGTATGCTACACTCTTTGTAGACAAACTAGGAAATGTGTATTATCTAGATTTTACAGACTCCGACTGTTGTCCTCAACATTATTGTTATGTTAGAATTGAATGCGCGTGCTCTAATGGTTAGAGTCGTTGGAAATGGACTCGGCGACCCAAGTTCAAATCGTGGACGAATCTACTGTGCACATAGTAAGAATACCCTTGGGAAAGGTATAAATCCATATATTCTCCCTCCAGCTATGAGTAAATTGTTGGGCAGACTGGAATCTTTAACTTCGGATTGGTAACCAGTCTAGGAGAAGGAAAACTCAAAACTGTAAAATAACCAAACTCTGAATTCAAATCTGTTAAACTACGCTTAAGAAATTGAGCGTGTGTCGCATCCTGCTCCTGCGGAAGGATTGGTATATATATATATATATATATATATATATATATATATATATATTGGTTAAGAGAAAGGAAGTGAATCCCAGGTATAAGTATATATAAAAGAATAAGAAACTGTTAAAGTGATATGATATAAAGAAATGCTGTTAAAGTGATATGATATAAAATATTTCATATGTTTTCATATCCTTTTATCTATCTATCTATCTATATATATATATATATTATTATATATATAATATATATATATATATGTGTGTGTGTGTGTGTGTGTGTGTGTGTGTGTTTGTGTATGTGTGTGTACGTGCGTGCGTGTGTGTTTTTAAGGTGTGTGTTACTTGACGACAAAGTCAGTATTTTTAATATCATATGGATTCAATTGAATATATCAATATCGAAAATATATCAATAATTTACTAGCACCATTGTTTGAGTAAATAGCGCCAAAGATCGTCTTCTAAAATGCACTAAAAATCCTTGTCTTCTAAAGGCTAAATTTTGCGAAAACGAGAATTTTAATGTTTTTTAGTAGACGATCTTTAATGCTATTTCCTCAAACAATGGCGCAAGTAAAAGATCTTATTTTTGGTATCAGTATTCATATACTAACACACAACTTTCGCATAGATCGTCTACTAAAATGCACTAAAATCCTTGTCTTCTAAAGGCTAAATTTTGCGAAAACGAGAATTTTTAATGTTTTTTAGTAGACGATCTTTAATGCTATTTCCTCAAACAATGGCGCAAGTAAAAGATCTTATTTTTGGTATCAGTATTCAATATACTAACACACAACTTTCGCATAGATCGTCTACTAAAATGCACTAAAAATCCTTGTCTTCTAAAGGCTAAATTTTGCGAAAACGAGAATTTTTAATGTTTTTTAGTAGACGATCTTTAATGCTATTTCTCAAACAATGGCGCAAGTAAAAGATCTTATTTTTGGTATCAGTATTCAATATACTAACACAACTTTCGCATAGATCGTCTACTAAATGCACTAAAAATCCTTGTCTTCTAAAGGCTAAATTTTGCGAAAACGAGAATTTTAATGTTTTTTAGTAGACAATCTTTAATGCTATTTCCTCAAACAATGGCGCAAGTAAAATATCTCATTTTTGGTATCAGTATTCAATATACTAACACACAACTTTCGCATAGCTCGTCTACTAAAATGCACTAAAAATCCTTGTCTTCTAAAGGCTAAATTTTGTGAAAACGAGAATTTTTAATGTTTTTTAGTAGACGATCTTTAATGCTATTTCCTCAAACAATGGCGCAAGTAAAAGATCTCATTTTTGGTATCAGTATTCAATATACTAACACACAACTTTCGCATAGATGGACAATTTGATAGTTTTAAAAAGTGAAAAATCGACTCACCCTATTTTACATGTATAATATGCATAATATATAATATTAGTTGGGTTTTTTTTCTGTATAAAATATACAAAACTTATCAGTATACTTGCTAAGGCGAATACCTAATAGTATGTTTTGGCTATTAATTTTTATCACAGTAATTGTAGAAAGGGGTGCATGTTAGTTGAATATGTCTTTTCTCTCTTTGATTCTTGTACATATTTACCAACCTTTCCACACGAGCAGGATGTGACACAAGGTCAATTTATTAAACGGAGTTTAACAGGTTTAAATCGGAGTTTTCCTCCTCCTAGACTGGTTGCCTAACCACGATTAAAGAGCCCATTCTGCCCTACTATTTACCCATAGCTGGAGTGAGTGTTGGATTAATACCTTTCTCAAAGGTATTAACGTTATGTGAAATGTGATGTCTCGTCAAGGATTTGAACTCTCATCGACGGGTCCGTTTCCTACGTCTTTATCCATTACACCATTCTTTGATTCTTGTATTTGTTTATACGGATTATTCGTATTGTCTGCAAGTTTATTTTTATAGTAAAAATCATTTCCAATGTATGTTTATAGTAGAAATTATTTCCAATACATTATTATAGTAAAAATCATTTCCAATCTATGTTTATAGTAAAAATCATTTCCAATACATTTGTATAGTAAAAATCATTTCCAATGTATGTTTATAGTAAAAATCATTTCCAATACATTTTTATAGTAAAGATCATTTCCAATACATTTTTATAGTAAAAATCATTTCCAATGCATTTTTATAGTAAAAATCATTTCCAGTGCATTTTATAGTAAAAATCATTTGTAATGCAAAATAAGAAACCAATCTAACCCAAACCAACTTTGTCTCCCCCAAAATAGTTCCTACGCCAATCTCGGCAGGGTTTAGAATGCGCTGACCGTACTTCCGCTGATATGTAAGTTCCCCAAAAAAGCGTGTGTCCTAAGTGTGACAGTAAAGTGCATCTAATGGTGGGACTCCAGTTTTAGAGATCAGTAGTGTATGTGTGTTTGTGTGTTTGTGTGCGTGTGCGATTCTGTAAAAAAGGTTTTATAATTAACGGATTATATGTGTATATTCAAACAAACGCGTGAGTATATATATACTCTCATAACCACACATTCACACACAAATATATATATACATATATACATATGAGTGCATGTGTGTGTGTATGTGTATGTGTGTGTGCGTGCGTGCGGCACTCACTTCGTATTGTCTGCAAGTTTATCACCAAACCAAGCCGTAATACTCGTTTAAGGAAAAATAAAAAAAGAAGCAAAAAACTCCTTCACGAATAATGAGCGTATGTGATTATCTGGACTGAGATTTGAGAAACCTGCAGGTAAAGAGGATGAGTGTAAGAAAGTTTAAGTACTTCAAATATTTGCTAAGTGATTTGAAGATTGTACCGCGTGTTTTGATCAGCGAAATAAAAACAACAGATTTAACTCAATTGCTATTAATAGTAGTTTTTTTTCTTTTTTTTTTCTCTCGTGGCTAGCAGCATTTTTTTTTTCCTTATCGAGTGGAGACTGGGGACCAACAGCAATGAAATCACAGGATCTAGTGAACATATTCTTATTGAGCGTCATGTTTGTTGTTGTTTTTTAAAATTTTATTTTAGATTTGTATCCGAATTTCTTTCCAGACTGAGGCTGTAAAGATTTTCATTATAAATACAATCAGAAACCAGCTTTGAAGTAGTCTCCGTTGCGCAGTGGTTAACTTTCTAGATTTTGACATCTTAGTTGGCGTGTTCAAACCGCAGTCACGCCATTATGTTCACTTTTGTACTAATACTCTTCAAGAAGGTATGAAACTCCTTAACCCCCAGGGATGGGTTATATAGTACCACTACTGTACTTCCTCAAGGATGGATTTGGAATTAAATTTTATTTTAGATTTGTATCCATATTTCTTTCCAGACTGAGGCTGTAAAGATTTTCATTATAAATACAATCAGAAACCAGCTTTGAAGTAGTCTCCGTTGCGTAGTGGCTAACTTTCTAGATTGTGACATCTTAGTTGGCGTGTTCAAACTGCAGTCACGCCATTATGTTCACTTTCGTACAAATACTCTCCAAGAAGGTATGAAACTCCTTAACCCCCAGGGATGGGTTATATAGTACCACTAATGTACTTCCTCAAGGATGGATTTGGAATTAAATAACTCACAAAGATTGATATGCCATTAAGCAAAGAAATCTAAATCAAACAATCGTCGAGGTTTAGACTCTGACTGTATCTCCTGCAGAGGGTAAAGAATCCCTAAAAAAAGAGGCGTCCTATGTATAACATTAAACTGCATCTGATGCTGAGGCTCTAGTTCTTGTAGTGAGAAGTACACCATTATTGTCATTACTCCCAGGTCGACTCTGACCACTAATTATTTTTCTCTGTCACAGAGTAGAACAACTTTCTTCACTAATATTTTTGATATAATTCAAACTTATTCGAGTTTTAAAAACCAATACAATCAGAATTTATGGCATGTCAACCCTTGTTGGATTATTTTATGTCAAAGACGTTCTGTTTTATCTATTCTTGATTGGTATTCAACATTTTTATGGAAATTATTTTTTTCTATTTGATCCATTAGAAAGTCGACCTGGGAGTAATGGTGAGAAAGAGGTACTCCACACTCCACAGAGCAACAGATTGGTTGGAAATGTTGTATATTGTACAACGGAAATAGGAATTTCTGGTTAAATTAAACAAAGAAAAGACGAAAAAAAGTTACAGAGGACTTTCTTTCCCGGTAGAGGCGAACAAACAATTTAAAAAACGGAAGCGAGGCTTTCCGGTCAAAGAGCAGGAAGAGGATAAATAAATATATAGCAGGGTTCCGTTATCAGATCAAAAGATAAAGATGCGTAGGAGTGTCTATGAATATAAAGGGCCTGAGGGTTCGAGCTGTCAGTAGAGAGTCAGACAGGAGACAGCGGACGGAGAACAAGTGAGCGACGGACGCTCACGGTCCATTGCAGCCAACGGCTGTGGGACCCACCAGTCACCCTACACCTCACCAACGCTAGTCATCCCAGCAGCATTAGTAGTCATTGTCATCCCTCTGTCATTTTATTGTTAACGCTCGCCGCCCAACACGTACAGCCGGCGAGAGAAATAAAGTCAAAACTCCTACTATACCCATGTGTTGTAGATTTCATTAAGCGACTACTAACATAAATCGCTTTGGGTATAGTGGAAACCCCAGTACTAACGTACACGATTTAGAGTTTCAAGGAAGGCCGCTGCATAACATATTGAATTTGATACTAATATATATATATATATATATATATATATATATATGTGGTGTGTGTGTGTGTGTGTGTGTGTGTGTGTGTGTGTGTGTGCTAAACTCCCCGCATGAGCAGGATGCGACACAAGGTCAATTTCTTAAGCGAAGTTTAACAGGTTGGAATTCACAGTTTTCCTTCTCCTAGACTTGTTAAAGAGCCCAGACTGCCCTAGGATTTACTCATATCTGGAGGGAGAATATATGGATCCATACCTTTCTCAAGTGTATTAGCGCTTTGTAAATGTAAACAGACTCGTCCAGGATTTGAACTCAGTCGATTTACTATGACTCTAACCATTACACCACACACCTCCACACACGCACACACACACACACACATATATACATATATATATATATATATGCGTGTGTGTGTGTGTGGAGGTACGTGGTGTAATGGTTACAGTTATATATATATATATATATATGTCTGTGTGTGTGTGTGTGTGTGTGTATTTGGGAAGCATTCTTTCATTTATACATGTAGAATTAAATAAAAGACACACCTGTTTAACAATTTTCTTTTTTATCTTTTCGAGTTCTTGGCCAACTTTTTAATGTTTGGGTGGAATTCGTGGATAAATCCACCAAAGTTCAGGTCCCGAGTACTTTCGGCACTTCGAAGTGCAATCATCAGGGGTGATGTGTTTTCCAGTTTTTTTTTTTAATTGTATTAATGTGGGGGCTGGAAGGAGAGGAATTGGTGAGAAAGGTGTTATAGGCATTTTAAAATGTGTGTACTGCATTAGAATTTAATTTTGTTTAAGGATGGTTTGTATTGTTTTATGTATAAAGCTTCTAGTATTTGGAGTTTTTGTTTATTTTTTTCTTTGTGCAGAATGTTTGTATTTTCCGTTAGATTATTTCGGTAATTAGAGTGGGGGCATGAATGTAATTTTAGGTGTTGTGAAATAGAGCTATTATCTTAAAAAGTTGGCCAGAAAACTCGAAAAGATCAAAAATAAAATCGTTAAACAGATGTGTCTTTTTGTTTAATTACACACACCACACACACACACACACACACACACACATATATATATATATATGTGTGTGTGTGTGTGTGTGTGTGTGTGTGTGTGCGTGTAGAATTAAACAAAGTAGGAAGCGCGTGGTGTAATGGTTAAAGTCATGGGAAATGGACTCGTCGCCCCGAGTTCAAATCCTGGACGTGGTAATTGCATTTCACTTAGCGCTAATACCCTTGGGAAAGGTATGAATCCTACTCTCCCTCCAGCTATGGATAAATAGTAGGGCAGACTGGGTTCTTTAACCATGGCTAGGTAACCAGTTTAGGAGAAGGAAAACTCTGAATTCAAACCTGTTGTACTCCGCTTAAGAAATTGACCTTATGTCACATCCTCCTCGTGCGGAGGGGTTGGTATATATATTATATATATATATATAAAGGGTGGTGATAGAACTGGGAAATGTTTTCGGGTTGTATTGGAAGAAGTTGTGTGGGAAAATATTAAATAAGAGATAATAATCAAAATTCAATACGATGGACATCAATTTATTATATTCTTGTTTTTAAAACCTGATATATTGGACAGGTGTCTTTTGTCAAAGACTTCCATAGAATGGATTTTTTTTCTTTTTCTTTTAATTTTACATGTTCTCTTTCATGAGACCGCCTGTCAGTGGAATTGTCTCTCAGCTTTAATGTTGTTTTTATTGTCCTGTGTCTGGAATTGTGATGTGGGCATCTGGGGGCGGGGTGGAGATCCACTTTAGAAGGAGGCGGTAGCCTATACATCGCCAGCCTTACCAAGAGAACCAAACTGCGGGTCTACAGAGCGTGTGTTCTCAGTACTCTCCTATAGAGTAGCGAAGTCTGGATCACGTACTCACGGCACGTAAAGAAACTGGACAGCTTCCACCTCAGATGCCTACGCCGAATTCTACGCATTCGATGGCAGTGCCCAACACAGACGTGCTGGAACAAGCAATCATAAGCCAGCCATCATCTGTGAGAGACGCCTGCGCTGGTTTGGCTATGTCAGGAAGATGCACAAAGGCCGCATCCCCAAATACCTACTGAATGGTGAACTAGTAGAGGGCAACCGACCAATAGGGAGACCACGCCTACGCTTTACAGATGTCTGCAAGAGAGACATGAAGACATGCCATATCGACATAAAAACATTGGTGGCTTGTGCAGAAGACCGTACGACCTGGCACCTCCTCGCCAAACAAAGAACAAAA
This sequence comes from Doryteuthis pealeii, assembly GCA_023376005.1. Taxonomy (NCBI): domain Eukaryota; kingdom Metazoa; phylum Mollusca; class Cephalopoda; order Myopsida; family Loliginidae; genus Doryteuthis; species Doryteuthis pealeii. The sequence continues at coordinate 83,291,004 of CM042167.1, forward strand.
AGGAGTGAAAAAGAGAGGAAAGAAGCCGCCGCAGAAAAGAGAGTTAAAAGGAAGGAGAGACAAGAGCATCTCCAGCATCTCCAGAAAGCATCACCTTTTATTTGCAATCACTGTACCAGAGACAGGCATTCAAAAATTGGTATATTCAGCTACTATCGTAGCTGCAAATAAGAAAAATAAAAAAGTGGACTCTACGCCATATTAATAGACGGAAGGTTGCCAATATATAATATATATATATATATATATATTTTTGTTCAAATGTCAATAAATAGCAATATTTTTCAACAAAAATGAGACATTTTGAAAAACAAGATATATATATATATAATATATATATATATATATATATATATATATATATATTGTAGCGAAGACATAAAGTGTACAGTACTTGGAAATGTCAGTTTTTTCTATCTGATTCTTCTATGTGATTTTCAAACCAATACATATATATATATGTATATATATATATAAAGTAAAAAGTAAAGTAAAGTCGTCGGGGCGGCCTAATGTCGGTATCAGCCAGGCAGCGAGGGAATCTATCCACTTTTAACTAGCGCTAGACCAAGGAGATTATTTTAGCCTCTGAGGTGGGGCGCCACACCTACCATCAGCTCCTTACTTTACCGCCCAGATTCTTGTGCTACTCATACACTGATTTCGCGGGGGCCGATCATCGAATTAGGAACCTTGTGGTTTCTAGCCGACACTCTACCGACTGAACTAAACCGGCCTTGATATTATATATATATATATATATTTATATTATATATATATATATGTCGTGCAGCAAGTCCCAAAAGTAGGATATATGAGTTATAAACAAAGCGAGAAATCTGGGAGGACAGCAAGTGTAACGGTTAGAATCTCCGACTGTCAGTCAGGCAGTTAGGGTTCGAATCACACACAAAGCGGCTTCGAGTCTATAACTCTGCTGATGAGGCATAATAGGCCGAAATGTACATACAGAGAATGACTTTTTCTCGATTTGTTTACGCTTCACATTTAAACAGATATATTCGCCCAATTCATTAATTATCAACTAATTAATTTTCAAATTAGGTATGACTTCAATTAAACACATATTCTCCTAATATATATATATATATATATATATATATATATATCTTATTATAATGGAGATTGTGTGTTTTTCTGTCTGTAATCGAAACTATATTACTAATCGAGTCACAATTCACATAGTTTTTACATCATATTCTCCATGATTTTAATTTATATTTAAACCTCAATCATTAATAAAATTGTTTTACATTATTATGCTGTTCACCATATCTATATACTAATAACATGCAATTGTATTTATATATACAAAAAATAGCGGTTTACAGTGTGAATGGAAAGGCTAATTTGCATATTGATATTAAAAAAATTGATTTTATCAAATATGCTCAGTATAATTGATTTCTAATTGTTTTGGTTTTATTTAATGAATATGACCAAAATTCTCCAATAAATCTTAAAAGAAATCCATTAACAATATTAAACAGTAATTCTATTCTTTACTTCCTAATTTAACTAAATAGTTAAATTATGAAAATTTCCAATGAAGACGGGAGTTAAGAAAGAGCAAGTTTTAGTTTGTTCCCTCTGTTTTCAAGTCTTTTTATCAATCTTATTTGTTTCATTAGCCTTTCTAAGTTAACATAATATTTTATTACATTAAACTTAAATACTGCCCGGAGGGTGCATATATTGCTAGTATATTATTATTATATATATATATATATATATATATAATATATTATATATATTATTATATTATGTGGACTCTCTCTCCATATATATATATCAGCCACCTCTCTCTCCATATATATATATATATATATATATATATATATATATAGAGAGAGAGAGAGGAGATATTGAGAGAGCTGAGGAGAGGATTGAAGAGAGAGAAGAAGAGAGAGAGAGAGAGAGAGAGAGAGAGAGATGCTGGAAAACTGCCGTAATAGCAGTACTTTACTCTTGTTCTTGGGAAATACTAAATGTCTCTTTTGTTCTGAATATGAAATAATAAATATGAACTAAATATTTATTGAATAATAACTCATGCAATATGCACACAACACACCGGTGTTTTATTCCTGACCTATTGTAAATCGATCATAATTTTATCTGTCCCATTTTTTATTACATCAATAAATACAGTCATAATATTAAACGATATTTTTTGTTGCCTATATATTACGAAATTACGCATTTTTTTGAATATCGTGAAAAGTATACGCATTATTTTGGTAATATCGGTACAGTAACTGTAACCCCAGCAAAAACCTTGCCACCATAACTAGATATTTTATTAGGCGATTAATATGTATACTCACACACCACACACACACACACCACATATATAGTAATTATATATATATATATATAGATACAGTTGGATGGTTGTGTATGTACCTGTGTATAT
>CM042167.1:83300940-83315940 GCA_023376005.1 Doryteuthis pealeii
TATATAATATATATATTCATTTATAGGTACTACTATGTGAAAATAGCGTAAGTAGTTAATCCAATAGGGCTCAATATATTGTGAATATAGAGCATTAATAGTCGTAGAAGAAGTTATTTCCCGACCGCGGTTTCGGTTTTACTCTAACACCTTCATCAGGGGGATTGAGTGAGGTTTTTTCTGTTACTTTATATAGCTAGACTGATATCTCTTTAATTCTTCCTGAATTTAATCTTAGTAGGCTGCTAGTTTGTAGTTGCGGTTAAACTCCTCTTTTGACCTACGTGGGTATTAGTGCGCTGTAACATTATACTTTTATTACCCCTTACCACTATCTTCAACTTACTCTGTTGACCTTTATGGGGTCAGTTAGTCTGGAGTTTGGCTAAGTTTTTTTTCATTTCTTTATTTCTTCTAGTAGTTTTTCTTTGTTACTGCCTTATCATAATTTTACTGTATTATGCTTTATTGATCAATCTTATCTTATTGGTATTCTAATGCATTGCGTAATCTATGCATACATTTTCCTAGGAACTCATCCTTTTTATTAATTAAGTCATTTTTATTTGGGAATCTAATTATTTCGAACTTTTCCTGTAGACACAAGAAGCATGGGTTATATGTATATATCTTATTATAATGGAGATTGTGTGTTTGTCTGTCTGTAACCGAAACTATATTACTACTCAATTCACAGTTCCCGTAGTTATTTACATCACATTCTCCATGATTTCATTTTTATTTAAACCTCAATGAATAATAAAATTGTTTTACATTATTAAGACTGTTGACCATATCTACATACTAATAATACGCAATTGTATTTATATATACAACAAAATAGTGGTTTACAGTGTGAATGGGAAGGCTAATTTGCATATTGATCTTAAAAAATTGATTTTAATAAATGTATGCTAAGTATTATTGATTTCTAACTGTTTGGTCTTATCTTATTGAATATGAGCAAAAATCTCTGGGATAAATCTTTTAAAAAATTCATTAAGAAGAAGAAATAAATGTAATATTATCCTTTACTTCCTATTTTAAGTAAAGAGTTATATTTACCAATGAAAGACGGGATTAATGGAAAATGATGGAAGAGTTAGTTTCAAAGCTGTTCTATTTTTCGATAATACCCCCTCTGTTCCAAATATTTTTATCTGCATTCTCATTTAGTTTTATTAGCCTTTCTAATTTAACATGATATTTTATTATATTAAAACTTAAAAACTTGCACCCTACGGAGGGTGTATATACTTGCTAGTATATATAATGACAAATGCACACAGGGTCATATAAATGTATTTTTATGTCTCTGTGTTACGTGTCGTTAATCTCATTTTCGTATGCGTCGGCTTTTCGTTCAATTTTATTTGTCGTTGATATCCGAAGATTCCTCAGCTAGATTTATTTCGAGTAGCTCGATGCTGTTTATCTCTGTTTTGAGCTGGTGATTTTTATATCGTTGTACTTTTGTTTCAGCTGTCCATTATTTTCACTGCAATGGTAACTAATTTTAAAGCGGCCCTGTTGGGTATTTAATAGTGCCTACTTAGTCATGACTAATGTTTATCTCAGTACTTTTATTGTATATTGAGAGGATTGAAATTCACGAAATATTGGTGGGTGAGGAGTCCATGACATGCAACACTCCACTGTGGTTCTTATTTAGGCTTGATGGGCGGTCGGGAGACACCGTAGGGTTGATCAGCTGAACACATCAAGCAAGGTTCTCTGTTATTTACGGATATGAGCTTTCTAAGTGACCATAACATATGTACGTATGTGTGTATTTATCAGTTAAAATTCTGCTTCTGGTCGGTAGGTGGTAATTGCCTAGGCGTGAGGGAATCACTCATGAAAAAGTCAGTCGGGTTTCACACCCGGCTAGAGGTACTCTGTTAAGTCTAGCCATTGGTGGGTGAGCAGTTCATGACATGCAACACTCCACTTTGGTTCTTATTGAGGCTTGACGGGCGGTCGGGGAGACACCGTAGGATTGATCTGCTGAACACATCAAGCAAGGTTCTGTTATTTACGGATATGAGCTCTCTAAGTGACCATGACATATGTACGTATGTGTGTATTTATCAGTTAAAATTCTGCTTCTGGACGGTAGGTCCTAATTGCCGAGGAGTGAGGGAATTTGGACTCATGAAAAAGTCAGTCGGGTTTCACACCCAGCTTGAGGTACTCTGTTAAGTCTAGCCAAATTGAAAAGACATAATACTTCGAAACACGGTGTCTGTGGTGACTATAACCACAGACTCTTATTTAGGCTAGACGGGCGGTTGGAAATTCCACCTCCAATCAATCAGCTGAACATGTCAAGCCGTAGCACCAAGCGCGTGGTGTAATGGTTAACATCATGGGAAATGGACACGTCACCTCGAGTTCAAATCCTGAATGCAGTAATTGCATTCCACTTAGCGCTTATACTCTGGGGAAAGGTATCATAATCTCGCTCCAGCTAAGGATAAATAGTAGGGCAGACTGGGCTCTTTAACATTGGTTAAGCAATCGGTCTAGAAGGGAAATTCTGAATTCAAACCTGTTAAACTCCGTTTAAGGAATTAACTTTGTGTTGCATCCTGATCGTGTGGAGGGGTTGGTAAACATATATATGATTGTCCTAACCCTATTGACCTTATGTCAAGCCCCAACCCTTTTAATCATATATGTGCTAAAAGGCTGTAGCTGAGGGTCTTATTGTCCTTTGTATTACGTTAAACTCTATCTAATAGTGAAGTTCCACTTCTGGAGCTCGGAGAATATGAAGTACCACTTCATCACCATTACTTCCAGGTCCACTTAAATCCGGAGTGGTAGTGCTTGCTAGAGTCCCATCTATGGGTAATATAGAACAAAATCAGTTCTAAAAAATTGTTTTAAAAAGTTAAATACCCATCTGGTATATATATATATATATATATATTTGGGAGAATATGTGCTTAATTGAAGTCAGACCTAATTTTTATGAAAGTTAATTCATTAATGATTAATTAGGCGGGATTTAACTACTTAAATGTAAGGCTAAAAAAATCGAGAAAAATCAATCTCTGAATGTACATTTCGACCTATTAGGTCTCATCAGCAGAGCTATAGATACGAAGATCGCCTCGTGTGTTACTCGAAACTCGTATGTCGAAACGACACGCAAGCCTCTTACCATTACACCAAACGGAAATCGCAATTTTTCATCGCTTCGTTTAGGTATTAGTAGTACTCATATTCCTCTTTAGAGACTTATCGCACGACCTTAGGCAAATGTAAACAAATCTAGCTATTTTCAGCCGACAGTATTTATATATATATATTTGGGAGATTATGTGCTTAATTAAAGTCATACGTAATTTGAGAATTAATTAGTTATAATTAAGTGAATTAGGCGTGCAAATCGGTTTAAATGTAAGGCGCCAAAAATCGAGAAAAAGTCAATCCCTGTATGTACATTTCAGCCTATTAGTCCTCATCAGCAGAATTATAGACAGGACAGTGCTTTGTGCGTGATTCGAACCCTACCTGCCAGGCTGTGTAATGGTTAGAGTCTCCGCCTGCCAGCCGGGCAGGTTGGATTCGAATCACGTACAAAACACTGTCCTGTCTATAACTTTTCTTATGAGGCCTAATAGGCTGAAATGTACATACAGAGATTAACTTTTTTTCGATGTGTTTGCGCCTTACATTCAAACCAATTTGCACGCCTAATTCACTTAAATATAACTAATTAATTCTCAAATTAGGTATGACTTTAATTAAGCACGTAATCTCCCAAAAATTGTCGGCTATCGCCATCTCAAAAACTTCATATATATATATATATATATATATATATATATATATATACTAACACCTCCGCTCTCGTAGGACGTGACAGTGTCAATTTCCTAAGCGCAGTTTAACAGGATTGAATTCAGTTTTCTTTTTGTTATACTGGTTGCTTAATCAAGGTTAAAGACCCCAGTCTTCCTTACTATTTACCCATAGGTGGAAGGAGGATATTTGGAACCATACCTTTTCCAAGGGTAATAGGTCTATTGGTGTTAGTATAGCATTTAATTCTAAGACTAACAGCAACAAATAGATGAATTAAAACTTAATTTAATTCTAAATTCAATACTAAAAATTAAAAAAATACATATTAAAGAACAAATAAAACAAGGACTAACAATATAAAGTCAATCCTGTGTATAGAGTCAAGTTGGAGAGACTTACCGCTGTGATGGAGAGGACAGCTGTATCTTCTGTCTTAGGGATTTGTTGGGGAGAATTTCTGGTCGACGTCTCGTCGGGGCTGGTCCGAAAGTAACAGGCAATTTTGGTATTTTGTGCCAAAACTTCTGGGTTCATCACGTGGTTGATATATCCACACACAGGAAACTTAACCCTACACAGAGGAATAAACATATTACTGACACAACAGGGCCATGTGGAATGCAAACAGCCTCGTCTAGGGTTTGAACTCGTGTCGCCTAGTCCCTTTCTTACAATGATAACCAGTAGAGCGCGCCTTTAACAGATTTTTATCATATATCGATCAAAGAAAAACATCGTGGCTGTATTTATTGAAGTAATAACAGGCGGGTCAGATAGATTTATGATCGATTTACAAAACGTCAAGAATAAATCACTGTTGCCTTCAACGTATATTCCCTAAGGTATTATTCAATAAATATATAGTTCATGATTTCTTATTTGGAAATAAGGGGGCATTTTTCTAGTGTAAAGTACAGCTATTCCGGCATTTTACAGTACCTATCCAGTGATGCTGATAGTTTTTTGATTTAGTGCGTCCTATATTCCCTAAGGTATTATTCAATAAATATATAGTTCATGATTTCTTATTTGGAAATAAGGGGGCATTTTTCTAGTGTAAAGTACAGCTATTCCGGCATTTTACAGTACCTATCCAGTGATGCTGATAGTTTTTTGATTTAGTTACCTATTTGATTTGAATGAGCCCCGGGGAAAATTTATGGGTCCCAACTAACTCCTACCTTGTAACCTATCCTCTGTAATTCGTTTCTAAGAAACTATTGAAATGTATTTACAGTTAGCTTGAAATTGTTGGGGAAGAAAAATGAAAAATACTGGGACGCATGAATAAATTTTACTGCGTCATTTTAGATTTTTGTGCGTCAGGGACGCGTACCTGTCATCATCTCTGCTACCTATTTATCTATCTAACAGTAGTATAGAACACTGATTTCAAACAAGCTTTACACCGGTTAAAAATTACCTTGTGACACATTAATTATAGCGATTATGGTTGTGTTTCAGCATATATATATATATATATATATATATATATATATACTCGGTAGGGCTCTCTAGGGGTGACTTAAATTAACTTTCACTGCCAGCGTGAGACAATGATCGTCTGTTTACAAATTGGATCTCTTTGGTGATCGTAAAATATATAAACAGATGTATGTATTTAATAGTTTAATATTAGTTTAATATTAGCTGTCAAATGGCCGAGAGGTTAATGAAATTGCCTTGCATCACAGAAGGCACTTATTTAGAATCTATTTATCGACCCATTACTTGTCTATGGGCCCTTCGCTAACTCAGCGTATGAATGGCACAGGGATCTGTGCGTATGAATAGCACAGGGATCTGTGCGGTAAAACTTCTTCGTCTAGCGCTATTGAAAAGGGGATAGACTCCTTCGCTGATTGGCTGATACCGACTTTAGGCTACCCCGACGACTTACGAGTTGGCTATAGTATGGGAAAATTTTGAATTCAAACAAACTTAACAGTGCTTTAAAATTGACCTTGTGTCACACAAAGTACAATCATTACGACAGTTTTTGAACATCTATCTATGCAGCTATAGTGATATGAAAACGGGATTTAAGCTTTACCCTGCTTCAAAATTGACCTTATTTCAGATAAAGTACATTTTTCAGCGTCTATCAAACAGCGCACAGCAGGGTCAAAATGAAAGTATAAAGAATAAACTCGCAGTACTAATTGAACTCTGGTCTCCCTGCCTCGGGGAAGAGTAGTTCTAAGTGCAGCTGGAACAGCGAATCAGCGAAGAGAATATCACAAAATCGAAGCACTCCATAAGATGCCTCGATGTTCTGCTGTTATTGATTCACACCCTAAAGGTTTAACAGCACACACACACACACACACACACACACACATATATATATATATATATATATATATATATATATAATCCAAGAGTCCAGAGAAGAGTTTTATTTTAAAAACCGGTCGCAGTTTGAGAGCTCAATGTGTGCTCTTAATGTTAGAGTCACAGAGCAAATATATAAGTAAACAAATAACAAAAGACTTAGAGATTTAGCATTATAGTCTATTTCAGGAAGCTTAGACAAATTTCTAACTCTCCCGACTCATCAGATGCGAATGATGAGTCGGGAGAGTTAGACAATTTGTCTAAGCTCCCTGAAATAAACTATTAAGCTAATCTCTAAGTCTTTTGTCATTTCTTTACTTATATATATATATATATTATAGTGTGTACAGAAATAACTTACTCGAGTTCACCATAAGGATCATCAGGGTTAAATCCACTGAATTAATCAAGATATTGATTAATTACAGCTAACTGCGGGTTCATGTTGTAATTCATGTTGTAAAATGTAGCTAGGTATAATTTTCTAGTTCCCCTGAAGAAAGTGTACCTTGAACAACTTAACCGTGGCAGAGAGAAAAACTTATCTACAACTACATATTTATCTACTTCTATATCTCTCTCTTCTCTCTCTCTATCTCTCTCTCTCTCTATATATATATATATATATATATATATATATATATATATATATTGGATTTCGCAGAATTCATACATCTGCCTCGGCTAGACGTCATCTTCCGACTAGCCCCCGTCACCATATAGATGACCGTCGCTGGTTGACCCGTTTCGGGGTGCTAGATCAAGCATACTTTGTTACACCTAGTGTACTCGGAGAGATCTTGAACTCTGTCAGCTCGTATTTCTTTCGGCTGGTGGCTTTATTGTAATAAGTTATCTATTCACGCCCAGCCTTATTTGCTTACAATGCTGCAAACTTTTAATTCACCCAAAGCAAAATCGATCACCCCAAAGCCATAGCAGATTATAGCCAGTCGTTTTAGTCTCATTTCATTAGTTTTACCAAATTCTATTTATAGTCTAATATCGATGCAAAGACAAATATTCGGGCAGTGATGTGTTGCATTGCAACGCACTAGTTACTGTCCGACACAGTGTATGCGTCTAATCATATTTACTTACTTTTACTTATATATAAGTTTTTTTTCGTGAGTCTATATTGATATTTTTCTATTTCTTTATTTTCTTCCTAATCAATTCTCATTCACTTGGCTTGATTTGGTCTTTTCTCTGCAATGTCCTGTTGGATAAACTTTCCTTTTATTTTCAGAAACTATTTTTTATTTTATCTATATAAATTCTCAAAAACACTGTTACGTTTTTATGGTCCATTCTTTAGCCTTCAAGCAAGAGCACTTATCCAGCGGGAATCTTGGTAATCTTTTGGTTCTCCTTAGAATTGTAAGTTCCTTCGTCAACGATTGAAAATGCACTAGGGAAAGTATCAGTGTTTAAGTAGTCAACCAGCCACGCATTATGGCTGTTGATTGGCGGAGGAATAGACCACTGGAATTTATAGACTATGCGGGGTCACGGACGATATGCCCTCCTGCCTTCTTCAGGTATTTTTTGTCAGCCTCGGGAACCTTCTTGTCGTAATCCAATTGGACACACAGCCTAGTGGACAAAGGAGTTAGGATAAGACAGTTCTAAGTGACAGTTATCTCTAGACTGCAGGTTCAATCCTGGTCAGGGGCAGCAGTAACATAGAATAATAATTAACACAGCTTAACACCTGTAGAACAGCTATGGTTAGCGGAATGAGAACAGGATACCCCTATGGACTGAATAAAAGGTTAGGTTCAAAGTTCCGTGGTGGCTCCCGATTAGAGACAAGAAGGTTCCAAAGTCCAACAAGAAATACCTGAAGAAGGCCGGAGAGCACATCAGCAGAAACGTTGTATAGATAACAATGAAGATGAGGACAATAGTCCAAATAATACAAATAATATCAAAGATCTATTTGAAAAAGTCAACATAGAAGACATTCTGTCCTTTTTGAAGGAAATAAAGTTATATATATATATATAGACATGAACCTAATCAATACAATACAACATGATCCCCAATGATGCTAACACATTGTTAAAACTAATTACTACAAAAGTGAAAATATAGATACACAACATATATTACTTCTTAACTGCTAGGCATGACATAACCCCAGACAGGTTGATACGCCGTTAAAATCAACCAACCAATTGGTAGATAGGATTGTCAGGTGATAAGAAAAACTGGATGTGATTTGTATAATTTTGATTTTTCGCCAATCAACATCCAGGGTGGCTGATTAACTACTTAAACATTGATAATTTCCATAGTCGATTTGCAATCATTGACGAAGGAACATACAATACTAACGAGAATCAAAGGATTACCAAGGATTTCCGCTGGACAAACGATCTTTCCTGAAGGCTAAACGATGGACCACAAAACCGTAACGAACACTTGCCAAGTTATTTTTATTCGCAATTGGAACTGAAATGGAACTATAAGAATTGCATGTGTGTGTATGGCTTTGGCTTCACTGGCCAGAACAGGTTCTTATAATACGTTATAACATATAAAATCCCTTGCTAAAATCCAAATATATAAGATCCACAATATCGTCTTCCATTCATTTCTTATATAAATAACTTCCAAAATACTAGGTAGTGTTGATGTCATGTACACCTAACAAAAATAGACTTAAGCAAAAATAGAGTTGCTCCCCTTTTTTCTTTGTCAAAGCCGGAAGTGGGTTTTCCGCCATCCTACTTGTGGAATTGGCATTTGTTTATGTTTTGAAAGCATCGTTTAGCACTGGTTAAGTCGCTTGTGAGTAAAGCAATTTTCTACCCTGTGTTAAATAAAACCTTGTTAATTTTATAACAACTTCGTCTTGCATATCATTTCAATCCTCCATATTTATCTGTATGTTAAAAACAAACAGTTGATTTACCATTTTAGAAACAATGTTGATTACTTTTTATATATTTCCCATTTTTTAAAGGATGTGTGATCTATCTGCACTATCTTGGTCAACTACTTGATCGAGATAGACATATGTACACCTCTGATATGAGATATCATCTAAAATTAATTTCAATATTGCTGGCTGAATCCAGACGTGCAATCCTGATATTTTAAATTCCCAAGTTGGTTTTGGCGAGTTTTTACATGATTTTTGCAACAATTTCTTTTGTATAATAACATTTTTGTAAAGAAATTGATAGAACCCTACTTTTCTCTCAGCCAGTTCTATGTGATTATTCAGGGGTTGAAAATGAAAGCAAGCTATTTGTACAGAGCCCAAATATGAAAACCAAAAATGTTGTTTATCATGCAGCTTTGCAATAAATTCTAAGCAGACAAATTATATCATTCTTACTGCGGGGTTCGATCTAAAAGAATCGATTTCGTAATAAAAATAGTAATAATAATACTTATCTTCTTCTATTATCTTGACAGGTATCTCTTTGTTGTCTACTATTCTGGAGCGGAGTTGTAAATGCAAGATAATTATCTCCCTAGTTTTGTTCGGCCATCCTATTGCGTGGGTACAGGCACCGGTTGACACCGGTAAAAGTCACATGTTTGCGTGGCGCTGGGTTTGAATTCTTTTAGCAGCAGGATTTGAGGCGACAAGAAGGTAATTACAAGCTTGGAACTTTTCCTCCTCTTTTTCGATTTTATTAGTTGTATTAGAGAAACTACATAGTCTATTTGTATTCTATTGTAGTTTCACGTTGAAGACCAGTTGCGAAACAGGAGTATAGGTGAAAACTCCCGTATTTACCTAAATAAAAGCGTCTTCATCAGTCGGACTCTGTCTTTACTCATCTCCTTGCCTTGGGCGGCCGTCATAGGAGTAGTTGATATATCTTGATCGGTTGTTGAGCAGGCATTTTAAGGTGTTATCCGAGTCTGGAAATGACTTCGGTCATCTCTTGAAGATACCTTGTCTTGTGCCTTTCATTGTTTTTTATAACAAACATCAGATGTACTTGTTTTTTATAAGTCCCTTTATGTTATCCCAAGTTAAACTGCCTTGGTGAACATACACTCACCTTGTGTATGTTCCCTTCAAAAGCTGAGTCCAGACTTATCTCTAATCATTCTCTCTCTCTCTCTCTCTCTCTCTCTCTCTCTCTCTCTCTCTCTCTCTCTCGACAGGTTATCTTAGTAACTAGAACTGTAGTATCACCAGTTTAATATGATATCCCTTTCTGCATGGAGATACAGTCAGTATCTTCCAATACAACAATTTTAGCCCCAATCAATAAAACTAGGCTTTAAATAGTTAACTAAAAAAGACAGTCCCATATCTAAATAAATTTGTTTAGCCTTACATTTGAACATATATGCCCGCCTAAATTCATTAATTATTAACTAATTAATTTTCAAAATTAGGTATGACTTCAATTAAGCACATATCCTCCAAAAAAGTGTCGGCTTAAAGCCATATAAAAATAAACACATTTGTTTGTTTACTTAATCTCATATCTAAATAAGTAAAGTCGTCTAGGCGGCCTAAAGTCGGTATCAGCCAATCAGCGAGGGAGTCTATCCCCTTTTCACTTGTGCTAGACAAAGGAGATTGTTTTGTATCTCAGGTGGAATGCCACACCTACCATCAGCTCTTTACTTTACCGAACAGATCCCTGTGCAACTCATAACGCTGAGTTGGCGAGGACCGGTATCGAACTAGGAACCTTGTGGTTTCTAGCCGAACGCTCTACCAACTGAGCTAACCCGGCCCTCACAAGGTTCCTAGGAGCTGATGGTAGGTGTGGCGCTCCACCTCAGATGCCAAAACAATCTCCTTGGTCTAGCGCTATTGTAAAGGGGATAGACTCCCTCGCTGACTGGCTGATACCGACTTTAGGCCGCCCCGACGACTTTACTTTTTTTACTTTTAGGATGCACTAAATTAAAAAGCTATCAGCATCACTGTAGGCTGAGTTGGCGAGGGCCAGTATCGAACTAGGAACCACGCAGTTTCTAGCCCGCTGTTCTACCGACTGAGCTATCCCAGCCATTGTCTAAATAGTTTAACATAAATATCGTATGAAACTAATCAGGGTAGTAAATTTTAGTTAATTCAGTGTAAAAATATCTTCTGAATTCCTGAATAAATAGCTGTAATTGTCTTTATCTGTACGGGAAATTGTTTTTATTGATCGTGGAACCAAGTTGATAAAATAATTTAACGACAGAAAAAAAAAAGAACAAAGAAAAAAAACCTTCATCCTTGGAACTCAAGAAATAAAGGAAATTATATCAAATCGATATTGATACATGAATAAGATGTAATCTGGAATCTTCCATCGTGTCTTTTTTTTTCAGAGTATATTCTTTGTAAAATGATATTTAAAAAATCCGTTTCATAGATATATTTACCTAACCCCTCCGCTACGGGTAGGATCTAACAAAAGGTCATTTTTTTAGCCGTGTAAAGTGGGTTTAGCCGTGTGAAATGAAATTGACCATGTGCCACATCCTACTTGTGTGAAGGGGTTGTATATATATATATATATATATATATATATATATATGTATAACTTTCGTCATTTTCATTATTAGCATAATCTTTTGTCTTAGTCCCCTTATAGAGGATTATTTTTATGAGGCAAGAACCGTTCAACAGGCAATTTTCTTTTATTCTTGCAGTTGCATATGGGTTCTGTTTTTTTTTTTTGTTTTTTTTTTTGTTTTCTTTTTTTTTTCGTTCTTTTTCGATTTAAAATTTGTTTTAAAATTTTCAAGTTTTGTTTTCGGTTTTTAGATTGTCAAGTAATTTATTTCTAAATGTTTTTATTTAAAACATTGCTGATTTTTGCAAATTTTTTTAAGTGCTTATTTTTTTCATCAAATGAAAAAAAAATCTCCCACGTTTATTCTGACAGTTTTGCTGTAAGTGTGCGGTTAACCATTTAATATTTCTATTTCTAGAAGATTTAGATTCTGTTTTGTTATTGTTTGGGTTAAAGCCAATTTATTAAATAGCCTGCTATTCTTAGAGCTGTTTTATATTCTATTTCAGTGTTATTAACCTTTTCCATACCACTGTTCCTTATATTGAACACAATTGTCTGAAGCAGTAAACTTTTTCAGTCATAGCTTTATCTAAAATCACATTAAACCCTAGCAGTGCTAACTGACGTTTTCCGGATTCAATATTTTATCAACATTTATATATAGTTTAGTAAAAATAATTTATATATATATATACAAGGTGTGTCAAAAAGTATCGAGATATTCTGTACTTTCTGACAAAGCTTGTATTCTGAAAAACATTAACGTTCGATTCATTGTTCATTTATATCACGGTAAATAGAGCTTCAATCTCGATACTTTTATGACACACCTTGTATTCTGCAAAACATTAACGTTCCATTCATTGTTCATTTCTATCATGGTAAATAGAGCTTCAATCTCGAAACATTTAGGACACACCTTGTATTCTGAAATCATTTACGTTCCATTCATTGTTCATTTCTATCTGGTAAATACAGCTTGAAACTCGGTACTTTTATGACACACCTTTTATTCTGAAAAATATTTACGTTCCATTCAATGTTCATTTCTATCATGGTAAATAGAGCTTCAATCTCGATATTCTTATGACACACCTAGTATTCTGAAAAACATTAATGTTCCATTCATTATTCATTTCTATCTTGGTAAATACAGCTTCAATCTCGATACTTTTATGAGACACCTTGTATTCTGAAAAAGATTAACGTTCCCTTCATTGTTCATTTCTATCTTGGTAAATACAGCTTCAATCTCGATACTTTTATGACACACCTTGTATTCTTAAAAAAATTACGTTCCATTCATTGTTCATTTCTATCTTGGTAAATACAGCTTTAAACTCAGCACTTTTATGACACACCTTGTACATATTAGATTTATCTTTTATTTTTTAAGTTGTTTATCTTCATTATTCGTCTTGTTTGTATTTTTTCGTTTTATTTGTCTTTTATTTGCTTTGTATTGTTTGTTATCCTTTATTAATTTGTTTTATTTTTTATCATGGTTTTAAAATAATTCTTATCATATCATTGATTTATTTCCTTATTGCCTAACCAAAATTAAAAAGCCCAGTCTGCCCTATTATTTACCCATAGCTGGAGAGTGAATAGTTTGATTCATAACTTTTCCATGGATATTAGAACAATGTGAAATGCAAACAGTCTCGCTCAGGATTTGAACTCGTTTCCTCGTGTTCATTTCCTACGAGAGTAACTATTACACCACACGCCTAACATGATATATTTGTCGGGGTGGACAAAAGTCGGTATCAGATAGAAGGCAAAGGAGTCTATCCCATTTTTCCTAGCGCTAGTCCGGGGAGATTGTTTTGACGTCTGTGGCGCGGTGCCACAACTACCATCAGCTCTTCACTTTATCGCACAGATCACTGTGCTACTCATATGCTGAGCTGGCGGGGACCGGTATCGAACCAGGAACACTTGCGATTCATAGGCAAATCCTAAACCGACTGAGCTATGCGACACAGTGTGATATTGGTACAGAAATTTAATCCTAAATGTATGTCATATACGTTGGTTTGGTTTGGTTTGCTTTTACGGCATATCAACCTCAATGGGTCATTTAATGCCGATAAAGTTTTGAAATAAATCAATTCTTAATGGATAATACAATTCTTTTTATAAATACATGTTTCTATTTAACCCATAGATGGGACCCTAACAGGTACTACCACTCCGGGTCAGAGTGGACCAGGGAGCAATGGTGATGAAGGGGTGCTCCATATTCCCCAAACCTCCAAAACTGGAACCTCACCCTCAGATAGAGTTTAACGTCATTCCCAGGACATGTAGACCCTCAGTCATCGCATTCTAGTACCCATATGATAAAAAGGGGTTGGGGCTTGCCATTAGGGCAATAGGGTTGGGAAAATCATATAGGTGCTAGGGCTTGACATGACCAGCTTGACATGACTCTCCGATCGCCAGTCTAGCCCAAGATCCACTCTGACCCAGAGTGGTAGTACCTGTTAGGGTCCCATCTATGGGTTAAATAGAAAAATGTATTTATAAAAAAAGTATATTATCCATTAAGAATTGAATTATTTCAAAACTTTATCGGCATTAAATGACCCACTGAGGTTGATATGCCGTAAAACAAAAAACAAACAAAACCAAATCTAAATGTGCGTCATATACGTTGGGAAATTGATGATACTCTATGTATAAAATATTGTTGTATACCCTTTTCTTTACTTACTTCTTACTTCTGTTCTTCTTCTGTTCTTCTGACATCTTAAGTTCTTCTAGGTCTCTTCTAACATCTCTTCTTCGTCTGGACTTCTCTTGGGGACTTCGTGTCCGGTCTTTCATTGGGGATTTCTCTTTATCAGAAGCCCTGTGTCATTGGTAGTTTTTAGATAATAACACAAGACTTCGATCTACTTAGATGACATTTTATTTCGCAATCTCCACCAGACTACCTGCGCAGATCGAGTCGGAGCGTGCAATACACGACTCACCACCGTCGTGGTTTCTCGCCGACTGACTAAAATCTATTTCTAATCTAAACCGGAAGAGGGTCTCCTTCACCGATTCTCACTGTATCCCCCGGAAAGGATCAGGATGAGGTCAAGCCTTGTCACTTATCCTTCAAGGCCGTGGGCTGCAACTTATAACAGCCGTTTTGATTTCTACACTATTGCACATAAGTATTAGGTCTCTAATAATTATGTAACAATATCATATTATAGTAATGCAAAATTCTGCATTTTTTAGTAATGTATTGCAAAATTTGACAGCTCGTGTATCGAACCCGGAACCTTGTGGGTCATAGTCGGACGTTGTACCGACTGAGCTAAACCGGTCCTACACGCCACGAACTAGTACG
>CM042167.1:83320940-83333440 GCA_023376005.1 Doryteuthis pealeii
AACCTTGTGGTTCCGAGCCGATTTCTCAACCGTTATCCAATTAAGTATTGAACTGGCTCATGACTGCTTAAATTTGGCGATCTACCGCAGAGATACAGCATAGAGGTTGAATTCTTAAAAGAAAAAAAAAACAACATTTTCATGAGACAAAATGGCGTCGATATGCCATCAGCAGATTAAGTTTATCATATTGTTACGTGCGTTGTTTTTTTTTTGTTTTTTGTTTTTTATTTATAAA
This sequence comes from Doryteuthis pealeii, assembly GCA_023376005.1. Taxonomy (NCBI): domain Eukaryota; kingdom Metazoa; phylum Mollusca; class Cephalopoda; order Myopsida; family Loliginidae; genus Doryteuthis; species Doryteuthis pealeii. Next base: position 83,321,179 of record CM042167.1, read on the forward strand.
GATCAGCGTATATTTTGCCAAAAATTGCTACGTAGAAAAGCCTTTGCTAAATTGTTAGCAATAATATTTTTTGCTCTTTCTGTTCCTTCATTTCCAGGTTTCTTTTATTAAAAAAAACAAAAAACGATCCAATTTGCAAATGTTCCACGTTATTGATCTTTTCAGGCAACGTATTTTTTATTGCATTGTATAATAACAATAAAATTACTTTTGAGATTACCGTAAGTAGAACTGTTTTTAAGTCGTGTGCCGGTGAAATTGGGAGAGGCTTTCTATGAGATTCAAGTCGGATGTCTTTCTCCTTTTTTTCAAGGGCAGAAATACCGCAAACATTCAGATAATTTGTTAAAAATAGAAAAAAACAAACAAAGAAACAAATGAAATAAAAAATATATATATAACGTTGCTTGATTGTTTAAACAGAGTGCGGAAATAACTACAAACCAACAGTACAGCAAAGAAAAAGGTAAAGAGAGAAAGAACAATGAATATCAAAGAGCGCTGTAGCAAACAACATATATATATATATATATATATATATATATATATATATATGTGTGTGTGTGTGTGTGTGTGTGTGTGTGTGAAAATGGAAAAGGAATTGAATCCGACAATATGAGGAAAAATGAGTAAAGAAAATAAATGTAGATGGATAAAATGAATTTAATCGATATCACATTAATCGATATCACTTACACATTTGTTTCGGTCAGTTTATGTGTGTGAAAATATTTCGCACATATAGAAGATTCGACCTTCATCAGAGTGAACATTCAAAATAAATATTCACTCTGATGAAGGTCGAATCTTCTATGTGTGCGACATATTTTCACACACATAAACTGACCGAAACACATGTGTAAGTGATATCGATTAATGTGATATCGATTAAATTTATTTTATCCATCTACATTTCTTTTCTTTACTCATTTTTCCTCATATATATATATATATATATATATATATATATATATATATATATACAAGGTGTGTCAAAAATATTGATATCTTTTTTACTATTTGAGGTACCTTGTATTCTCAAAAATTAACGTTCTATTCATTCTTTATTTCTATTTTGGTAAATACACCTTTACAATCTGTACTTTTGACACACCTTTTATTCTGAAAAAAAAAAAACTAACGTTACATCTATTGTTCATTCATATCCTAGTAAATACAGGAGAGAAACCACGAAGAACACACGAAATAAAATAAGTGTGCACATATAAATGTTGTGTCGTCATTCTTGATTTAAATAAGAATAACATAAAATAACGTAAGAAGCGACGACGAACGAAAAGAAATAAAGTTACCGTATTTTTCGGACTATAAGGCGCACTTAAAATCCTTATATTTGCTTTAAAAAAACAGCACCGGATCATAGGGCGCACTGCTGTTTTTTTTAAGCAAATATAAGGATTTTAAGTGCGCCTTATAGTCCGAAAAATATGGTAACTTTATTATGTATGAATCCTGGTTGTGCTTACGCCTTGTGACCACGAACCAATTTCTATGTTCACACTGCTGTAACGGAATCACTTGTGTAGTCTCTTAAAAATTGGGTCGAGAAAAAAAAACATTCAAGGGAGGCAACGCGGGGATAGTTACGCCACTATCTGCCAATGGATCGTCGATGCCTGGGCCAAGGTATCGGTCTCAACTATCATCAAAGCTTTCACAAAGGCCGAAATTACCAACGAACAGCCAATGAGACTGAATCAGAGGATGACGAAAGGGATTCAGGTTTGGTTGATGCCGCCATCACCTAACTGTTAAACTCCGACGCCGAAGATGAAGAATTTAACGGATTGGTAGAAGAGGAATGATTGAAAAAGTGAGCGTATTTATCTGTGCTTTGTGGGTTACAAGTGAACAATTTTGATAGTTAGTTTTAGTGACTTGAATAAATCTGACATATCCAACTGCTTTGTTCTGCCTTAAGCACCTTATACTCCGGTGCGCCTTATATATGAAAATAGATCCGTTCACTGATACTGTGCCTCATACTCCGGTGCACCTTATATATGAAAATGGATCCGTTCACTGATACTGTGCCTTATACTCCGGTGCGCCTTATATATGAAAATAGATCCATTCACTGATACTGCGCCTTATACTCCGGTGCGCCTTATATATATAAATAATTCCGTTCACTAATACTGCGCCTTATACTCCGGTGTGCCTTATATATGAAAATAGATCCGTTCACTGATGCTGCGTCTCATACTCCGGTGCGCCTTATATATGAAAATGGATCCGTTCACTGATACTGTACCTTATACTCCGGTGCGCCTTATATATGAAAATAGATCCGTTCACTGATACTGCGTCTTATAATCCGGTGCGCCTTATATATGAAAATAGATCCGTTCACTGATGCTGCGTCTTATACTCCGCTGCGCCTTATATATGAAAATAGATCCGTTCACTGATACTGCGTCTTATAATCCGGTGTGCCTTATATATGAAAATAGATCCGTTCACTGATGCTGCGTCTTATAATACGGTGCGCCTTATATATGAAAATAGATCCGTTCACTGATACTGCGTCTTATAATTCGGTGCGCCTTATCGTCCGAAAAATACGGTAATAAGCTCTTAGATGTGTTTTCACATAATTCATCATCTCTGTAATAATAATATAATATAATGAGAGAAGCGACAATTAACGAATGAAATAAAGTTAATGTGCACATGGAATTGTGGGTACGCTATTCTTCATTCTCAGTAAGAATGATATATAAAATAAGGAGATAAATAGAAGAACGAATAAATAAAGTTAATATGCACATAGAAGGATGGTCTCGTTATTCATCATCTCAATATATATATATATATATATATATATTTAGAGAGAGAGAGAAAGAGAGTGGGGGAGAGAGAGAGTGGGGAGAGAGAGAGGAGAGGGAGAGAGATGAACAGACTAGATACATAGATAATAACGGACTAAGATAGATAGATAGATCAGAATAGACATAGATAGAACGATAAGATCAGATAGAGGGATAAACAGACTGAGATAGATAGATAGATAGATAGATATAAGAATGGTAACAATATTTCGATAGATAAAAGGATTGCTGCTGGGGTTGTAAGATCCTACCAAATCCCGTTAGCGGCATAATTTTCACTTCTTTCTCAAGTGAATATCATTATTTGAATACAATGTACGTAAATTGACCCGTGCCTTATTTAACTAAGCCCTCATCTCGGCAATCAAATCACTAGTCCTGGCCTCGTGTTTCTATAACCTTTGACCTCGTCATCACACCCGATATTAATGAAATAAGGGGAGAACCGACGATGAACGAACGAATACTTCTAATATTCATCCCGTATGTTTGGTAACCTGTTTGAAGCATGTTGCCACCACTGACATGTGATATACTGCGCAAGTGACGCATATAGTAGACATGTAGTCTGCAGGCATTCACTTTGTATACCGCCCAGGCTTCCGAACCGTACAGGCGGGTTGAGAGAACCGAAGAGAACTAGACTCCCTGGCATGCACGACATACTTGTCTAGCGCAACATGAGATGGGCTGGCCACTTAAACAGACTTGGGGATGACAGACTGCCAAAGCAAATTCTGTCCTCTCAACCGAGAGAGGGGTCGCGTGAAATTGTTAAACCAAAGCTCAGGTACAAAGACAACATCAAGAGAAACCTGAAGGACTTTAACACCCTCAAGAGCAGTTGGCAAGACGCAACCAGAGATCGAATAAATTGGAGGAAAAGGATTCACGTGGTGTCATCATCGGATATTTAGTGTGGATATAAAGTGTCTGGTGTGTGTGTGATCTGATCTTGCTTCTTGCTGCCTTTGTCCCGGATACGGGCAAGCTCGTTTTTTATATATCCGGTCTTATCGTATGTGCTCATGGCAATGTCGAAGTATTCTGTTGGGTTTGATTTTTTTCACCCAGGATTTACCTTCAAAGAGCGGATTCAAAGAACAAATCTCCTATATAAATAACATACACAGACAAAATAAATCCATCAATAGAAAAATAAAAATAATTTGGTTCTCCACCCCACCTTTTTTTTCTAGAACAGTTAGAACAAATGTGGGTAAAAAAATTCCTGGATTTAATAGACAAGCACTTCCCACCTCAAAATAGATACAATAAAATATTTAATAGAAACACTATAAAAACCAGTTGCTCATGTGGAGTCCCTAATTATAACAAAACTTAAACCTAAATTAAACCCCACCTGTTCATCCTGAGTTAAGGAAGACTGTCACCTGAACCAAAATCATAATGTTAATTCTGTTGTATATGAAGCATAAATTACATCTACCTGTGATAATCATCCCAAGACCAACGAAATATACGTGAGAATAACACATCGGAGATGATGGACAGCAAGTAATAAACATGTTAGTAGGTATACAACACTGTTTTATCCCTGTTCTTCAAATGGTAAGACATGTTTTTTTCTTATCTCTGTTCTTTGAAATTTTAAGATGAGCTTTTTCATCTCTGTTCATGGAAGTGTCTCGTCTTGCCCCGGCATTGAAATATAAACCTACATGGTTTTTACCCATCAAATAAAACAAGTAAGACGTTTAACCAATTTTTTCACCCCTTTTTACATACTGCTTGTCATGGGACAATATGCATATTTCATCTGTTGGCAGAGTTTTGTATCATCATCGGAGACAGCAAGTAATGTTTGGTAACCTGATTATTTAGTCTTAGTATCTATTCCATGTCTGTTTAAAATGAAACAATGTTTCAGCAAAGTTTATCATATCTATTTGCCAAAGTGAACATAACATTTCTTAATTAGAATTCAACGTTGCACTGTTTATTTATATTTAAGAAAAACATGTCCGATGAGAATTCATTAAAAGTTCGTGGCACAAAAAAAGCGGCTGGTCTCGGTGCAAGAAGATCTACAGCAATACATTGATTTTCTTTAATTAAAGCAAATAAAAACTACAGAGTCAATAAATAGAATCATAAAGATATTGATTTAGCTTACAAAATTGAAAAGGAGAGATGTAATTCTTCCAAACTGTGGATGTATCAGTGCGGCTGTATGACTGCACCACTTGGACCCTGGCGAGGCGCTTTGAGAATAAGCTAGATGGGAGCTACACAAGAATTCTGCGTGCGGTCTTGAACAAGTCGTGGAAACGGCACCCCATAAGGAAACAGCTGTATGGCCACCTGCCTGCTATCTCACAAACCATCCGAGTGAGACGGACAATACATGCTGGACACTGCTGGAGGAGCAAGGACGAACTCATAAAGGACGTTCTCCTGTAGAAGCCAACACATGAACAAGCTAATGTGGGTCACTCAACAAGGACCTACATTGACCAGCTCTGCGCAAACATTGGCCGCTGCACAGATAACCTCTCTGGGACAATGAATGATAGGGAAGGTTGGCGAGAGATTGTCATGGATATCCGTGCTAACTGCGTGACATGATGATGATGATTTTCGCGCAATGTCGGTCGATGTAGCTCTTTTCTGGGCGGCCCACACTGGTGTTCACATGTGCTAGCTTCCACAGGAGAAAGCTCGCTCATGAGTTCGCCCCTACTTCTCTAGCAGTATCCAGCATGTTTTGTTCGTCTCACACAGATGGTTTGTGTTATAAGTGACCGGACATCTGCTTTCTTGTGGGGTTGCTGCTTCCACGATTTGTTTAGGATCACACGCAGCATTCTTGTACGGCTACCGTCTGGTTTATACTCCAGGCGTTTTGATAGGGTCCCAGTGGTGCAGCTATACAGTCGCACTGATACGACTACAGCTTGGAAGAATTGTCACTTTAACCGGTCAGTAAGAGCGGACTTCCATATGATTGATAATCTGTTTATAGCAGACAACGCCTTACCTATACATTGCGTTAACATCACTTTCTGTGGATGAGATATTACTACCGAGGTACGTGAATTGTTCTACCGGCTTCAGTGGCTTACCGTCGAATGTCGAGATATCTCCTGTTTTTTAAAACACATGTACTCATTTTTATCAGGGTTCACATAGAGGCGGATGCTCCGGTGTTATATACCTATACACATATACCCATGTTGGGTACATACACAAGTGTTCTTTTACTGGAGAGAGGGAGAGATAGACACAGGTAGATAGAGAGATGCATCACTTACTTCTTTGGCCATTGGTGATCTCTAGTCGTTTCTATTCTTTCTCTATGACTTCTATTTCTCTGTTCTTGCTGGTTGGTCGTCCTTGATCCATTTCTCCTTCTAGGTCAGTCTTGTTGCCAAGACATTCATCAACCACAAAACCATATTATTTATTTAAAATTTTATTTACTTTACTAAACATCTTCCCCTAACTAAACACAGCGCGCGTGTGCAAGTGAGCCTCATCTAAGGCAGATATGCCTTGTCTGCCTGACATCCAAGCTGGAACTACCACCCAACCAGGTCCCTCGTGACTTCACGTATTTCGCGGGCTTTCTGTAATATTCCATGGAAAGTACCGCTCGTGACATGAAAATGACCATCCCTTCAGAAATACAGGGGATTGACAATAATTTATTCAACCGTATAGATTATGCAACACGTGCTGTCTCTTTCAAACCATATAGTAGGAATTCGGTACTTCCTATCAAAAAGAAAAAAAAGAGCATGTTCTTTCTTCCTTTGATATCTAAGATATCAAAATCCCTAGAATAATAACAAGTACTTTAAGTGGATTTTTTTTAAAAATCGTTCTAAAGCTAGAATTGGAAAATATTATTTTTGGTGTCAGCGTATTGTGACTATTATCTAGCAACGTTTTATTTCAAGAACGCCACCTATCTTCAACATATGAGGTGTATTCAAAAAGTATACTGACTCAAACTTTAGTTACCAAGAAAGAAAAGAACAATGAATGAAACAAGAATTTTTTTTTCAAATTACCAGGTCTGTTGAAAAAGTATTCTTACTGAAGCTTTATTTACCCAAACATTAATTTTCTTCAAAATACCTGGTGTGTTCAAAAAGGTTATTTACCAACAAAGAAATGAACAATAAATGAAACATTAATTTTCTTCAAAATACAGGGTCTGTTGAAAAAGTATCCCAACTGATGCTATATTTACCAAAACAGAAATGAACAATGTATGAAACGTTCCTTTTTTTTTACGAATCCTGTTTGGCATTTAGCACAAATATTCCAGTTAATTTTCCATTGGTCGGAGCAATTATAAATTAATTATAAAATCGCTTTCTTTTGTTTTTCTTCACAGTCTTGAAATTAATATTCAGTTTAGGATCTGTTTACTTCGATTGTAAACGTTCAAAACATCGACCGATAGTAGTAGGATTGGGGTACTTACTACTCTAATAAATCCCCAATACAGCCTGGGCTTCCGGGGAGGCTTGCTTACTGGCTTCCGGGGAGGCTTGCCTCTTGGAAGTGACTCAATACTACCCGAGACAGCACCCTGCAGCAGCTCGGCAACCCGGTCGTCTCGGACATTCCCTTGCCACTGGACTAACTGAGGGACTGCCAAGATAGTGGACTGGGGTCTGTGCAGCCTCTTTCCACTTAAAATATCTCAAAAGTTTTACTGTGTATTTATTTCACTTTGAAGTAGGAAAAAGGTGTACGGAGTTAGATCTGAATAGTATAAATGTTGCTGCATTGCACAATTCGGTGTTTCAACAAAATGATTTCGATCAAAAAATTTTTGTTGTATACACACATCTTGAGTATATAATGTGAGAGAGATAGACAGACATAGTAGAGATGGGATGAGGGGTTCTTACTTGTTATCTTGGCCGCTTACTGTCTGCTACTACTGGATCTAACAGCTTGGCACTATGACGGGCGGTTGGAGAGGCCCCCTCCGATCAATCGGATGGTCACGTCAAGCCCTAGGACTGCTGATCTACATGTCCTGGGAATGAATCGTTCCGGGTACCTGTTAGGTCCTTCAAAACTTTATCGGCATGACCCACTGAGGTTGATATCTAACAGCTTGGATCTGTGTGGCAAAATCAACAGCTAATCGTATGTAAGGCGCGCCTTCTCAGAGTTAGTGGAAGAGGATAGACTCCCTCGCTGTCCGGCTGATACCGACAATATTAGCGACATCGGTCAGCTTTTTGATGCGGAAAATGTATCAATAATTTTCTTTTTGGAAGCGTCCATATTATTTTCAGCCACACCTTGTAAAATGATATCCCGAAAGCTATACAGTCGCACTGATACGACTACAGCTCGGAAGAATTGTCGCTTTAACTTGTCAGTAAGAGCGGACTTCCATATGACTGAAAATCTGTTTATAGCAGACAACGCCTTACCTATACATTGCGTTAACATCACTTTCTGTGGATGAGATATTACTACCTAGGTACGTGAATTGTTCTACAGGCTTCAGTGGCTTACTGTCGAGTGTCGAGATATCTCCTGTTTTTTAAAATACATGTACTCATTTTTATCAGGGTTCACATAGAGGCGGATGCTCCGGTGTTACATACCTATACACATATACTGACAATATTAGCGACATCTGTCAGCTTTTTGATGCGGAAGATGAATCAATAATTTTCTTTTAATTTTCAACGCCTTCTAGCATCCATATGATAAAGATGGGTTGGGGCTTGCCATAAGGGCAATAGGGTTGGGAAAATCATATAGGTGCTAGGGCTTGACGTGACCATCCGATTGATCGGAGGGGGCCTCTCCGATCGCCCGTCTAGCCCAAGATAGGGCCAAAGTGGAGTATTGCATGTCATGAACTGCTCATCCACATGGGCTCTATCCTTAAGCATCACGGGCGGAAGATGAATCAATAATTTTCTTTTTGAAAGGGCTCCATATTATTTTCAGCCACACCCTGTAAAATTCTATCCCGAAAGAAATACTCTAAATAGTTGGCTAGTTCATTTTCCTATCTGAAAGTGTTTTCGCTCTGAGGAAATTCAACTTCCTCATCACTTAAAAGGGAATTTAAAATAAGGGCCTGTTTTTTTTCTTCTTCTTAGTACTAATTGGAAAACAGTTCAATCAATTTCAAAGGGTTGCAATGAAACCATTGAAAGAAAATGGGTTCGCCTCTTTTCCAATCAGATAAAGTCGGTGGTTGCTTTTGGATTCAGGTTATTTCTTCACTTTTTTAATCTAATTAGTTTTTGTTTTTTTTGTTTTTTTTTTTTTTTTATTTATTTTCCCTTCTAGAAATGATACGAAGTTTACTTTGTCTTTACTGAACATGAACAGCATGTCCGCCATCATCTGCGAGAAACGCCTGCGCTGGCTTGGTGACGTCAGGAGGATGGACAAAAGCCGCATCCCCAAATACTGTATGGCGAATTAGTAGAAGACACCCGACCGGTAGGGAGACCACGCCTACGCTTTAAAGATGTCTGCAAGAGGGACATGAAGACATGCCACATCAACACCAACACACAGGAGGTTTACGCGGAAGACTGTGTGACCTGGTGCCTCCTTGTCGAACAAAGAACGAAAAAGAGTGAAAAAGAGAGGAAAAAACGCCACAGAAAAGAGAGCCAGAAGGAAGGAGAGACAACAGCAACTCCAGTAAGCATCACTGTTTGTTTGCAATCCCTGCACCAGAGATTGCCATTCAAAAATTGGCCTGTTCAGCCACTCACACAGTTGCAGATAATTTTTTAAATGGACACTACGCCATCGTCTTTAGTTGACGGAAGTATTCCAACAACAATTAAAAGTTTTTTTTTTTTTTCATTTATTTTCCCTTCTAGAAATGATAAGAAGTTTACTTTGTCTTTACTGGTCAGGAATGCACGTTAGGGCTGGGGTGGGGATATATACAGCATATATTTATCTCTGTATTTTAAAAGAGAAGACGTGTCATTGCTAAACTAATTTCAAATGAGCCCGTGTTAAAGTAAAAATCATTTTGCATGACTTTCTAAAACTTGCAGTATTATGGCCTCCGGCTTTTGTTTTAACGTTTTAACAGGACCACACGATAATATAACAACATTATTTTCGTAGGAAAAAATCACACAACTATTAGTAGTATTATTAGCAGTAATAATAGTAGTAGTAGAACTATCCAGACAACAGCATTGCTGCAATCGGCTAGAATACTCAGAAGAGTCCTTCTGAGGAGACTGGTGTCTCTCAAACTCCAGTGAAACTAACGCTGGCGTGAAAAACTCATAAGGAGTGAAATTTTGCAATTCCAGTAGATCACAGGGTGAAGCTAAAGGAAAATGAAAAAATGAACAAATACCTGGACCTTGCCAGAGAACTGAAAAAGTTATGGAATATGATAGTCAAAGTGATACCAATTGTAATTGGTTCACTTGGAACGGTACCAGAAGGATTAGAAAAGGGTTTGGAAATTTTGGAAATCAGAGGAAGGATTGATACCATTCAGAACACTGCACTGCTACAATCTGCCAGAATCCTCATCATCATAATAATAACAACAACAATTTGGTCCCACATACATGGGTTATCGAATGTTTAAAAATGTAAAAAATATCCAACCACATCGTCATCAAAAAAACTCATGCAAAAGTGGAGATTCCAGTTAAAAGCAGTAGGACGATCCCTGGCAGAAGTAAAAATCCAAAGAAGTATTTTCAAAGGAGACTCGCTATCACCACAACTGTTTATTATAGCAATGATGCTACTCAACTACAAACTCAATAACTCACAGGGAACAAAACACCTTTATACATGGATGATAAAAAAAATTTGCAAAAAATGAAAGAGAACTAGAAACCCTGGTACAAACCATTAGAATATCCAACCAAGATACAGGAATTGAATTAGGAATTGAAGAAAAGTGTCATGTTAGAGATAAAAAAGGGGAAATAAAAATTAATGGACAGAATACAACTACCAAATCAAGACACTATAAAAACACTTGGAGAAAAATAAAGTTACAAATACTTTTACTTCTGAATTTTAGAAGCGGAGAATATCAAGCAAACAGAGATGAAAGGAAAATTTAAAAAAGAATATCTCAGGAGAACAAGAAAACTCATAGAAACCAAGGTCAGCAGCATAAATCAAAGCAATAAATACCTGGGCCGTCCCCATTATAAGATACTATGGACCATTCTTAAAATGAACAAAAGAGGAACTCAGAAAGATTGACCAGAGGACTTGAAAATTAATGACAATGCAAAAGGCTTTACACCCTAGAGAAGATAGAGATAGGCTATATGTACCAAGAAGGGAAGGTGGAAGAAGTCTTGCCAAGATAGAGGATTGCGTTTATGCCACAACCCAAGGAATACACAAAAAGAGCAAAGGAAGATTACACAAAAAGGGCAAAAGAGGATTACTTAATGCAGTCCATAACATCAGATGAAACATATGGACAAACAGAAAAACAACAAAAACTAGAAAACAAAGATTGGAAGAAAAACAATTATATGGATACTTCAAACGTCAAATTGGAGAGGTTGCCCTTGAAAAGACTGGGATACTGTTAAGCGGAAGAACTGAGACCATCCAGACAAAGTATTGTAGAATTCTACAATACCCAGAGGAGCCCTGGAGACCTAAGGAGACTCATTGCCACAAAGATTCCAGTAAAAAACAATATGAAATAATAATAATAATAATAATAAGAAGAAGAAGAAGAAGAGTGGGAAGAGGAAGTTACATAGCATAATAAAACAAACAAACAAACAAACTAGAATAAGAGATGTGGGGTGTAATGTTTACTGCTGAAGAAAATGGACAAGGCGAACTGAGTTCAAATCCTGGGTGAGGCTGTTTCCAATTCACATAGGGCCAATACCCTGGGGATAGGTATGAATCCATGCATTCTTCCTCTAACTCTGAGTAAATAATAGGTTAGGCCTGGTTTCTTTTACGACATATCAACCTCACTGGGTCATTTAATGCCGACAAAGTTTGAAATAAATTATTTCTTAATGAATGCCCATAGTTTTATTAACACATTTTTCTATTTAACCCATAGATGGGACCCTAACAGGCAATACCACTCCGGATCAGAGTGGACCATGGAGCAATGGGGATGAAGGGATGCCCCACATTCCCCAAACCTCCAGAACTGGAACCTCACCATCAGATAGTTTAACGCCGTACCCAGGACATTGTAAATAGTAGGACAGGGGTACCAGAACAATATATGTTGCATAGGGCCAAGTTCGAGTTGTAGTAGAAGTCGTCGTTAGTAGTAGTGATAGTCGTTGGTTCAGAAACAACATATGCAGGTTGTATAGTCACAGGGGGCTGTTTATTCATTTCACGCTCGTGAGTTATTTTTAAGAGAGAGAGAGAGAGAGAGAGAGAGAGAGAGAGAGAGAGAG